>JAOPTO010000815.1:0-273823 GCA_033822845.1 Tetrapedia diversipes
ATCGCGTTCGCTTAATTTCGGTATTCGCGAACACGCTGTACTACCGTACGTTCGTACAGCAAGTTCAAAAGGGTGAGGTAGAAAAAAATCCTCGGTGTTCTCCGTCCGTACTACTTTATGTTTCAAGCGAGAGTGTCTTTCGGCACCTTCCGCTAGCCCAACTTGCACTACATAAGGGAGGGGGCTGGTTGGTTACCTGAACGGTAACGTTATTGTAACGGGATCCGGTCAGGTCTACCGATTCTTTTTTAGGCTCTTCATTTAGCTTACAATGATAACTTATATTAAAACTTATATTAACACATTGTATGCCGGCCCCGCGAAAACGCGGGTTTGGAAGTCTGTTGCTTTAGCGCCGGGTTTGCGATAATACAACATTCTTTTGTTTGACGATTTGTTTGTTTCTATTTTTCGTTATCGTTAAATTGCATATAATGAATATGCAAACCAATTTTAGAGTTTTACAATAATGTATAAAATTTTAAATATTTTCTTCACCTACAGTTTTAAATGCCTCAGATGCCACCGGCATACAATGTGTTAACGTTTCGATGGAACATTAACCCTTTGCACTCGAGAGGTGACTGTTAGCCATCTAATGATACTAACTTGAACAATTTTTAAATTCGAAATATTTACTAAGATTCGCCTATACTGAACGCCCTGTAGTTTAGTTAAGTAACATACTAAAATTTGCATATGTGACTGTTTAACCTCTGAGCGTAACTAATAAACGAACTAACTAAAGTCTGAAAATTTACGAAACTAGCATTTGGTGACTAACAGTCACCTCTCGAGTGCAAAAGGTTAAATGAAATTCATTTGGAGGCTTTGTCAATGCATGGAAGTATAACTGACCATAGTTTTGTCTATAACTCAACCCTTAGCGAACAAATCTGTTGTGAATTTGGTACAAAGTCCAATTTCAAATTAAATGCCAGATGGCAGCACGAATAAGTATAGTTTACAATTCAAATCTTATCCCGATTTGGCGCTAGATTGTGACCAAACGGTGATTAGGGTTGGGTTGGTGCATTTAAATTCGATAACAATAAAAGTGGTATTAAAAAGATTGTCGTACAACTTCTTTTTAAAGTCTCAGCAGTTCAAAGATGGACACTACCACTTCTGGTATATCGTTTATTATTTTATTATCTACTCGTGATTTCTAATCAGAGTTTTGTGATTGCTAACTGCACAAAGGGAAAACGTGATAATAAGGAAACGTTCAATTGTCACAAGTGACATAAGAAAGCCGCTTCAACGACGTGACAGTTGCCACGGTATGCAATATGGTTTCTCTTCTCAAATTACTTGTTCCACAATTTTTTAGTCTCACGATACGTCAGGTTTAGAAGTAGTTTGTTATACGTAAATGCTGAAAGTAACACGAGTTGGAGAGAAGTAACGCGATACTGTAGCATACTTTTAAGTAACGATGTAACATCGATGATTCTCTGTATTTATTGCAGTGATACAGTTCTGAAGTTTGCTTAAATTTATGATGAATTCGGATGTTTTAACACGTTCGCGGACGTGAATGCTATAGCATTCATTGAATGTAACTGTTAAAATGTGATATTCCGACTGCTTTTACAAAATGTGTCAAAGCACAATTAATTTTGAAAAATATTACGTGTCTATTTTTGCACCTTACTGAGATTTTATGTGTTAAATTTGTTCGTGGTACAGATCAAATAAAATACAGTGTAGTCTGTCTTACAGAGTTGTAAAAATATTTACGTTTAACACTTTAACTGCCACGTTGGTCATATATGACCGACCACGGTTTCTCCTGTGACGCCATGGTGGTCACTGGTGACCACAACGCTTCAACTGCTTACAATTATAACAGTTGAATAAAAATTGACGTTTAGTCCATTTTGAACATTACCGCTAATTAGAGGAAGCTTTGAAGTAAAAAGTGTCATTGAATAATTAAACATTTTTATTAGAACATCAAAAATAAAAGATTAATTTCTACGGTCACTGGTGACCACAACGCTTCAACTGCTGACAATTATAACAGTTGAATAAAAATTGACGATTAGTGCATTTTGAACATTGCCGCTAATTAAAGGAAATTTTGAAGTAAAAAGTGCCATTGAATAATTAAACATTTTTATTAGAAGATCAAAAATCAAAGATTAATTTCTACGGTCACTGGTGACCACAACGCTTCAACTGTTTACAATTGTAAGTTGAATAAAAATTGACGTTTAGTGCATTTTGAACATTGCCGCTAATTAAAGGAAATTTTGAAGTAAAAAGTGCCATTGAATAATTAAACATTTTTATTAGAAGATCAAAAATCAAAGATTAATTTCTACGGTCACTGGTGACCACAACGCTTCAACTGTTTACAATTGTAAGTTGAATAAAAATTGACGTTTAGTGCATTTTGAACATTGCCGCTAATTAAAGGAAATTTTGAAGTAAAAAGTGCCATTGAATAATTAAACATTTTTATTAGAACATCAAAAATAAAAGACTAATTTCTATGAAATATTGCGTTTAATGGTGTAGTTTTGTGGCGCCCTGAGCGAAACATATGATTTCGGCGTGGCAGTCAAAGGGTTAACGTAGTTTGTAACAAAATTAAACCTAAATAGCTATCGATCTGAAACATCACTTACAGTGAAACCCTGTTTGGTTATTACCAAACATGGCTGAACGACTAAAAAATTCGGTTAATCCTAAGAAAGTCATCAATGCTACAAATAACATAATTTTTATATGTAGGTGTATTTTGTTTACCTATTGCACATCTTACATACTTTTACGTATCAGCAGTGCATGCATATACTTTATAGTAAGAGACCTGTAAATCGTGGTCCTTGTACAAGTATGATCGAAGAAAACTCATTGTTTGTTGATGTACGAAGTGTTACCTCATTATACTGTTTTCAGTTTCAAATCATGTATCTTAGAACACAGAGTATATACCAAAATTAACAAACAATTATGTTGTTCTTTAACACTAGAACTACTGACAATTAAAATGTGCTTATTTGTATGGAAGAGATCAAACTGAGAATCACTCGACAAAATACCGAATGCATAGAAAACAAATCTTTATTTATACTTTCTACAGAAAATCCTAGTAAATTTTAGAAGCTTTAATTCTGGTAGTTCTAGTGTTAATCTAGCGATATCTGTATCAACACTAGAATTAAAGTCTACTTATTTGCATAGAAGAGTTAAATTGAGAATCGCTTGAAAAGATACAGAATGCATAGGAAACAAATCTTTATTCATACCTTCTGCAGAAAATCCTAGTAAATTTTGGAAGCTTTATCACAGTGACTTTACAAGGTCGCTATGGTTATTTTGACTGATCTGGTAGTTCTAGTGTTAATCTAGCGATATGTGTATCAACACTAGAACTACCGATAATTAAAGTGTACTTATTTGCATAGAAGAGATTAAATTGAGAATCGCTTGAAAAGATACCGAATGCATAGGAAACAAATCTTTATTCATACCTTGTACAGAAAATCCTAATAAATTTTGGAAGCTTTACCACAGTGATTTTACAAGATCGCTATGGTTATTTTGACTGATCTGGTAGTTCTAGTGTTAATCTAGCGATATCTGTATCAACACTAGAATTAAAGTCTACTTATTTTCATAGAAGAGATTAAATTGAGAATCGCTTGATAAGATACCGAATGCATAGGAAACAAATCTTTATTCATACCTTCTGTAGAAAATTATAGTAAATTTTAAAGTTGTACCACAATGAATTTATAAGTTACAATTGGACATTTCATTGCTCTGGTAGTTCTAGTGTTAATCTAGCGATATCTGTATCAACACTAGAATTAAAGTCTACTTATTTTCATAGAAGAGATTAAATTGAGAATCGCTTGATAAGATACCGAATGCATAGGAAACAAATCTTTATTCATACCTTCTGCAGAAAATCCTAGTAAATTTTGGAAGTTTTACCATAGTGAATTTATGAGGTCACTATGGTTATTTTGACTGATCTGGTAGTTCTAGTGTTAATTTAGCGATATGTCTATCAACACTAGAATTAAAGTCTACTTATTTGCATAGAAGAGATTAAATTGAGAATCGCTTGAAAAGATACCGAATGCATAGGAAACAAATCTTTATTCATACCTTCTGCAGAAAATCATAGTAAACTGATAAAGTTGCTATGAATAATAATCACCTGTTGGTAATTTCTAGTGTTAAGTTCCTTCGATAAGCCTTTCGTAGTGAAGTAGTTAAATTACGATAGAAAGTCCTTTAGAAAGTCCTTCGTCGATTTATTTGTTCGAACTGGTTTCCCAGGCGATGGTGCCGATTGAAAGCCACGAAACACCAGTTTCCTGGGATGTTTGAAGTTGGCAGAGCCCAGTGGCGTGCGAGGGGAGAAAAAGCAGAGGATCGCGAGAAAGCGAGTTACAGGGCCGCGGTATAATTGATTTAATGATATCGAATTTACATGGCCGGGTGAGAAGCGCGTGCCTGGAGTTCTCACGGTAGGACAATAAGGACATTCATTCGTCGGCTGGTCCCGAGGCATGGTGGGTCGGCCGGACAAGCGGTTTCTCTTAGGTCTTAATCGTTTGCCACGGAATGCGCGTTTAATGCAAAAGAGGAAACAGGCGGCTTGTGTTTGACTTCGCTTGTATTTTCTCCGGCTGTCCTCGCGACACCAGCCCCGCTTTACTTTACGAGCTGCTCCACAGCCTTCCACGAGTTCCTCCGAACAAGCTTGCGAAATCCTTCGGCTACCGCTTCACGCTAATGGTACTTACGCTCTCTCGGCCTATTTTTATTTACGCTTTTTTTCCAACATAAACACCACTTCTGCGTTTGTTTTATTTTTTAATTGTGTGCTTTGCTGTTCTTTTCCACGCTTGTAACGATTGTTCGAGTGTTTTGTTTTGCTTCGGCGATTAGTTATTAGTTAGCCGCAGTTGCACCTTTGTCGAATGAGTAATGGCGTATGCTCAGGCTCCTCTATTTCACCTGATTTTTCTATTAAACACATATATACATATCACAATTTGTACTTTTATTTTTTAATTGTGTGCTTTGCTGTTTTTTTCCACGCTTGTAACGATTGTTCGAGTGTTTTGTTTTGCTTCGGTGATTAGTTATTAGTTAGTCGCAGTTGCACCTTTGTCGAATGAATAATGGCGTATGCTCAGGCTCCTCTATTTCACCTGATTTTTCTATTAAACACATATACATATATATCACAATTTGTACTTTTATTTTTTATAAACATATTATTAACGCGACGACATTTGTGTACGTGTGCCAACTTTTAGAATTTACCATTCTAAATTATATTTATTAAGAATTATAATTCGATGTCTAACTATCCTAAATTGTATTTTTATTTATAATAATAGCAAAATTGAGAATTTTAATTTGACATTATATTTTTATTTATAATAATTGCAAAATCTCAAAATATGTCATTGTGTAATACTTGTAGAAAAAGGCGCAACGTGCACACTTTTCGGCGCAGTTCAACCATGGTCACTTGGAAGGGTTAATAAACTCTTTTTAACTAATAACCCGCGAGTTATCAATTATAACAATTTTGTTTACTTTTTTATTACATATATTGTAGAGGTGGCGAATGTGTGAGCTAGGGTGTTAGCAATTGGATACAGAAATACTACGAAGCAAAAATAAACCAGCTTTCTCTTCACGTACTTTCTCAAAGGCTTCTTCCAAGAACCCATATCTGGCATTTTAGAAAGTACGAAAACGTTGAGAAACAGAACAAAGGGGTTGTAGGAATTTCGACCACTGCGTTTTGCTCGTCTCGCGACAAAACTCGCAAAATACTAGAATAAAAATATTATAATAGTAATAATAAAGTATCTGTTGGAAATTGAATACAGAAATACTACGAAGCAAAAATTAACCATAAACCAGCTTTCTTTTAACGTACTTTCTCAAGGGCTTCTTCCAAGAAGCTAAGCCACATCTGGCATTTTAGAAAGTTCGAAAACATCGAGAAACAGAACAAAGGGGCTGAAGGACCCGGACGGGGTTGTAAGAATTTCGACCACTGCGTTCTGCTAGTCTTGTGACAAAACTCGCTAGGTGCGGTCTAAATTGCCCTTCCTCGTGTTATATAAAAGTATCAATAAATTATCAAAGTATCATTTCACAAATAAGAGTTCATTTCATTTAACAATACAAAACCCCATTACCAATAAAATCGAATACAGCAGTACTATGAAGCAAAAATTAAGCATGAACCAGCTTTCTCAAGGGCTTCTTCCAAAGAAGCTCTGTCATTTTAGAAAGTTCGAAAACATCGAGAAACAGAACTGCAGGGGCTGAAGGACCCGGACGGGGTTGTAAGAATTTCGACCATTGCGTTCTGCTAGTCTTGTGACAAAACTCGCTAGGTGCGGTCAAAATTGCCCTTCCTCGTGCTATATAAAAGTATTAATAAATTATCAAAGTATTATTTCACAAATAAGAGTTCATTTCATTTAGCAATATAAAACCCCATTCCCAATAAGAACTGCAGGGGCTGAAGGACCCGGACGGGGTTGTAAGAATTTCGATCACTGCGTTCTGCTAGTCTTGTGACAAAACTCGCTAGGTGCGGTCTAAATTGCCCTCCCTCGTTCGATATACCTCCCTCGTGCTATTTTTATGTTTACAAGAATGTATAAAAAGATTTTTCGAAAAATCGATATTTTTTTAGTTACTCCACCAGACCTTAAATTTAAAAAAATATCGATTTCTCGAAAAATCTTTTTATAGATTCTTGTAAAGCGGAAATCAGCATTCAACCTTTGTTTAAACTCTTTTTCGATATCTGTCACCGTTCTCGAGATATTCGAGAAGAAAGATAATTTTCCATTCTCTTTAACGGGTGAAATGATATTGGACACGAACAAAAAATAGGTATGTATTATGGATGATTTACTCTACCTGGACACCAAGTTTCATATTTTTTTGAATTTCCGGGTTCGCAAACTTCCCTTGTGAGTCTAGAACTAAGGTTCCAGTTGGAGAAGTGCAGAACAATTTTGTCTCGTGGTACATAAGATATGCAAAGAATTTTTTTCGATAAAAAATAAGCCGAGAGAAAAATGGAAAGTGAGAAATTGAATAATCCTCGCTTGGTACGTTTAGTGTAAACAGATTCAAACGATCTAAATGTCCGCCAACTCGTTCCACCTTCCCTAATTAAATTCCTTGTTTGTGCAATCTACACGCCTCGGACAATGGCTTATTCTTCTGCTTTCTTACGCCTGCTTGCGTTCCACCGTACACGAGTATCGGCGTGCATCCGGATCGCTCGACGGAACTTTTCTCGATCAAGTTTCACGCTTAACTCCCGTGCAAATAGGGGAGACCAGGGACTAAAGTAATTTGAAAACTATCGCACCTGGATATGCGATGCAAAATTACAATTAACCCCTTAACCTACAATGACGGGCATAGCCCGCGTACGATGATCGGATCAAATATAAATATTAGCGGCGGTGCCCTCCTAAAGTTATAAATATTTGTGAAATATTTGATAAGTAATTACAACCTGATGTAATAATTGTGGTAGATGCAAGTACTACAAAAAGTTTATTTATACAAAAATTAGTAATACAAAATGAATAATCTGCAATGGTGTGATACAAGTCGTGCGAATGGCTCTAAGGCTGCGCGAGCTTGTTTACGTTTTCGGCCCAAAATTCTCGAACGTAAATCGTAGGTTAAGGGGTTAACGATGTGGATAGGCGGTTAAGTAACTTTTAACCCTTTGCGCTCGAGAGGTGACTGTCAGTCACCAAATGATAGTTTCGTAAATCTTCAGACTTTATTTAGTTTGTTTATTAGTTACACTCAGAGGATAAATAATCATATATGTAAATTTTAGTATATCACTTAACTAAACTAAATGACGTTCAATATAGACGAATCTTAGTAAATATTTCGAATTTGAAAATTCTGGAAGTTAGTATCATTAGACGTCTAACAGTCAGCTCTCGAGTGCAAAGGGTTAAATATCTTAAACTCTCCTTTTTTAACGTTTTAACACTATAACTATCAAGATTTGTCAAAATAACCAATTCGTAATTTTTCAAGGATACTTTTTAAATTTATCGTACGATATTCGCGACAATTTGACAGAATTGTAAGAATGCGATCGAGTGGATGCGAGTTTGGAAAAATCTGAAGAGTAGTTGAGTTGGGCGATTGTCGTGCGAACGCAGAATGTTTGGGCTCGAATGTTTCTAAGGCGTGAAAGATGAGAACTTTGGAAAACAGTGTGACTGAGAAATTCTGGGTAGTCGTGACCGAATGCGTAGAGTGAGAAAGGTTGACAATTAGAATGAAAGGAAACGAGTGTTTGGAAGAATATATGACGGGGAAAATGCGAGCACGGAGCAGAAAGCTTTTGACTAACGTGGAAGAAAGGTTTTAATTGTAAACGTAGAAAGAGTGTTAAAGTTGCTAAGTTGTAAAGTCGTTTAAGTTGTTTTTTTGTTTTAAATATACTGTTATTAATATTTTAATCGCTTCACTTTTATTTTTCACACCTGAATTCCATCTTCCGTTCTACATTTTATAGAACTTTCCTATAAAATATATGTGTGTACTAGGGATTTCGTAGGTGATGTTGGCATATTGTTGTCTGCTTGAAATTGGTTGTCGGTTGTTTTGTCTAATCGCACATTATACTTTATTAACACTTAGCTGACCGAATGGGGAGATCTTCCATTTTGTCCTCAACAGAGCGCTGCAATTGATCCTATTTGCTTTTGTTATTAGTTAGTCTTGAACTGGTACTGTTCATAAATTTTCTAAAATACAATTTTTAATAAATTCAACACTAACTCAGGACCAACTAATAATAAAAATAAATAGAATCAATGGCACTGCTTTGTCAAGGAAAGCAACACATTCTTTGTTAACACATTCTTGATCGTGGGTAAGTACGCTCTCGGAGAGCACACAGTGTAATTGTTCAGCACACCACAAACTGTGTCTTTAGCTAATAAAAAAACAATGTCAACCATGACGGAATCCTTCAATAAATTATAAGCGGATGCTTTATCCAATTGTCTGAGTGATTCTGAAATAAATTATAGCGATTTGGAAAATGATACTTTATCGGAAGACGGAAAACGATCTTTTTAATAACACCATTCTATTTAAAAATTTTTTAATTATTCGTACACATTTATTTTCAAGTAAAAAAACTATAATAATTATTAACCCTTTGCGGACGGAGCAGTAAAGAAAATAGTTACGTCGCGCATTTGTGTTATAAAAACTAAAGCTGTATTTAAATAAGTTGTTCATAAAATCTAACAAAATCATAAACAAACAAATTTAGGCCAACTTGACTTCTTAGGCTAGTATACCCATGTGTATCTTATATGTGTCGTTTAACACATTGTATGCCGGTGGCATCTGAGGCATTTAAAACTGTAGGTGAAGAAAATATTAAAAATTTTATACATTATTGTAAAACACTAAAATTGGTTTGCATATTCATTATATGCAATTTAACGATAACGAAAAATAGAAACAAACAAATCGCCAAACAAAAGAATGTTGTATTATCGCAAACCCGGCGCTAAAGCAACAGACTTCCAAACCCGCGTTTTCGCGGGGCCGGCATACAATGTGTTAAGACAGGCAAATGCCAGCCACAGCGCGAGAGTTGGGCGGATATATCCGACACTCGTCCGCAAAGGGTTAAAAAACAATTTTCTTTTCAATAATACCTAAAATACATCCTATTCTACAATTGCTGAAAATTTGAGAAACATTGCTACATCAATAAAAATATTACGATGTTTTTAGTAACGTGCAAGTTTGCTCAAAAACGTGATTTCTTGGCGGTCTGCAATGTATTAACATTTAATAACTACAATAAAAATTACATATTAATCACAATATACTTTATTAACATTTATTGTGACACTTACACCTTTGGAAATTTACTGTGATCTTTACTGCAATTATTACGGTTTGTTTCCCTTGTATTAGGTGTTTTTTAAATATAATTTTCAATTTGATTTCTTTGACGTAGATAAGTACACCTTAACCCGTTGGTAGGTTTAGCGTTAAAATTGTAACACAGGTATTCCCTGTGCAAATCACTGGTTTTCTTTCCCTTCTTTCAATCTTCGATTCGATCGTTTATAATTGTAGCGTGAGAGTATAGTTGGGGATGAAAGTAGATGTGGATTTTAATCAGATATGTGATTCAAACTCCAAATGAGAATTTAAAAAACTTCATGTATATTTAATTCTAATTCACACGAAAAATCTACTGAACAATATGATTTATACGCTCGTTCTATAATCAGGTAAAAGTATTGTCTGTTTAAGGAATTTAATTTCTAACTTTTTTCGTGTCTTCTATTCTATTTTACTTCTCCTCGTGTATTAAATATTTTCATCTTATAAAGTTAAATTTCTGTTACTATCACGCCGTGTTACAATTGCTAATAACTTAGGTATTACTTGTCGTAAAATAAAACTGCTGTAAATCATTAATGTCACATAATCAGATAATATTTTCTTGTACAAATTTTGTTTGTAAGTATAATAGTTCAAGTACGACTGTCCCTGATCCCTTCCCCTATTTGAAATAATTAAACATTAAAAATACCTGATGATTATTCCTAATTGACGGTTCGACGGTTATTCGAAATAGACATTGTTTATCGTAAAAATATTGTGATTATGTAAAAATTGCACTGCTTAAAGGGCCATTCTACTGTGACCGATTGAAAAAGTCGAATCTTTTTTTTTTGCATTTTCTTAGACTTTAACATGTTAGAAACTGTTGTATCGTTTACCCACAAAAAGTTCCCAAAAATTCATCTTGCTTTCGGGCCGCCACAGTAGAATGGTCCCTTAACGCAGTTACTCGATTCTTATGTCACTTTGACGTTTTCTGTATGAAACAGTGTTAAAATAATTGTTATAAAGCTATTTATAATCATTTCCCATAATTCAATATTTATTTCATCATATTCGTTTTATTTCATGAATTCACTTTCAATTCTCCGTTTCGAAAGCGATAATATTTGAAATTCACCAACGTTAATGAGCATTGTGTGACGCTATATAGGTAATGTGATTAGAACTGTATGAAAACATGCAGGTAAGATTTTATAGACACCCGATACCTTATATTATAATAAAACAACAACTATTTAATGCTTCCGGAGAGATCTGTTGAAAGTTTGCTAAGGAACTCGTTAAGAATTAACGATTTCAAGCTGCTTAATTGTAGATTCAAATTATGAGAGGAATGTCGATTAAGAAAATAGTTAATCTTAGTGTTGGAATTTGGTTCAGTGAAAGAGAAAGGATATTAATTGCAATATTTATGTATATTTCACAGAACCAGATACACCGATATGCATTACCACTTTGGTTGCTTATAGACATTGAACGCAAAATACAATTATTTATTTATCTATTAGGTGTACAAGTTAATTTTAGCCTTTCATCTTTCGATGATGATAAAGGCTATTTGCAATTTGAATATCGTAACGGTATTTTTGGAGTCTTATAGTGTAGACATCTAGATTTCCAAAACATTAGAAAACTGCTTGATTCGATCAACATGACCTGGGTAAACAACAGTTTAACACTAGAACTACAGACGATTAGAGTATACCTACTGGAACCAAAGAGATTAAGTTGAAAGCTGTACGGAAAAAGTTCCTAATATATGGAAAACAAATTTTAGCGGTCACAGTAAAAATCATAGTAAATTTTCAAATGTGTAGGCACCACAGTAAATTGACCACGTTTCTATGAAAAATTACAAATTGGGTCATTTTAAACCCCTTGGTAGTCCTAGTGTTAAACGACGGTGTGTAGTCGTTATTGTGTGCTCTTCGCACTTCAGTTAAAAAAGAAACGCCGCTGAAGTTGCAAAAATGATCTGTGATGCTCTTGGTAAGAATTTTGTATCTCATTCCGCCTGCGAATACTGATACCGAAGGTCTCGGGAAGGAAATTTCGATCTCCAGGATAAAAAACGACCTAGACAACCGCAACGATTCAAAGATGAGAAATTGCAATTGCTTTCAGATGAGTTCATCGAAATAAAACAGTCTAGTTTGTTCAAATCAGGCATCCGTTGTCCGAAAGATGGGTAAATGTTATAGAAAGTGATGGAGATTGCTTCATCCACTAACTTTTGGTCATAAAAATTTAAATAAACTCTGAACCTGCCAAAAAAAAGACTAAAATTAACTTGTGCACCTAATATTTCCTTAAACGGGACGAACCTTTTGTGTACATAATTACATAAAAGTAGAAATTTAGACGGGGCACCAGAAGAAGAAGAGAAGAGAAAGAAGAAAGGTAGCAAAAGTACCATTATAAGATTTAAATGTATTAAAAACTTGTAGGATAACACAGTCTAATTACAATAGACACCGTGATTAGGTGTTTCTGTGTTATTGATAGAATTCTGAATACTTAACACAGATTTCACTGAATGAACGTAACTGTTTGATGCAAAAGCTGAGACGATCGAAGCGAAAATTAAAACGAGAACGAGGAGAAAGAAATAAGAGGTACACTCCTGCACAAAAAGATAGCACGTGTGGGCTGTCTTCGATTTTAGGGTATCGCATGCAGTATTTTTTAGTTTTAACCCTTTACCGCATATGAGCCCATATATTATTATTTAACAATTTTATTTCCAAATTAAGTATTATAAAACAATTCAAACTATTTTAATCCATCAAATATATATTTAGCAATAATAAAACGCAAAAAATTGTCTATGATTTTATGATACTTAATTTGGAAATAAAATTGAATCCAAACTGCAATACCATATATGGACCCATACGCAGTAAAGGGTTAATGAACAAAATGGTTATACTACGGTTTTAGAATAAGGGAATCGTTTGAAAGGTAAAAAGATGTCGCTATCTTTGTTGTTCAACTGAGAAAACGGTTAAAATATCAGAGACAAAAAGATAGCATGTTTTATGGGTCATCTCAAATTTGAAGGTAACGTATACAAATTCGTCAGTTTTAATTAATGAAATGGTAATATTACGATTCTAGAATAAGGAGATCGTTTGAAAGGTAAAAAGATGTCGCTATCTTTGTTGTTCAACTGAGAAAACGGTTAAAATACCACAGACAAAAAGCTAGCATGTTTTATGGGTCTTCTTAAATTTGAAGGTAACGTATACAGAATTTGTCAGCTTTAATGAATGAAATGGTAATATTACGATTCTAGAATAAGGAGATCGTTTGAAAGGTAAAAAAAATGTTGGTATTTTTGTTGCCCAACTGAGAAAACGGTTAAAATATCAGAGACAAAAAAATAGCATGTTTTATGGGTCATCTTAAATTTGAAGGTAACGTATACAAAATTTGTCAGTTTTAATGAATGAAATGGTAATATTACGATTCTAGAATAAGGAGATTGTTTGAAAGGTAAAAAGATGTCGCTATCTTTGTTGCCCAACTGAGAAAACGATTAAAATACCACAGACAAAATGACAGCATGTTTATGGGTCATCTTAAATTTGAAGGTAACGTATACAGAATTTGTCAGCTTTAATGAATGAAATGGTAATATTACGGTTCTAGAATAAGGAGATCGTTTGAAAGGTAAAAAGATGTCGCTATTTTTGTTGCCCAACTGAGAAAACGGTTAAAAATATCAGGGACAAAATGACAGCACACGTATGAAAAAGGCCTAAAAGGTTTTGATTTTTGAGGACAGAAAGTAGGATTTTTAGATTTCTGAGCGGTGAAAAAATTGTCTATCGTATCAGTTGTTGGAGATATTTGAAAATAGAAGGGCAAAAATTGCGATTTTTGCCAGGTTTTGCAAAATATTTGTAGATATATCACGAGCAGCAATTTTTAGTAGGTAGTGTACACTATTTGTCAGAAGTTTGGAATCATCTAGGGGTTTCAAGAAACATTTGAATTTAGAAGAAAAGAAGTTTAAAATCGGTGACATCTCATTAAAGCCTTTCACGATAAAGGAAACTACTGTTAAAATTAGCAATATTAATTTCAAACGAACGATAAATTGTCATAAGCGATTCGATATGGCTGCGATTCCAAATTTTTGGTAGGTCAAAAGTTGGAATCACCTGGAGGTTTCAAGAAACATTTGAATTTAAAAGAAAAGAAGTTTAAATCGGTGACATCTCATTAAAGCTCTTTCACGATAAAGGAAACTACTGTTAAAATTAGCAATATTTATTTCAAACGAATGATAAATTGTCATAAGCGATTCGATATGGCTGCGATTCCAAATTTTTGGTAGGTCAAAAGTTGGAATCACCTGGAGGTTTTCAAGAAACATTTGAATTTAAAAGAAAAGAAGTTTAAATCGGTGACATCTCATTAAAGCTCTTTCACGATAAAGGAACTACTGTTAAAATTAGCAATATTTATTTCAAACGAATGATAAATTGTCATAAGCGATTCGATATGGCTGCGATTCCAAATTTTTGGTAGGTCAAAAGTTTGAATCACCTGGAGGTTTCAAAAAACATTTGAATTTAGAAGAAAAGAAGTTTAAGTCGGTGACATCTCATTAAAGCTCTTTCACGATAAAAGAAACTACTGTTAAAATTAGCAATATTAATTTCAAACGAACGATAAATTGTCATAAGCGATTCGATATGGCTGCGATTCCAAATTTTTGGTAGGTCAAAAGTTTGAATCACCTGGAGGTTTCAAAAACATTTGAATTAGAAGAAAAGAAGTTTAAGTCGGTGACATCTCATTAAAGCTCTTTCACGATAAAAGAAACTACTGTTAAAATTAGCAATATTAATTTCAAACGAACGATAAATTGTCATAAGCGATTCGATATGGCTGCGATTCCAAATTTTTGGTAGGTCAAAAGTTTGAATCACCTGGAGGTTTCAAGAAACATTTGAATTTAAAAGAAAAGAAGTTTAAAATCGGTGACATCTCATTAAAGCTCTTTCACGATAAAGGAAACTACTGTTAAAATTAGCAATATTTATTTCAAACGAATGATAAATTGTCATAAGCGATTCGATATGGCTGCGATTCCAATTTTTGGTAGGTCAAAAGTTTGAATCACCTGGAGGTTTCAAAAAACATTTGAATTTAGAAAAAAGAAGTTTAAGTCGGTGACATCTCATTAAAGCTCTTTCACGATAAAAGAAACTACTGTTAAAATTAGCAATATTAATTTCAAACGAACGATAAATTGTCATAAGCGATTCGATATGGCTGCGATTCCAAATTTTTGGTAGGTCAAAAGTTTGAATCACCTGGAGGTTTCAAAAACATTTGAATTTAGAAGAAAGAAGTTTAAATCGGTGACATCTCATTAAAGCTCTTTCACGATAAAGGAAACTACTGTTAAAATTAGCAATATTTATTTCAAACGAATGATAAATTGTCATAAGCGATTCGATATGGCTGCGATTCCAAATTTTTGGTAGGTCAGAAGTTTGGAATCATCTAGGGGTTTCAAGAAACATTTGAATTTAGGAGAAAAGAAGTTTAAATCGGTGACATCTCCTTAAAATTCTTTCACGATAAAAGAAACTACTGTTAAAATTAGCAATATTTATTTCAAACGAACGATAAATTGTCATAAGCGATTAGATATGGCTGCGATTCCAAATTTTTGGTAAATCAAAAGTTGGAATCACCTGGAGGTTTCAAGAAACATTTGAATTTAGAAGAAAAGAAGTTTAAATCGGTGACATCTCATTAAAGTTCTTTCACGATAAAAGAAACTATTGTTAAAATTAGCAATATTAATTTCAAACGAACGATAAATTGTCATAAGCGATTCCAAATTTTTGGTAAATCAAAAGTTGGAATCACCTGGAGGTTTCAAGAAATATTTGGATTTACAATCGTGGCATCACAGAAAAAGCTCTTCCATGAAATGGACCGTTTATTTTGAAAGTGGTGCAAGTCCATTTTCTTTTTTAAATCAGATATCACGTAATTTATGCTTAATTCAGTGTAAACTTTTTATTTATAACTAGTCAGTATTTAATTTCTAAAAAAATTCCCATGCTTTGTCCAATTTAAAATTGGCCGATAAAAAATATCGCTGTAACCATTGATTATGAAAGTGGTGTAAGTTCAATTTCCATAGACAGGTGTTAGGCATTACGAAAAAAGAATTTGCTGTACACACCACAGGATTGTCATGTCATAACAGAATATAAACAACATAATAAATTCATTTTATATGAAATGAAACGAGAGGGTTTCGTTTCAATAAAAATTTATAGGACGCAATCGAAAGACAGATAAGCAGAAACACTAATGGAGAAAAAGTAAATTGGTTGCAAATATGTTGGATGAGGTTTCTCAAAAGTGCACCATATACTATTTCATATAAAACATCGATGGAGGGCAAAGAATTTAAGACTAAGTTTATTACACGTCCGGGAAGGCTGCCAACATTTGGAAAAATCGCCCTGGCGCCTTTATATCACGATGTTAGACCTATTACTTACGACAAATATAAGGATATGGATCAGTTATTACCCTGTATACTTCCTGTGCATCATGAATATTTTAAAACACAGCTATAAGAAAATATGTTAATTTTAACAATATAATTAACTTTTAAAATTAAAAATACTACTTCTATTTTATATCTTGTTATTATTTATAAACAGAATTGCATTAGTATAAAATATTTTAAATAATATCTGATTCTTTTAAAAATTGAAATTAAACGATTTTTACAATCGACTAATTTTGAAAGTGGTGTGAGTCCATTTGCAGCCCGTAAATATACATTATTTAAGTTAAATTCGTCTGATACAAATTTCTATAATCCAATTAGACTTGATATAATTAATCTATATATTTTTATTGAGAGGCATGCTAATCTGTAATTTTCTCGAAACAAGGGAAAATGGACTTACACCTCTTTCAAAATAAACGGTCCAAATGTCCAGCATGATAAAGGAAAGTGTAGTTAAAATTAGGAATATTAATTGTTATAAGGGATTCGATATGGCTGCAATCCTAAAAGTGATTCCAAAGTTTTGGCCGGTAGTGTATGTCAGGTTAAAATGAATGATAGCCCATATGGTGGTATCGTTTTGCCCGGGAGTGTATCTAGGGAAGCTTTACGTCGAACGCTTGCAGCCGGACGCGAAACCACACTTCGCTCAATGGAATACACACCGATGGAGGACACGTAGTAATAATACGTGAACAATATAGGTGAAGTTAGGTATTGAACAGGTCGACGCAACGAAGGGGCACCCCATTGCACATTCTGTATGAAATATCAACCACCATGAAACTTGAACGCCCTGAGAAACTTTGGGCCATCCTCCGGCGACTCTCACTTTCGCTCGATCGCCAATCTGGCCGCTCGCTAAAAGTTAGGAGACCAAAAAATCTGCGGAATTTCTATGAAAAACCGAGGAAACTGGCTGACCGGCGGAATTCACCATAAGAAACAGCCACCAGGAGAAGAGTGCCGGTATACAGCGGGGGGGAGGCGGGCCAGGGGGGTCCTGTCGTCAATATTTCACTAAACTATGCGCGAGTATATCAGTTCTTGGCGTATCGTTGCTTTATGAAAAAGTTGTAAAATTAATAAAGAATCCGACAACCTCCTCGGCCTCATTTCCCAAGGGAAGCTTTCCCAGTATCGACCACAATTTAACTCTCGCTTACACAACAACATTTCAATATTAACCCTAGAACTCCTAACGTGGGGGGTTCTTCGAACCCACAAATTGAAAAACCTAAAATTAGAATCATTTCCCGTTCATAAAAAATTCTCTTAAAATTATTTATTGTTCTATACACATTTAAGTTTGATATTAAGAGGTTCCCGTTGCTATATGTAAAAAATTAGTAAGCATAAGAGAAATATAACTGCGCTGTGATGACGCGATTCTCGAACTATAATTAAAATGTGCATGTTAACCCTAGAACTCCTAAGGCGGGGTTCCTCGAACCCACAAATTGAAAAACCTACAATTAGAATCATTTCCCGTTCGTAAAAAATTCTCTTAAAATTATTTGTTGTTGTGTACACATTTAAGTTTGATATTAAGAGGTTCCTGTTGCTATATGTAGAAAATTCATAAGCATAAGAGAAATATAACTGCGCTGTGATGACGCGATTCTCGAATTGTAATTAAAGTGTGCATGTTAACCCTAGAACTCCTAAGGGGGGGTTCCTCGAACCCACAAATTGAAAAACCTAAAATTAGAATCACTTCCCGTTCGTAAAAAATTCTCTTAAAATTATTTATTGTTGTATACACATTTAAGTTTGATATTAAGAGGTTCCCGTTGCTATATGTAAAAAATTAGTAAGCATAAGAGAAATATAACTGACTACGCGCTGCAGTGACGGTGGCGATCACGCGAACTGTACCCTTACGCTCTCCTTTTCTCCAAACAATAAAAATTACAGAACGAAGAATGAAACTATGTAACTAATCGGGAACTTTAACTGAAAAGACACTACGAATTAAAATACCAAAAGATACAGAACCGACAAAAAAGGGAAGATGTTATTAAAGTATAATGGAGGCTAAAAGCAGGCGCATAAAATATAATAGTTTATTAAAATCAATGCAAAGTTGTTACAAATGCAAAGCCATGTTTGCAGAAAATATTCATTTAACACTATACTCTGCCATTTATGTTTATCAGCAGAATCGGAAGAATCAAGTTCAAACTAGCTGCACGTTACTATACTATTTTATAATAGTGTTTAATTTTGTAAATATACAAAAATCAATACAAATTGAACCCAAAAACATATATCGTCTTGTTTATAAAGTATAGCATATCCTGACATTGCAAAAAATTTTCCAAAAAACAATTTTTTCCAGGATAAATGTATAAAAAGAAGTGTGGGTTCGAGGAACCCCCCTTAGGAGTTCGCGTAACAGATCGAGGCTCAGGTGTTCTAGGGTTAACACTAAATTGATATATCTATTTGTAATATACATATATGTATTGGGTTGGCAACTAAATGATTGCGGATTTTGTCGATAAATGGTTTTAGCACATTCTTTCGTTTTATCAACGTGTCCGAAACACCTAACCTATATTGTTTTCTTGTTGCTTGAACTTCCATCTTTAATTAATAAGTAAATTTTATCGATTATTTATTTAGTTTCGTTTTGATCCCAATTTAAAAATGGAAAAACAAAACGCATACTTCAGACATATTTTATTGTATTTCCGAAAAGGCAGGAACGCACTGCAAGCATACAAGAAATTGTGTGCCATATATGGGGATGAAGCCTTAAAAGAAAGGCTTTATTTATTTATTTCGTTCCATACAGAATTACTTAAATCATAAAATGTTTAATGACGCTAATGATGTAAAATCTCATTTAATTCAGTTTTTTGCTGGTAAAGATTAGAAGCTTTACGAACATGGAATTATGACATTGTCTGAAACATGGCAAAAGGTCATCGACAAAAACGGACAATACCTAATTTAATAAAGTCATGTTTTCAAGTAAAAATTTTAAATTTTCATTCTTATTTAAAATCCGCAATCACTTAGTTGCCAACCCAATAGCATATTTTTTATACGATCTGACGTGAACTATTTAGAAAATTGATGTTCAAATAATAAATTATATCTTAACGTCACGAAATGTTCTGATATCCGGTAACGTTTACCTATAAATTGAATAACTTATCTCTTTCGTCTACCAATAATATACGCGACCTAGGTGTTACCTTCTCGGTTTTATTAATAGAATGTCGAAATATTTTAAAAACTACGATATTAACCCTTTGCAGTCGTATGTCTCAGCATATGCGACATCACAAGTTTTACTGCAGAATTTTCATTTTTTTTAATTATACTCATGAAATGTTACAGCTCAGTATGCTAATAACGTATTGGAAAAGTTTTGTTTTGATTGAATAAAAAATAAATTCCGAGTTGGTGGTAATTCATGGTCATATTAAATTCGAGCGCAAAGGGTTAAGTCTTTCCACTCCGAATTATTTTTCGACTTTGTTGCCAATAACTCTCTAGTATTTTAACCCTTTGCATTCGAGAGGTGACCGTTAGTCGTTTAATGATACTAACTTCAAAAATTTCCAAATTCGAAATATTTATTAAGATTTGTCTATATTAAACGTTATTTAGTTTAATACAAAAATATAGAATGTTAACATTTAAATATGACTACTTTTAATTCTTTGACCCTTTGCACTCGAGAGATGATTGTTAGTCGTTTAATGATACTAACTTTAAAAATTTTCAAATTTGAAATATTTACTATGATTCACTTTATATTAAACTTCATTCAGTTTAGTTAAGTCGTATATTAAAATTTACATATATGACTATTTAACGTCCGGGTCTGAACTAACGTCTGAAAATTTGCGAAACTATCATATGCTAGGATTACGATGTCCCATGAGAGGGGACAGCCGAGTGCAAAGGGTTAACACTATTCCTACGACGACCGGTCAAATGACCGTTTTTAAAATTGTGATTAGAATTTCATATATATAACATAATTGAATCGCCTTTAAATTTTAGAATTTTCCTCAAGCATACGTATAATATATTTTTCAATATTCACTTGTTTTTTCATTGTTTACTTTCTGAGAAGAATTTGTAGTCTCTCTTACGTGGGAATGTCGCAGTAGGAATACGTGAATTGTCGGTAGGAATAGTGTTAAGTGCTTTATTTGAAATTTACTTCAAAGGACAATTCCTGGAGTGGCACTTACTTTTTTTATTAATTATATTAACCTGTTAACCCTTTATAAGGCAGAAGGATTCGGAGTAATAAAATAACTTGCGCTTATATTTTTGGCATGTTTTTATTGATATAACAAAAATAAACTTAAAAGAAAAACACTAATTATTTCGGAAGTTTTGGAAAAATAGGTGGTAAAAATATTCCCACTGCCCGTCAACAGAGTCACATGCAACCTGAATTTGAGTTTGCTGAAGTTTTTGTTGGTGGTAAATATATCGCCTCTGCCTTAAAAAGGGATACCCGAAAGACAACTTCAATGAACATGACGACATTTTTCGACATGGAAATTAACCGTAATATATTGAATGCATTACGTTTTATGTAGGACTTATCTATCAAAACAGCCGATGCACGCACTCGTCCGCTCATACATTGTGATAACAGTTCAAGTTTGCACAATTTGGTTTCATTTTAGTCTGAATTTATTCCCCGGTTAACAGGTTAAAGATAGCTCCCAAACTTTATTGTAATTAACACTATGCCGTCCGGCGACACCACAGTGGTGTTTCGCGTAAAGAAGTGGCCGGCGACAGCACATTAGTATCGTTTGCATTCCGTTGATGATCTGTGGGGTTTTGTTGCTAATTTACTTAAATGGAATAAGTTATATACGTAACTAGTTAGTATTCATTTCCGAAAGCAATAAACGAAAACGAAGAAGTTGCGTTGTATGTACCAAAAACAAGAAAAGAAAAACAACAAATTTGATATGCAGGTCGTGTGGAGTTGCATTACATGTTGGTGATTGTTTTGCTTCGTACCATTTAAAAGAGAAATACTAAATAAGTACCAAAGAAAATGTAAATAAAGAAATATATAAAACAAAGAAATTTCACATTTATTTACATATGTACATTTTTTGAATTGAATTTTGATTGAAAACTCGTGAGAACTACCGATGAGATTAGTAAAACTTGAAATGTATCATTTCCCAATCTCCCCGAAAACAGCCGGCGACAAGCGAAGTAACACGATCAGTTCTGCCGGCGTCAAGCGAAGAAATGGTTACAAACGGGCCGGACGGTAAAGTGTTAAAAAATAAGGTTGCCACGTCGGCACCGTCCGTATTTAAAAGTGGTGACTCGACCTAGGAGTTACCGTGACACTCGACAAACGAGTGTAAAGGGTTAAATAGAATAAAAACGAGAGTTGTTGCATAACCGTGTTTCGTACGATCCAAGCATACTAACAGTTCCGAAGGGGAGGTGTTTCCAGAAAAAAGTTGAAAGCTGAAATAATCGTGGTCGAGGTAACATGCGCCGTGGTATTACGAGCTCGTAGTGAGAGATGCATACTTGCAGTTGCACGCGGCAGAAATCGTAAACGGCGCGGCAGAACGGCAGCGGCAACAGAAACGTATTAACACACAATGAGATAGTTTTGTTCCACCGCTCCTTGGAACCCGTGCGCTTGTTTCGTTTCTCTCCTTGTTCAAACCACGTTCCATACCACGGATATCGGTCTACCCGGTGTTCCAGAATTTCGCGGACGTCAAACTGTACGATACGTTCAACATACGTTCACGTTACCCTTTCTATTTACTTATCCTTCTCGACTCACATCCATAATATTGTTATTAGGCGTGCAAATTAATTCGGTGCCTTTGCATTTCACGCTTTGCAACTTTCATTGCAATTCAAATACCTTTCCTACCTTGCGGTAATTTGAAAGTAGCAACATTATACTCTAATTCAGGGCTTCTTAAACTATGGGTCGCGTAGCAAAATTCTGCAATTTTTAATTTTAGATTTTTGTACGTTTCAAAACGAATTCTAAAACTATATATTTTCATATGTATATGTATATGTATATGTATATTGTTACCTAATAAATAAATCATCAAAAAATATTAATTTATTTTTCTTTTATATTTGTATGGGGTCGTCAAGAAACTCGCAATCATAAATGGGGTCGTGAATGACAAAAGTTTAAGAAGCCCTGCTCTAATTTCATAATTTCACCTAATAGCAGTAAATAATATGACGTTCGACAAGGAGCATTTCAGGCATTTTGAACTGAAGAGAAATGCTTCTGAAGCTAAAGAAACGGTTTGTTCCGCTTTGAGTAATAATACAGTGACGTATAAAACGTGCAAACAATGGTTTGAAAGTAGATTTTAATCAGGCAAGAAAGTTTTAAAAAACTAAACAAGGGCTATATTATTGATAGACTTTTCATGGAAGTGTTTTCTGAGATTCTAAACTTCTTTTTTTCTAAATTTGAATGTTTCTTAACCAGTTAAGTGTAACGACCTCTTTACAAAGTACCCCCCAGTGTGTGTCGCGATAATCAGACGATGATGGATATAGTTATAAATCCAACTCAGATTATTTATAATTTTCATTTGTTTTTTTTTTGTTTCGTGTTGACCTCTAAACATATTAAACTTTACGAATATAATTTAATTTTCGCCAAAATTACAATTTAAATATCAAATTGTAACAAAATTTTACGCATGACGAATATAGCCGATATGACACAAAATTTTGCCATATCACCATGACGGATATAGTCGTCAAACACACTTAACTGGTTAAAACATCTAGGTTGCAACCGGGTGTTATTCACCAATGCTTATCGCAACGTTTACTTCATTTAGGAAAAATTCAAAAGTTAGGAAGATGGGTTCCAAACAAGGTACCAAATTAATTTGTACACCTAATATTAGGTTGTCCGGAAAGTTCGTGCCGATTTTGAATTTTAAACTTTAACATACTTTGATTAAATTATACAGGTGCCATTCCTTCGTACAACCTTTCTCCATTTTTCAGGCAACTTGAAAATTCCGTCCTTCCAGAATCTCTCAGGTTTTTTTTCAGCGATGTTTTATCCCCTCGAAGGAGTTGAAACTTTTTCCATCAAAAGGATTTTGTAATGATCGAAAAAAAATACCAGAAACAGTGCATATCTTGTTTACCGCTTTTGTGGCATTTTTGCCTTTCCGGTGAAAGAAAAGTATTAAATGCCTAAAATGTACTTTGTTTTCTTCCATCTTCAAAGACGCTTAAAACTGACAAAAATTAACATATCGTATCCAAATTTTGTTTCAACTATACCTGAAATATTGTCTTTTACAATATGTACACATATTATTTGTTCTCAATCATTCTAATATATTTAGACATGTCCTCATGCCATCAAAAATCAACACGAATTTTCCGGACAACTCAATAGTTCAGCTTTCCATACACTTGATTTTATTAATAGAATACCGAAATATTTAAAAAATGTCTGTACGTCAAGATATCTTTATATTTGCCTTGTTCTATTATTTGGTCTCCGTATCAAGACTATCTTTCTAAACAAATCGAGGGCATTCGGTTTTTACGTTTATCTGTATTTCGTATGGGTTGTCCTACGGTAATCGATGATCATAATTATGTGCGACTTCTATCAAATCTCAATTTATTACCGCTTGAGAAATGTCGTACTTGGACTTCGTTCCGGGTATAATGTAATTAACGATCTTGTTTATTGTCCTCAATTGTTAGAGTCCTTTAAGTTTACCACGTCTCACAGGCATTCGTCATCGTCTTCTTATGTTAGAAGAATCTCATACCACGCTAGATGGCACTAATAATGGTCTTAACACTATTCTAAGGAATACAAATATTTATTGTAAATCCATTGACATCTTTTCCACTCATATTAACTTTAAATCTCAATTGTTGCGTTCATTAACACTATTCCTACCACGACCGGTGAAATGACCGTTTTTAAAATTCCGATTAGAATTTCATAAATATTTAAATTTTAGACTTTTCTTCGAATAAACCTAGAATACATATTTCGATATTCACTTCTTTTTCATTGTTTCGTTTCTGAGAAAAATTTGTAGTCTGTGTTACATGGGAATGTCGCGATAGGAATAGGTATACGTGAAGTGTCGGTAGGAATAGTGTTAAACTGTATTTTCTGCTATATATTCTAAAGCGCTTTTTTTCCGTAAACAAATAAATAAATAAAGATAGTAATTGAATTATCAGCACACTACGATTGTCAATTATTCAATTTTTCGAGAGTGTCTTATCAGTAGTACAGGATTTCTTGGCTTAACCCTTTGACTGCGACGCACTCTCGGACGAATTCATCGATATGGATTTTTCGCATGTCAGTCGCTGCGACTGGTTGTCCACTGACTATTGACCAAAACAGTATCAGGAAATTCGATACCATTCTTAGGGTTTAAAAAATAATAATGGCATATTTAGTTGCTGTGTTACATAGGACAATAAATTCCATGTAGAATTAATCGGTAAGACAGTAATAAAGTGTTATAGTAAAGAAATACAGAGGACGTATATTTACGCCTTTGGTATATGGACCGTTTATTTTGAAAGTGGTGTAAGTCCATTTTCTCGTGTTTCGAGAAAATTAAAGATTAGCATATCTCTCAATAAAAAAGTGTAGATTAATTCTATCAAGTCTGGCAATGTTTTTACTAATTTATCGATATGTAATTTGATTATAGAAATTTGTATCAAACGAATTTAACTAAAATGATGTATATTTACGGGCTAACGATCCTAACATCCTAAAATATAATTTATTATATCTAATTTATGAACTATTTAATGAACCCATACCGATCACCTGATGCTGATTCTACAATTATATTTAGAGATAAGATTGAATATAAATAAATAACCGTAAGCATAACAAAATCAAGAAAGAAAGTGGAATTTGGATAATGATCTGTTTCATCCTCTGAACAGTATAAACTTGTATCTCTTTGTACACTCAAGTTTTCTATAAATGCATAAATACCTCACCTAGAATATGGTTCTCAAATTTAGAAGCCTCATCAACGATGAAACGTCGAAATGTTAGAGAGAGTTCAGCACAAATTCTTTTGTATATATTGATAGATTTGTGAAAGCGTATATATTGATGGACTTCTGAAGGCGTATATATACGCCTTTAGCAGTCAAAGGGTTAAACGAGCTATCTCAGTTCATTCTACACATCTATAATACTATTTTTTAGACAGGCCAGGTTGCCGAAACAAAGATAATTATATGTTATACATATAATTGTATTACAGTATAACATAGGTAACAGAGAGTGAGAAGTGTGAGTGTACGAGGCTAAGGAACAGAAATGTAAACCAAGTTCACTTTTCTTGGCTGTGGAGCCGAAAATAAAGATCATCTACTCTATAATACTATTTTCTGTGTAATCGTTACACATAATTTCTGAGTAAGATCAATAGCAAACGCTGGTAACGTATTTGAAAGCTGTGATGCAAATGGGTTAATAATTAATCACGTATAATTAATATCGACAAGGTAGAATGCGAACTATCTATATACACATGGGTGTAACAGATGCGTGACATCTATTGTTAAGTATATGGTACCTTGTATATAGGCCATCTTTTTGGAAAATATCGAGAAAATACGAATCGCCGTTGCACAATTAACACTTGGCCAACCGAATCGGGAGATCTCTCATTTTTTCCTCGATAAAGCTTTGCCATTCATTCTATTTACTTTTGTTATTAGTTGGTCTTGAGCTTGTCGTACTGGAACGTTCGTATATATAAAACAAAAGTTTCGGTTTATACGTTCGGTGCGATACGGGACTGCGTAGAAGGCATAGGCCAGGTGGCGGACCATAAACGTGACAAAATGACGATCGCCGGCGAAACCGTGCCTGCAGTCAGTCACAGCCGAAACATAGTATTGCACGGACGTTCTTACTTTACATTGTAGTTTTACATATTCTTGGTCCTTCTGCATTCTGCTAATTTTAAGATTCCTACAGAGCTAGTGTTGAATTTATTAAAAATTGTACTTTGGGAAAGCAGAAAACGCATTTGGTGAACTGTGAACAACACTAATTCGAGAACAACTAATAACAAAAGCAAATAGAAACAATGGCAGCGCTTTGTTGAGAAAAAAATCGAAGATTTCCCCATTTCACCTTTGGCGAGTGAGACTCGTCATCTGAATTTAAGAAGCAAGCGTTGATGTTTGCGCCCCCCCCCCCCACAATTTTAAATTAGTTCTTGTTCTATATAAATATTCCTATTTTGTTTCATTTATATATTTATTTATAATGTTTCAAAAATATATTTATATCACCAACATCAGTATATTCCAAATAAAATGTATTACTTTTGTTAGGGATCTATATTTATTGTCTGTATCATAAAAAATCGGCTCTGGTTTATTACCACGAAGTCTGGGCCTGACCATCGTGTATCCCCTGGGTCAGAGCCTAACCTATTTGGGTGACCACCCCCTTCTACCAGTGATTTCCCTTTCCCGAATTTTTCCCTCCACCTTACAGTTGTCAACTTCCCTCTCTCATTTCCTATTTTCCAAACCCTTAAAAAGGCGATCGACCTTCGCCCAAAAACCAGAAAAAGAAATAAAGGGAAGCAAGGCAAACGAAACGTATAATATTATTCCTCATTAAAATCGCGCCATCCGGGATCTGAGTCAAGGTGATAATCAAGGAAGGGGCATCATCACACGGGAGCCGGAACAATACGTCACCTTAAAAATTAAGAAACGTTGTTGCGGTCGATAACAACTTTTGCATATTAATCCATATAAATCAGTCCCATGGGCATGAAAATCTTCAAATAATTCAGCACTCAAAGGGTTAAGGTAAAAACCAAATACCAATTATCAACAATTATACTTAAAATTCGTTCCTCCCATTCTCCTTCCTGTTTGCTCGTTTAGAGGAGATATTGCGAAAAAGGAGGAACGAACGGGGTAAGTGAAAAATTTAAAAGAGGTTATTTTATTCATCGAATCGCATTGAAACGGAAATATTTTTGACTTATATCGCTTGCATAATTACTGGCACAATTAGAGCGGCCGATCTCTGTTCCTTTATACGTCTCATAGATAATTTGAAATCCTGGGACGCAACGGATACTTAAGGGCATGGCAGAAGAAGGGAGAACGAACACAGGGAAAAGAGGAACATTGGCAATCAAGATACTGGTTTGGTAATCAACGAAGGCAAACGATGATCTGGGAAATCGCTGCGGGTATTGCTCCGCAGGCGTATTCTGTTAATTAGAGGCAGCTCATACTTATATTCTCTACAATTTCAAGTGAAATACACGGTATACAAGGTACACGCATTTCTTTTGCCTTTAATTTCTTCCATCTTCTAATTGGTTGGAGCTGAGCTGAAGCAAACGCGCGCAAACAGCGAAAAAAGAACATTTATAGTACACACACGATGGTAAAAGTTAACATTTCACGTTCTGAACGCTCGATCGTTTAAGCTGTCAATTAAATTTACCCCAAGAAATGATAAACATTTCGGTGTTTCTATTGGGTTGGCAACTAAATGATTGCGGATTTTGTCGATAAATGGTTTTAGCACATTCTTTCGTTTTATCAACGTGTCTGAAACACCTAACCTATATTGTTTTCTTGTTGCTTGAACTTCCACCTTTAATTAATAAGTAAATTTTATCGATTATTTATTTAGTTTCGTTTTGATCCCAATTTAAAAATGGAAAAACAAAACGCATACTTCAGACATATTTTATTGTATTTCCGAAAAGGCAGGAACGCACTGCAAGCATACAAGAAATTGTGTGCCATATATGGGGATGAAGCCTTGAAAGAAAGGCTTTATTTATTTATTTCGTTCCATACAGAATTACTTAAATCATAAAATTTTTAATGACGCTGATGATGTAAAATCTCATTTAATTCAGTTTTTTGCTGGTAAAGATTAGAAGCTTTACGAACATGGAATTATGACATTGTCTGAAACATGGCAAAAGGTCATCGACAAAAACGGACAATACCTAATTTAATAAAGTCATGTTTTCAAGTAAAAATTTTAAATTTTCATTCTTATTTAAAATCCGCAATCACTTTGTTGCCAACCCAATAGTTAACTGTTCAATGTGTTTCAGTGGAAATACTTTAAATCACTACGAAGGAAGCAGTTTGGTTCCGCTAAAACCCAGTGATGTCGAACCTATGACCCATTTGTTTGTTTTAGATTTTCTAATTTCTGTGGATAATTTATATTCTATCTGTATTTTTGTCAAGCACCGCATTCACACAACAGCAATTTAAATGCTGTCCATAACCTTTAGTTTGATCGTTGCAGTTCTAAAGTTATGCAAATGACGATAAAGCTTAAGAATCTTTAACCCCGCTAAAAATTGTTAAATCGTCAAACCACGCCCATTTTTACTCGTTAAGCCAGCTGAATTTTAAAGATATTTAGTTTTAAAAATACTCAGTTAAACTTAACTGTTGTGCAAATGGGCATTAGTGACCCAAGAGGTAATACTAAAAAAAATATGAACAAAATTTGACCCACGTCTCAAAAAGGTTCGCCGTCCCTGGTTTAACCCCTTGACATACAAATAAAACGGGATTCGATGCGTCGAAAAAATACCATTTAATTTGGTTCAACTGAACAGTTATGTGCAAGTTTAAAAACAGCAAATTTTATTTTGAAATTTGCATTGCTGTATAACATTTAATCAAGCTGAAATATTAAGTGTTGGCTCACGTGTTCCTAGGGCAATTTAATATTTTTAGTGTTTATTTCTCGATCTGTCTTTCTTTTGTTTTTCTTGCTTCATATATATATTCAGTGTGTATCCGTTCAGTAATCTGATGTGTAATGTATTTCTGCATTGTATTAATATTGAAACTACCAGAGCAGTCAAAATGACGGATTGACGATTATTCATAGATTCACTTTACCAAACTTCCAAAATTTACTACGATTTTCTGCAGAAGGTATAAATAAAGATTTGTTTTCTGTGTATTCGATATTTTTAATTTGATCTATTCCATGCAAATAAGTAATCTGTAAGTTGTCGGTAGTTCTAGTCTTATCATTACTTCATAATAACTATTCAAACATTGTTTTGCTAAATTGAACCAAGCCAGACTCGTGTTATGAACCTAACATTAAGTAACGTTATAAAATAATAAATTATTAGTTCCGTAAAGTATGAAACATTTGAAAACATTTTGGAATATGTAGACAGCCCTTGACGTCAAAATCTACAATGGCACGTGAAATGGAGGAGTCAAGGGGTTAACGAACCTACGCGTAACAATTGTGGTTCTTTTTAACGCATATTGGAGATAACACTCGAACAGATGTAATCTAAAAATGTAGCGTTTGCTTTTCAAATAATTTAACCCTAGATAACTAAATCCTAGATAACCAACTCCTGCCAGTTTTTCGAATTCGAGATCTGCCAAGATTGCAAACACCAATTTTTTACCACTTTTCTGTCTTATAATTAAAATGTAATACATAATTCTTGCAATTAAAATATTATAATATTATAATTTTCTTAAATTACGCTAATTTATTTGAAATAAATAAGAAGAATATAAAAATAGACATGTTTTTAATCCGTAGTCTATGAGACGAATGATTAGTTGCACTGTAACACTAATTTAAGCTTAGTTATGTAGGGTTAAAGCAGCATCACAGGGAACAGTCGTTAATGAATACTTCGAGAACACCGCTTATATAGGGAACTGACGAGGGACAGACCATTGGGCATGCCTTTTGCACGAAACTTGCTGCGGACCATTGTACGCGGACGTTTTGATAAATTACCCAATAATTGTCAAATGTTAGAAAAGAACAAAGTCGGAGCCGACAGGCAAAAAAAGGTGGACGATCCGAAATCGAACCAGCCGAACACGTTTACTGCTTCGATCGAACACGTGCGAAAGTTGTTCGAACACACAGTTAACATTTGGTCTTGCACTTGTATCAGCTTCAATCAACAAACATCGTTTCTATGCACCTTCAACATTAGTCAACGGTTATATTCGCTAATCGTTAATAATTAGTTTGAATTTTAGGAATGAAGTAATTCGAGCTTTTTATAAGGTGCTTAACACGTTGAACGCCTAGCGTAAATCGGTGGAGTTTCCCCCAGGACCCAAACCAGAGACTCAGACTGTAAACAGCGCAATGTTATATTTACTTTATATCGTATATACTTATCATAATTGTGTTATAAATGAAATTAGTATAAATTACCTCAAAAATCTTGTTTTAATTAGAAAAGTGTCAACCGTTTACAAGAAACATAGCCGTCACCCAGATATGGGTGACGTGGCGTTCAACGTGTTAAATAAAAACACCAAAGAAAGAGAAACCTATGTTGTGACATTGTTGGTAAGAGAAGGCCAGTCTGTGTTTCATTTTTTATTAGTGTTATTATTAGGTAGCTATCTCGTGAGCAAGTAGATATTTACTCTATATTATTAGGTTGGAGGGAAAGTTCTGACCTATTTTATTGGGTTGACAACTAAATGATTGCGGATTTTGTCGATAATTGGTTTTAGCAAAATTCTTTCGTTTTGTCAACGTGTTCAAAGCACCTATATTGTTTTCTTGTAGTTTGAAATTTCACCTTTAATTAGTAAGTAGCTTTATCGATTATTTATTTAGGTTCGTTTCTATCCCGATTAAAAATATAGAAGAATAAAACGCGCGTTTCAGACATATTTTATTGTATTATTTCTGAAAAGGCATGCATGAAATTGTGTGCCGTATATGGGACTGAAGTCTTGAAAGGAAGGCTTTATTTATTTATTTCGTTCCATGCAGAACTACTTAAATGGTAACATTTTTAATGACGCTGATGATGTAAAATCTCATTTCAATCAATTTTTTTCTGGTAAAAATTAGAAGTTTTATGAACATGGAATAATGATACTGTCTGAAAAATGGCAAATGATCATCGACGAAAATGGACAATACTTAACTTAATAAAGTCATACTTTCAAGTAAAAATTTTGAATTTTCATTCGTATTGAAAATCCGCAATCACTTAGTTGCCAACCCAATAAATAGGCTTTTTACCGTTCATCGTTTACTTGTGATATTTAAAGTGAAAAACGTGTCAGTAGATAAAGTGCATTTACGACACTGCATTTTGTACGAATTCCAAAAAGGAAGCAACGCATTGGTTGCATGTAAAAATTTATGTGCGGTATTTGGAAAAGATATTGTAAATGTTCGTACTTGTCAAAGATGCTTTAGCAAATTTCGTTCCGGGGATCTGAGCCTCCAAGAAAGTGATCGATCTGGACGACCATCCAAGATCGATAATGATGTTTTGCGATCCATGTTGGAAAATAATCCACATTTAACAAGTCGAGAAATTGCAGAAGAGTTTGGCATTCATCATACAACTGTTGGAGATCACATTAAATCTGTTGGGTTTGTGTTAAAGCAAAGTGTTTGGGTTCGACATGAATTAACGGAAACGGAAAATACGACAGAACTTTCCCTCCAACCCAATACATACAAGGTAGGTTTTATTCGAATTTACTTGGGTAAAAGTATTCGAACGTCTCATTTATTTGTTAACACTATTCCTACCACAGCCGGTCAAATGACCGTTTTTAAAATTTCGAAAAGAAATATAATAGATACAATGTAATTGAATCGCCTTTAAACTTTAGACTTTTTCTCAGATATACGTATAATACATTTTTCAATATTCACTTCTTTCTTCATTGTTTATTTTCTGAGAAAAATTTGTAGTCTGTCTTACGTGGGAATGTCGCGGTAGGAATAGGTATACGTGAAGCGTCGGTAGGAATAGTGTTAAGCGTTTTATTTGAAATTTACTTCAAAGGACAATTCCTGGAGTGGCACTTACTTTTTTTATTAATTATATTAAAGATAGCTCCCAAACCTTATTGTAATTAACACTATGCCGTCCGGCGACACCACAGTGGTAATATTGTAGTGTAGTAATAGTGTTAATATTGTAGGAATGGATGTGATGCGATCGAGTGGATGCGATTGTTTTCCAACGATGGATTTTTTAACTAGACTGCTTGTAGATCAAATCAGCTAATACATTTTTATATATTAGACGTGCAAATTAATTCGGTGCCTTTGCATTTAATGCTTTGTAACTTTCATTCCAATTAAAATACCTTTCCCGACCTGTAACGACTTGAAAGTAGCAACATCATACTGTAAGGAACATTAAAAAAATAAACTTGGCATAATTTCACCTAATAGCAGTAAACAATATGGCATTCGGCAAGTAGCATTTGAGGCACTGCATTCTTTCTGCTTTTGAACTGAAGAAAAATGCATCTGAAGCTAAAGAAATGGTTTGTTCCGCTTTGGGTAATGACGCTGTGACATTAACACTAGAACTACCGACGATTAAAATGTATTTATTTGCATGGAAGAAATGAAATTGAAAATTACATGAAAAAATACCGAATATATAGAAAATAAATCTTTATTTATACCTTGTGCAGAAAATCAGAATACATTTTAGAAGCTTTACCACACTGAATTTATAAGGTTGCTATGAGTAATCACCAACTGGTCATTTTGACTGGTTTGGTAGTTTCTAGTGTTAATAAAATATGCAACAAGTGATTTAAAACATTTCGAAATGTAGATTTCGTTTTATTGGATAAGCCAAAATAGGCAAGAAAGTTTAACACTTTGCCGTCCAGCCCGTTTGTAACCACTTCTTCGCTTGACGCCGGCAGAACTGATCGTGTTACTTCGCTTGTCGCCGGCTGTTTTTGGGGAGACTGGGAAATGATAAATTTCAAGTTTTACTAATCTCATCGGTAGTTCTCACGAGTTTTCAATCAAAATTCAATTCAAAAAATGTACATATGTAAATAAATGTAAAATTTCTTTGTTTTATATATTTCTTTATTTACATTTTCTTTGGTACTTATTTAGTATTTCTCTTTTAAATGATACGAAGCAAAACAATCACCAACATGTAATGCAACTCCACACGACCTGCATATCAAATTTGTTGTTTTTCTTTTCTTGTTTTTGGTACATACAACGCAACTTCTTCGTTTTCGTTTATTGCTTTCGGAAATGAATACTAACTGGTGACGTATATAACTTATTCCATTTAAGTAAATTAGCAACAAAACCCCACAGATCATCAACGGAATGCGAACGATACTAATGTGCTGTCGCCGGCCACTTCTTTACGCGAAACACCACTGTGGTGTCGCCGGACGGCTCACGAGATATCTCGTTTTTAGAAAACTAAACGTTGCGGACGGGTCACGAGATATCTCGTTTTAATGTTTTTTTTTTATTCAGTCGGCAACTGAGCAAGGAGCTGCAAACGTTTCTGTTACGTTACGATGGTAACGAAGTCTCTTGCATTCCGAAACAAAAGCGAAACAACTGAATCATTCCTAGAATGTAAGAAAAAACAGTCTCATTATAGCTGATTGATATTGCCGGCTGATCTGTGCGGATTGTCGTACGTATCGTATCTTTTAAAGTGTACTAAATCTTATATAATATACATGTTAGGTCTTGAAAAGCACATACAATTAGAGGATAAGTCTAGTTTTTAATATTACAATAGCTTAACATATTTTTTAGTTTCTATAGAAAACCTTTGCCGTTTTTACAACCCATAGTTCGCTAGTCGTAGCAGAAGTAGGACCCAAGGAGTCATTACATTATAGCCCGTTTTTTCCTTGGTTTATGGTCAGTCACATTTGGTGTCAGAACCCTTAACTTTAGCCGTTAGAGTCTTTGTTTGCAGTTTCCATTCATGTCAAGGTACTCCTTAGGTTTATTACTCGCTATGGTCTTTTGGGAAAACCCTTCAACGTCACAGATCTTACCACTTCCACTCGAACATAACTAGCCAATAAGAAATTAGTAGATCGTTTTCCCTCACCTATAGCCAAATATTGTACGCCCACTCCGAGTTTTTTGTAAAATATGAAGTGTCTTCGAAGAGACACTCTCGTCACAACTTTGAAACGGTTTACACCAAAAATAAAGCCTAGTACGTCCGAAGTCGCAATCATTCATTTAGATACAGTCCACTCTAGCACTCTAGTTATACGCGTTGTTTAATCGTCGCTAACACTGCCGACGCTGCAACGCGCACATTACAATACAGATATATGAACTATATGTATACTATTATTTAAAAATACTAAATGCAAATTAAGTAATCTGTGTATCCGCTTCCTGTTACATGCCAAGCATGTTTTTGGAGCGTTCGAAAATGTGCGGTCTTTGAGGGCGTGTTGAACGCGCAGAGCCCCGTCCTCAATGTGTTAAGAAAGCTTTCGAAAAACGTTTGAGAAAACTAAACAAGAGCTTGTATTGCCAGCGGGCGTTACCCAGCAATGCTTATCGTAACGTTTACTTGAGTCAGAAAAGATTCAAAAGTTGGGAAGATGGGTTCCGTGCGAAAAAGGCACCGAATTAATTTGCTCACCTAATAATATAGTGTAGGAATGCGATCAAGTGGATGCGAGTTTAGGAAAATGTGAAAAGTGCTTGAGTCGGACAATAATCGTGTGAACGTAGAATGTTTGAACTCAAGTGTTTCTAAAGTGCGAAAAATGAGCACTGAGCGACTGAAGAATTTTGAGTGAGAAAGAGTTTGACTGCGCAAGCAGAAATAATGTGATTCTGAAGCAAGTAAGAACGTCGTAGTTGCCAAGTTGAGAAGTCGTTTAACCAGTTAACTGTGGCGCCCCCTTTTTAAAGCGCGCACTTATATGTGTCGTGAAAATTGAGCGATGACGAGTATACTCGTCAATCACAGAGTAAGTGTCGCTGTTAAAATATTGGATCAAAAAGATGGGTTTATTATATAAAATTGACAATTTCATTACCAATATCTACTCATTTGGTTAACACAAACATATATTACATACATATTAAACGAAAAACACAAGAAAAATTAAATACATATAAAGATAAGAATTTAAATTCCTGTTGTCCTGTGGCGGACCATCCCTGAAGGAATCTTATAATAAGTTAGCTTCCCCACATTTGCGTTTGTCCTTTCTACGCTAACATCTAAAAAACGTTATCATCGCACATAATAAATTCGTTACGTGAACTAATAAGCTGTTTCAGCCGGTGCATGCGGGGGCGCATGAGTTTATCTCAAATTATTTATATTTTTTATTCGTTTGTTTTATTCCGGCCTGGCCTCAAAATATTCTAAACATCTTGAAATTTTAGAATATGTTTTGTTTTTCTCAAAAATTACAATTTAAATAGCCAATGGTCACTACTTTATACGCATGACGAGTATACTCGTCAACACACAGAATCGTGCCACTTCTCCATGACGAGTATACTCGTCAATCACAGTTAACTGGTTAACTTGTTACTATTAAACTGTTTTAAGTACATATATTATAATATTCTAAGCACTTCATTTTATTTTATTCACACCTGAGCCCTATCGTCTCACTCTACTAAATAAAAGTAAAGTAGAATTTCGTTTATTTCAACTCTCATTATTTTTCTGTAATTTTCACTTCACTATCCTTTCGTATGGACATATATGTTCGTGTACTTATTATTACTGAAAATTTCCATAAAATCCCATAAAACGATATTAAAATTATGCACTTTTTCCCGCTCTGAAAATAAAGCAATTATCTACTGGTCATTATTCTAGAAAAATGCGATCGTTCGTTAAGAGTTAATCGTTTTCGTTTCTTTTAAATCTTGCTGCACGCGTCGCACAACTGGGCTGCGTTTAACTTATTCTACTTACCACTTGTACAATTTTCCCCTTACCTCTTCGAAAGAGTTTGTTACGAGTTCCAGTGGATTTTTCAGAGGCATAATTTTCACCTAACCGTACATAACTATTGACAACATTTAACAATCTATGTATTTTTATTGCTACTTTTCTATTTGAAAGCCCTAATAAACCCGTTAACACCACAATTTACCCTTTTTTACCCGTTGTGAATGTCCCTTAACCCTTTGACTGCTACGGGCGCATATATGCGCCCAGCACAAGCCGTGGATATAGACTATGGGCGCACATGTGCGCTCGGCGACGGCTTTGATCATTTACTGCTGTCTTACTGAATTTCTCAAGAAATTATTTTATCATATCCGTGTAACACTCAGAAACAACATACCTTGTTGCTTATCAACAAGAAAAATCTCGTTTATTTCGTCAATTTTCCCTATATCTTAAATTCGTTTCATCTGTTCATCTGCCATTTGACAAAAGTTATGTATGGTTTGGAGTTCGTTTTGTACATTTCATTTTATATATTTTATAATACATTATAATTATCAAATTATGGCGTTTTAAAACTTTACCCTTGACGAATAAATAATATATATTGAGGATAAAAAATATTTAAAAAATTGAAAAATATTAATTTTGGAGTGGATAAAGTAACAGTAATTTGATTCTGTACAATATTACAATTGAATAGACCGCCGAACAGATTCAGATTGCGTGAAAAAGTATTCAGTCCCCAGCGACAGTTAGTGCCGGCTGCACGCCGTCGACGCGAAGCGTTTCGGCTCAGAGTCTTCCGCAGTCAAAGGGTTAATTCGTTTGTTAAGGGTTATAATAAAATAAATGAATAAATAAAATTTCGAGGATCTCGAAATTTCCCAGCAGCCGTCCCGACATTTCGAGTTCTCGCGCACCCCTAGCAAATCGGTGTTCGAAAATCTGTAACGAACGCCAGGGGGCGAATAATGCAGGTAAGTACCTTGAACGCTGGAGAAGGGAAAGAGAGGAGGGCGGGAAAGGGAGGGCGAGAGGAGGGGGGTAACCTCTCTGGTATCCTTCAGGCAGAAGCTCGGCTCGTCTCTTTGACACGGTCGTATCGGGGTAACGCGATTAAGTAATTAGGGGATTTTTAATCTTGTCCCTCTTTCGCTCTCGTTTTGGCGCCGGTCACGAGCCGGTGAAAAAATAAATAAACTCGAAGCCGCGCGCCGTTCACGAATTAAATCGCTGATGAAGAGTCGCCTGCCGGGCTCTTTTTCTGCCTCCCTTTCCCTCTGGGTCTTCTCTCTCGTTCTTCCCTCGTCTCTCCTCTAAATCAATAAATTATCCTCGACGAACCGACGTGCTTTCAATCTTCCTTCCAGTCCTCCGCTACGTGCTGACTTAAATCCATCCGCCCTTCCGGCGATTAAAAAGAATTCATCGTGCCTCGGTGTCCCTTGTGCGACTTGACTTCTCTATGCTACAGAACCTCGCTTTGTGGCTTCTCTCGTTTCTAGTCCGTATCTTCGATCCTGTTATTTAGCTGACGCAGCGAATGGAATGTATTTGCATAGAAAAACGAGTTTAGCTGGTCAAGATTATTGTTTCAGGGTAACGAGCGTTATATGAATGTTTAGCTTTGAATACAATCTTTAAGGAGACATTAATTATTGAAAAAATGTCCAATGTTACTTTTAACTGTGATAAAAATTACTATAACGTTTATTTTGTAATATTCTCCTGCATTCTTAGCAACAAATAAATATTTATATGAAACTTGTGGTTATTGGTTTAGTTATGCTCCTTACTGTATATGCACATACGTGAAGTGTAGCGAAAATTATTTTTTTCTTCGACACTTAGCACTAGAACCACCGACAGTTAAAATGTACTTATTTACATGGAAGAGATAAAATTGAAAATTATATGGAAGAATACCGAATACATAGAAAACCAAAGTTTTCAAATCATCACAGCTTTAGACATAAATTGAAGACCTGGTTTCCAAATGACAATTTTCAGAAAAGGTAAACAGCTTTGAAATCTTCACATTTGAGTAGCCGCATTCGAGAGGGCGTAATGATCGAAGGGAAACGGTGTAATTTGTAGAAGCAAGACGAGCGTGCTAATTGGAGTAACGGAGAGGCAGGAAACGTGATGTCGTGATTTGTCGAGGGCGCGGAAGCCTGGCCGGCATCCACTCGTCCACTCCATCGATCAACGTTACACATCTTGTGCACCGATGCCCGAAAAAGTAGAACGTAGGGAGAGGGGGCGATTCCGTATGCAAACGATAAGAGCGTGACAGTAATAGGTGGCGTAACATTAACAGCTCTCGGTAGCACTAACGATAATACCAACGGCAGTAACGGAGGATGGTAGTGGGGTCGGTAGTCGAGGGTTAGACAGTGACAAACCGCCTTGGCCCGCTGTGATTTCAGTTAATTGTCGGCCGGGCCATTTCTCACTCCATGACTCGGCTGCTGCCCAGGCGACGACGTTGTAAATATCCTTAAAAGCGCCACGGGTAAAGGGCTAAAGGTAGAACGTCTTACTCTGGTAGGCTTAGCTTAGCCAGGCTTAACCTTTCGCCCGGTAAGCCGTTCCTTCCTTTTCTCTCCTTCTTTTCTTTTTTTCTTCAAAACCACCGCCGCCGACACCACCACCTCCTCCTCCTCCTCCTCCTCCTCCTCCTCCTCCACTACCTCCTCCTCCTCCTCCTCCTCCTTCTTCTTCTTCTTCGTCTCGTCTATACGGAGGACGCGCTAAACTGCACGAACTCTATTCACATCCGGCCGATCTGCTTGTCCCAATATTTCATTCGTAATGTTCCTCGAACGACACCTTCTTCTTCTTCTCCGCGCTTTTCAGTTCGGATCGTTTTAAATCGCGTGCTCGCTTAGCGTTGGTCGAATGAACAATTATTTTTAGTATAAATAAGACGCAGCTGTGAACTAGCCTCTTGCCGATTTGCTTTCTTACTTTTGTTTCTGTTAAGAAATTTACGTAATACACTAAGTGTGCAAATTAATTCGATGCCTTTTTGTATTTAACGCTTTGTGACTTGCGTTGAAATTAAAATACCTTCCCTGCCCTAAGGTGTTATAAAAATAGCAACACTATACTCTAAGGAACATTAAAACAATCAACGACATAATTTCACCTAATGGCATTAAACAATATGCGGTTCGACAAGAAGCATTTCAGGCACTGCATTCTTTTCGCTATTGTTCCCTATGAAAAATGCTTCTGAAGCTAAAAAAGTAGTTTGTCCCGCTTTAATGACTCTATGACGTATAAAACGTGCAAAATGTGGTTTCAAAGATTTCGAAACGTGGATTTCAATCTATTGGACAAACTACGTTCAGGGCAGGTAAGAAAGTTTAAGAAACTTTTGAAAAACGTTTGAAAAAACTAAAAAAGAGCTTGCGTTGCAACCGGGTGTTACCCACAAATGCTTATTGTAACTGTTAGAAATTGAATACAGAAATGCTACGAAACAAGAATGAACCATAAACCAGCTTTCTCTAAGAACCCAAGTCACATCTGACATTTTAGAAAGTTCGAAAATGAGTCAACTCACTTCGGCAATCTAGCGTTAACACTATTCCTACCGACACTTCACGTATATCTATTCCTATCGCGACATTCCCACAAATTTTTCTCAGAAACTAAACGATGAAAAAAGAAACGAATATTGAAAAATGTATTATACGTATATTTGAGAAAAAGTCTAACGTTTAACACTAGATTGCCGGAGTGAGTCAATTTGACTCACTTGTGATTTTGTCAAGTTCAAGTATCATGTGAAAGGAATAGAAGTAACGGCATTTGTGCTAAATGGAATACAAAAATCTGTGGAAAATGTATTTCAAAAACAGAATATATATGAAAAGAAATTGTTTTGAATAAACTTTCTTAAAAATAAAGTCTTATTTTTTCTAAAAACTTCAATTTTCATATTTGAGTCAAATTGACTCGTTTCAGGCAAACTAGGTGTATACCCAACATCCGGCAATCTAGTGTTAAAAGCGATTCAATTACGTTGTATATCTGAAATTCTAATCGAAATTTTAGAAACGGTCATTTGACCGGTCGTGGTAGGAATAGTGTTAAACAAGTCCTCCAAAAGTATATTCTAGTCGTGCAATAGGAACACTTCAGAATATAGGTATAAAATCCAACAGCTACGCGCTTCCTTCTCTAAAACTTCACTTATTGTATCACGGAGTTGGAGTTTAACTCTTTCGCTTCGAGCGCCGCTTATAAGCGGCGGCCACGCGACGACATATATTTACTTATTTGCGGACCATAATTAATTCAAAATTTAAATATTACTTATAACTTTTAACACGCTGACTGCCACGCGCGTTTACAGTGAAATCCCCGTCAGGCCACGCGTACCGCTATACGGAGCGTATTCCGATATTTTAAAAATACGAATCCTTTATTGTCCCAAGAACTGCCCCCCACCCCGTTTGTTTCCATGGTATGATGCTCAGTCATTTGTTGTCTGATAGTACAACAAATCCATGTTCTCGTCGAAGACAGCATCATATCGCCGTTCGAAAAAATGATTCCGGAGGAAGCATTAGACGCGCATGCAAACAGTGTTATGGAGATAAAAGTCGTCGAATGGGCAGATCAAAAACACGAGATAATGTAAAGAAAACAACAACTTATTGTCCAAGTTGTCCCAACCAACCTCAGCTGTGTATAGAATGTTTCAAAGTTTAGCATTCTCCATAATTTTCTTAATAAACAATTTACATATTACTTTTATAACAATAGTTCATACTAATGAATATCCTATTATAAATTTAAATTTATATTAATAAATATAGTTTATATTAAATAATATTCAATAGTTTTGTTACTTATTCTGTGAAATATCTTTTCAAACACATACGAATGTTCTGCGCAAGTAGTCAAATAAGCGTCACCCCAATACGGGTGACGCGGCCCGATCCGAAACTTGACTGCCACCCGAATACGGGTGACGTGGCAGTCAACGTGTTAAGTTGTAAATATTTTCATACCAAAAATGTGAATAATACTCATTATATAGTAACAATATTGATTTATTTAGCAAAATTGTTACTTAAGACCTATAGGAAGACGTATATACAGCAACAACGCATATTGTGCGTATTCGCGGCGAGCGCGCCCGTACATGGATAGTACTTCGGCAGACTGGACATCCGAAGCGAAAGGGTTAAAACTAGGAAACTGTGGCTAATTGGCGCAGGCGTAATCTTAGGACTGCGCGCGGAGCTGAAACCCAAGTTGCAAGAAGGCGCGCGAGCATTAACCGAGCGACCGATTAAATTGATAGAGCGTGAAACGGGGAAAGAATAAGCAGCGAAGGGTTCGGGTTGCTAGTTAGCCGTAAAACGCTGGTTGGTCGAGCGTCGCGACTAGTCGACCGCAGTTATTACGAACGAATATACGACACGTGGTCGTACCGCACGCCATCATGTCGCGCTCTACGGGCTGATGGTGACAGTTCAATCCGAAGTTCGGTGTTCGGCGGTCAGAAATGCTGGCCGCAAACCGCACGCCTGATTTCTGCCTCTCTTCTCTTTGCCCCTGCCGAATCGCCCGCTGTTTCTCCGCCGATATTTTCCATGTCTTTTCGCCTCATCTGTTAACCTCGAAACCTCGCGTAATTCCGCTCGAGCAGTACGCGCGCGAGGGATTGCAATTTCACCTGCTACATTAACACTAGAATTACCGACAATTAGGCTGTACTTACTTGCATAGAAATAATGAATGAATAATTACCAATTGGTCATTTGCACTGCTGTGATAGTTCTAGTGTTAATCAACGATGTGATACTTGTATTAACACTAGAACTACCAACGATTAAAGTGTACTTACTTGCACGGGATAGATCAAATTGAAAATTGCATGAACAAATACCGAATACATAGGAAACAAATCTTTATCTGTATCTTCTGTAGAAAATTATAGTAAATCTTGGATGTTGCACCACAATGAATTTATAAGGTTGCCGTGAATAATTACCAATTGGTCATTTGCACTGCTGTGATAGTTCTAGTGTTAATCAACGCTGTGATACTTGTATTAACACTAGAACTACCAACGATTACAGTGTACTTAATTGCGTGGAACAGATCAAATTGAAAATTGCATGAAAAAATGTCGTAGAAGACAAATCTTTATCTATACCTTCTGCAGAAAATCATAGTAAATTTGGGAAGCTTTGTCATAGTGAATTTATAAGATTGCTATGAATAATCACCAATTGGTCGTTTTCACTGCTCTGGTAATTCTAGCGTTAGTCAACACCGCGATACCTGTATTAACACTAGAACTGCCGACAATTAAAGAGTACTTGCTTCCATTATAGTTTTGTTATGATGTCAAATCTTAGAAGTTAGAAGAACCGTTGCTAATCTATGCTTCCTTTACAAATCAATCTGGAAACCACCTGATGCATTAACTTCAATGTACCATGTAGACACACTAAATTGTGTCTTCGATTCAAGCCACCTTTCTATTTTTCTAATCTGAAGGATTTATGATCCCTTTTGTCGAATTTGTACACTTGCGAATAATATCAACACATTAAATGATTTTTTTGCAGTTAACATTAATGTATTAACAGATGCTTATCCTCTTAATTTTCATTTTACTATGCACTGTATACACTGGGTCAAAAAAGTTTCCATACACTAGGATAGCATCTTTGAATTAGAATGTATTATCGTACTGGAATGTATTCAGAAACACTTTTGTTGATTAATTATTACTCACGAAGATAGCAGGGAGCTATCAACATGAAACAATTGTCATGTTACCTACTATAGGTAAAATTTAGAAAGGAATATATTAAAGATGTCTATCTGATCAACAAAAAAGAGTCCATAAACTGTATTTTTTTAGCCTTGTTTATCTGTTTCCATAAAAACGCAATAGATTTCCCGTTTCATGGATCATCTAAGGTTAGTGCGAAGTGATCTGCATAACAAATTGTACGAAGAAGTTATCAATAATGAAAGTACCAGTTACAATTCGACAATTAATTATTCGATTAAGAAATGAAGGTCAGTCGTTTAGAGAAATAGCGAAAACAGTTGATAAATCACATGCAACTGTTCAGTATATCATAGATCAGGGCTTCTTAAACTAAACTATGGAATTTTGCTATGCGACCAAATGGGGTCGCGTAGCAAAATTCTGCAATTTTTAATTTTAGACTTTTGTATGTTTCAAAACGAATTCTAAAACTATATATTTTCATATGTATATGTATATGTATATTGTTACCTAATAAATAAATCATCAAAAAATATTAATTTATTTTTCTTTTATATTTGTATGGGGTCGTCAAGAAACTCGCAATCATAAATGGGGTCGTGAATGACAAAAGTTTAAGAAGCCCTGTCATAGATAGATACAGAGAATTGAAAACTTTCGAAGATAGACCTGGAGTAGGTCGACCAAGAAAGTTGCAATCTATCCATCCGAGAACGATTTTAAAGGCCGTTCGTGAAAATTATCCAAAAATTAGTGTACCAACCTTGAGAACTGAGATTGAAGACGACTATAATATAAGTGTTGTACCTGAGACTATCAGAAATGTATTAAGAAAAGGATATCATGGTAGGGTTCCTCGAAAAAACCCTACGTTAGCAAAAAAAATAAACGTTTACGCTTGGAATTCACGAAAACTGATGTTAATAAGCCGAATTCTTTTTGGAAGTCGGTATTATTTAGTGACGAATCTAAATTTAATATTCATGGGTCTGATGGGAGAATAATGGTATGGCAGAAGAAAAACGAACATTTGAAACCTGCAAACCTGTGTCCCACAGTTAAGCATGGAGGAGACGGTGTTTTATAATAGTATGGGGATGCATGAGTGCATCAGCAGTAGGAAAATTAAAATTTATCGAAACCATAATGATTCAATATATCTATTTGGACATATTACGAGAAAACCTTAAATTCAGTGCAGAAAAATTAAATTTTTCAACAAGGCAAAACGTGTTAAAAAGTGGTTGCTCTACAACCAGCCAAAACAATTAAATACGCCACCTCAGTCACTAGATATAAATCCCATTAAACATTTGTGGGATGAAATAGAAAGAAAAATAAGAAAATCTAACATTAGAAATAAGGAATAACTGAAAAATGCAATTACAGCACAGCGGAGTTCGATTGGTCCAGAAATAACAAGAAAACTAGTTGGAGAAACGAAAAATAGATTGTTGGAGGTCATACGGATAAAAGGAGGCCACACTAGTTATTAAAAATTAATTTAGCTGCAGTTAATTATTAAGTTATTCAGTTAAAATTATTATGTATGGAAACTTTTATCAGTTAGCTAATTTGTCACAGAGTTGCATTATTTATGTTCAATATTATAAAAGCTAACATTTTGATTTTTTTGTCCGAGAATGCTTTATTTACGGACCTTATAAGTTATACTCTGTTAAAAAAAGATGTTTAGAAATAGTGTTTAATATACTAATAAATGAATGAAGAAATTCTAATCTAAACTTTTTTGATCCAGTGTATGTTATATCTGTTTTTTCTTTTTAATTACTCCTACTTCATATCAAGCACTCGCTGTTTCATTCTTCTCTGTTTTTGTGTGTTTACCTTGTAAAGGGCGTCTACCAGTAAATAAAATAAAATAAAGTTTTAGCTTTATATGTGTGTGTACGAGCTATGTTGAATGAGTGAGAGTCTTGTATTTATATAGGAAAGGTTATAAATTAAAAACAAAGGAAAGATGGAAAAGTGAATAGAGTTTTAGATATACAGTGGCTCCAAAAAGTATTCGTACACTGTATTATAAGGAAATTCATCTACTTCTAAAATTTTGATTTCAATGAAACTTTATGTGTGCACAGAGCATGGTGTGTCCTGCGTGGAGCAATTCTTTTGGCGGCAAAATATCTTTTAAGGGGGCTGGTAACGAATCTTAAAGTTTCAGCGATTTTTCACGATTCGAATACAAGCTTTTCTGTGCCTTTTTTTATGGCAGGGCGATAGGGTATTAAAAATTAAACATTTTCTATTTGAAAGGTTTTGCTTCAGCAAGTACCAATATAAAGTTATCTTTAAAAAATGAGAGAAAACTCAGAAATTTCGAAGCTGGTTTCATCCCTTTAAAATGGCATTTAGATGAAAAGAAGAGATTAATTCATGCGTATACTATTACGATCTACATACCCACAAAGTTTTATCAAATACTTCTATCAAACTTCAGAATTTCAGGGTTAAACGAATTTATTTGTAACATAGTGTACGAATACTTTTTGGAGCCACTGTACATGTATTTGAATAAAATCAAATAAAATAAAGCAACACAGACAAACACTATAAACACGCTACACGCACTTTCTCGCACCACGCTGACTACCAAGATTCTGCTTCATTCATTTCTCGATCGAGTAGGAACCCAAAAGACAAAACATTCTGTTCCACTCTATATGTATATCCCTTCACACACTCACTCAGACACATTCACGCCCAGACACACATCGGACGTACTATCTTACAATACTTATTCTTAAATCTTGTCCAGTGTATCCGAACGAATGTAGAAGGCATGAACCAGTGCGAAACAGAGAGTCGAAAAAATAAGAATATCTTAAATTGTGTGTCGCAGAAATAGAGAGAGAGAGAGTGATAGGATACATACATTTACAGAGTTCGTATTGTAGTATCGTAATTTGAAGGCGACGAAAAGTGAAAGTGTGGGTCGACTAGACGAAAGCCAGGCCGATTTCAAATTCACCGATGGGTCGAAAAGGCCTATAAGGGTTTCTTCGAAAGAGAAAAGAGACCAGTGTTGTACAGAGTTGTAAAAAGAGTTGCGGATTAACCCTTTCGCTTCGGCTGCCCAGTCCGCCAAAGTACCGTTACTGAACGGAAGCACGCGCGCAGAAATATGCACAGGTCGCGTTTTTCTAAGTCTTAAACAATAACTGTGCTGAATAAAACAATCGTTGCTCTAATGTAACAAGTATATTTACATTTTTAATATGAAAAGGCTTACAAAATTATTAAAATACAAAATATATTTAGATGCTGCCTATAAACGGCGCTCGTGCCCACAGGTCATCTCGTGGACGCCGCCTATAAGCGGCGCTCGAAGCGAAAGGGTTAAACATAGCGTCGCAGGATTGAATTAGAATTTATTGTATACTTTTGCCATTATTCATATTAACACGTTGAATGCCACGTCACCCATATCTGGGTGACGGCTATGTTTCTTGTAAACGGTTGACACTTTTCTAATTAAAACAAGATTTTGCAGGTAATTTATACTAATTTTATTTGTAACACAATTATGATAAGTACGAGGGTAAGTCAATTATTATCCGCAATGTGGTTATATTTTTCTTTATGTTGACAGTACTGTCGTGAATCGTATATGACGCATGCATGGTTTAATTGTTGTTATGTCTGCACAAGTTAGATCCTGCTAGGTTAGCTAATTTGTCGTTGTCGTGCCGTTAACCATGGCTGCTTCGCTCTCTGTTTGCACCAAAGAAGAGCAACGTTCAGTTATCCGTTTTTTGTGGTTGGAAGGTGTAACAGGCACCGAAATTCATCGAAGACTTTCAGTACAGTACGGGAACAGTGTATTGCCTCAACGGAGTGTCAACGAATGGATTGAAAAATTTAAAAACGGTCGTACGAGTGTTACGTATGACAAAGGAGCAGTGAAAGAAGCGGTGCATTCTTGGCTCGCAGCTCATCCAAAAACCTTCTTTTATGAGGGTTTTAGGAAGCTTGTGCAACGATGGACCAAGTGCATTGAAAAGCAAGAGGACTATGTTGAAAAATAATGTACATGTATGTTTCCTATTTGTATTACAATTAAATTTTTAACCACATTGCGGATAATAGTTGACTTACCCTCGTATATACGATATACAGTAACAATAAATTATAAACTAAATATAACATTGCGCTGTTTACAGTCCGAGTCTCGGGTTTGGGTCCTGAGAGAAACTCCACCGATTTACGCTGGGCGTTCAACGTGTTAATGGTAATAAATAGTATTAAGAACGTCAATTCTAGAATAATGAAATGAAATAATTGTTTCCCAAGTGTAGCCAGATTCTTCTGTTACAAAGAGGGTGGTGTTCCGATGTGATCGATTGGCGAGCGATCGAAATTTTTGTGAATTTGCGGTCGGCGATAATCGAGACAGGCAGGGCCGGTGGTCCAGAAACGAGTTAGAGGAAGCGAAATAGGAAGAGGAAGAGGAAGGCGAGCCGGCACCGCAGTTTGCCAATTTCCCGCAGGCGTTGCGCGTAGGCGCGCGACCGGTTAACGGGTTGGGAGATGAAGTGCGCGAACGAACGAGATCCGGAGAGAGGCGAAGCGGAGGCTGATGTGCGGTCGAACAGATTAATATGCGCGAGGCTCGCACGCTTCAAACCCCCAGGCCCACCTCTGATTCTCCGTCCTTCGGTTTCGCGGCCCGCCGTCTCGTGTCGTCCTCCTTTCATTCCGCCGCCCATTTGCGAAACACACAATACGTGCGTGAACACGTACAGGACTACGTATGCCCGCGATTGTGCGAGCTACGAGTGTCCTGACCGTTTAGTAATTTCTGTCACGAGTCGAGTGTTCCGCGCACGGAACGTCAACGTGGCCGGTTACTACAAACCGCCACCCCTTTACCACCACCCCCCTTCTCGCTCTCTCGTTCTCCCTTTTTCTTCCTTCTTCTCCTCCCTACCCACTCACCCTCTCCCCCTCTATCTCACCCTCTCTCTCACCCTCGTTTCCTCCGATTACGTATGCATCGAGGTCTCGCGCGAATCCCTGGGATGCACCTACGAGAAAATTCGCGGCTCCGAATGCGCCACGGGCTACGCGGAACAGTGACGCTCAAATTTCGAACACTACGGATTGAACAATAGATTCAGTTGCATTTTTCTTCTATTCTTCAGCGTTGGAAATTCAATACAGAAATACTACGAAGCAAAAATTTACCATCAACCAGCTTTCTCTCTTAACTGGCATTTTAAAAAGTACCGAAAGGTTTGCACCTTCCTTGTGCTATATTATAGTGCTTCAAATAACAGTGTATTTTATTTAGTAACAGAATTCTTCCAATTCTTCAGATTTCTGAGCAGGCTGAGCAACTTAAGACGAGAGCACAATGTAGAACAGATGTTGTTCGTGAAACGGAAATAACTTCGACAGGCTGTAAAAAGACTTTAAAGAAGAATTTACAATCGATTCGATTAAATTTACATTCGAAACTTACATATTTAATAGATAAAATGACTCGTTCTAAATTTTGTTTACACGTGTCAGGTATATTTCGTGTTTTGAACAGTACACATTTTTTACCCTACAAGTAAAATACTTGGGTATAGTAAGGGTGAAAAGTTGAGTACCCTCGTGTTTCCGGAAATATCACATTTTATTTTCGAAAAAGAGCAAGCGGGTTGTAGATACATGTACAGTAGCGGACAAAAGTTTAAGATGGAAGGACAATGCAAAACATAGTTTTATGGTTTGCAAATATTTTCTACACATTTATTTTTACTGTTATTATGGTAGAACACTATTTACTGATTAGCACAGAATGCAAATTTTGTTTATCATACCGTTCCTTATAAAGTAGTTTAATTTCGTTGACCCCTTGGTCTTAAACTTTTGTCTGCTACTGTACGTTCTTTGCATTTAGAAGTTTTGCGTCGACTGTTCCCGTTCCACGAACAAATTCAAGTAACTTTGCTTGATATAAACAGACTGCTATTAGTTGCTTGTTCTCTTTCTATATTTTTATATTTTTAGAATTTTTGAAACTATCCTTTTGTAATTTTAATTACGTACCATCTGACATTCAACGTTCGATGTAGTTGGTTTATTCAGTATCGTTTTAAATATTTGAAGCATATTTATTCACTTCGGTTTTCATGTCGACGATTACCAAAGTTTGACTGTCTAAATATGTAAAACTGTAATTTTATTTTACCAAATTTTAACTTAAGGATATATTTTCACGTGTATTTTTCTATTTTTCATCAGTTAACCAGTATATTATTAATTTCTTAATAACAGTTCAAACGAAAAATATTAAGATGTTTAAAATTGTTAAAATTAGTTTGCATACACTTTTAAAAGAATCGCAAAATTCTTGTTACTTTTTGTACCAGAGAAACCTACAGAAAACGATTTTAACAGTAGAACTAACGGTGATTAAAGCGTATGTATTTACAAGAAAGAAATAAACTTGGGAATTCAACTAAAAAGCTGCGAAATATATTCATACTTTTTACAGAAAGTTGTAAAAAATTTTAAAATATAACTGCAATTACACAATCAATAATTCTTGTTTATAATTTGCCTTCGCGAAATAAACGTCTACTCTTAAATTCAATTTCTGAAAAATGATTTCAGCATCAAGTTTACAGTATCCTTTAGTTTTTCAATCCCTTACTTTAATTAGCTTAACTTGTCGCAGTTTAACTCAATAATGAAACCTAAGTCATAAGTCCTTCACACATTTTGTACATTAATGGGGTCTACCCGTCCAAAGTAAAATACAGAAAAAGTTATATTTCAATTCTTAAGAACGTTACTGTAAACAAGTTCAGCGTGATTTCGGTTGCAAGACAACTTTTCCTTTAGTTATCGCAAAAAATTATCTTCACATTTCCAATCGATTCTCAAACAGAATTCAGCATAGAATCGTGAAAGAGAAGCTCTTTTAACAAAATTACAGCAGTTCAAAGCTGGACCCTATTTTGCTGGAACATTATGCTCAATTTTGTGTCACAGCAAGTGATTTAGTATTTTTGGAAGCTATTTTAGTCGAACTCAGTTTCACTCGTAAATATCGTTTCCAAGGGCCGTTGATGCAGAAGCCCGTAAGTGTACGAAGCTCGGAGGCTCGGCGCGTAAAGGCGCGATCACCGATGCATAGAAGGAGGATAATTGCAAGCCGGTGGCAGAGATAATGCTGAGCCCGTGTGCAGACATCCGGTCTGATAGCGGATATAAAGGAGTTGGTGGTGCACGATAAAGGAGAACTCCTCCTCCCTCACCACGCCCATAACCTGGCAAAGAGGTTCGTACCTCAAGATCCACCCACGTGGCAGATGACCTCTCCCCCCCCTCCCTCGCTCGCGCTCGCGCTCGCACTCGCACTCGGCAGAGTCGGTGGTTTCGTTCCTCTCCGCGCCACCTTCGACGTCGGCACGAGAGAACTCGTCTAGGAGGCGGAGCATCTATTTCTATCCCCCCGGCGGAACGTGGGGAGGATCGTTAAGCGAACGGAGGAGTCGCGTAGCGTGGCGTCGCGACGCACCAGGAGACGAGCAGAAAGAGTTGGAGCACGCGTAGGAGGCGGGAGAACCGGGGACCGATAGGAGAACACCGGCGGCGGGGCTCGCCATGGCGCTTGCACGATTCTCTATGCGGATCTACTATCCGCCACCCCCACCCCCCTTCCGAACTCCCTCGCGACGAACCGGAAATACGGTTTCCAGCAGGAGTAGGCGGACGGCGCAAACGAGAAGAATATACACGAGATTCGCCGGCGTGTTTAACGCCACGGCAAACAACCGAGCCGAGCAGAAATATGATGCTCAGCTGAAACGACGGCAGATTGTATAAGTGTTCGCAACCTACTTCCGTGAACGACGCGATCGTGTCTTTCGTCGGGAGGCTGGTTAACAACGTTTGCGTCACAGCTCGAAATACGCTACCAGAGAATCAACGATAGTTCTTGTGTCTTTGTTTATCTCTCGGCCTATATTTACGCATCTCATATTCGAGCATACAGTTTTAACCGTTTCAGTGCCAACCGGCGATTTTGCGCTTCTTCCGTTTCGAAGATGTGCGACTTTACGGCTACCATTCCGTTTCAGGTAAAGAGAAAGTAATGAGACGGAAGTCCCTTATTTATGACGCGCTGCTGGCTCTTGAGGAACCACGGTTGACTGGAAAATTGAGAAAAAGGCAAAAAGGCTAAAATTCCTTAACCCTCAAAAACAGCAGTACCAACACGCTCGTGTCATAAATATGTCAATGGAAACTTCCGGCTGTTGTTCTATAGGCCGAGACAATATTTATTTCACTGAATTCAAAAAATTACAAATTACCCTATAAGAAGAGAAAACAGCGCTAAAGCGCTCCTTGGCATTTTTAATCGCAGAATAAGATAGTTTGGCACTTTTGGACGGGAAAATAGGAAAGACACTCAAACAGTTCATAAGTAAATGTGTCTCGTACCATCCTGCTCTTTTATTTGAAACTCAACTTCATTCACGTAAGAAGAATTACAATAAGAAAACAATTACAAATATAATTTCCTTCATAGAGCAAATTACACAGGAATACGTAATTATTTGTCATCAATAGAGTGGGACGAACTCTTGAAAGGAGTAGAATCTAATAACGCGGTACTATTACTATATTGTCTATCCCTACAAGAGGATGAGTACAATACTAGGTTAGGAAATACGGATTCGATTACCGAATTTTTCGGAATTTTTCGGACCGTGCGTTTTATGGTCCGGAGGTAACATTAAAATACCAAGATTGAAGATCCACTGATTATGTTAGCAGTAAATAAAACTTTTGAACCGAAACTAACATATTTTTTTCTTTCTTTTAAATTATCCTGCAAATTTGAAGTGCGTTTTATAGCCTGAAAAATACGGTGCGCGCATTTGTAAAAATGCAAATTCTCGACAGTCTCTTTTAAGCTTAATGTTGCAAAATTTTTTAATGTGTAATTTAACTTTAACTATTAGCGGTCAGCGTTTTTAAATGTTAAACGGGGTATAAATATTATTAAATGTAAATTCTATTTAGCTATTCTGGCTAGTCTTATCTCGAATCTTTATTACACTTAATTTTCTCATTTCAGTTAAACTATTACAATTACTTCTTATTCTATTATGTACACACTAGTGGGTTTATACCCGTAAAATTAATAAAATTAATAAATGAAATATTCCACAAAAAAATCAATATTTCATTAGAAAGAGTTAATAAAAATATGCTATTTTTGATTGTATCATTTAAAAAAACCGACTACTTGCAAAACTGTTTAAACAGTCGAATGCCTTGTTTAAAAATGTTAATTTCATCGATTTGCATAATTAAAGTATACAGTATAGGGTTATGTATGGAATACTCCACGACTTTACTGGCACATACGCACTCATTTGTCGGAGTCATTTTCTAGTCGTGTGATTTCCTGTTTTGGTGATCAGAATTGGTCGTCCAGATCATGTGATTTAACGCCGTTCGATTTTTTTCTTCGGGGTTTTTTGAAGCTTAAGGTTTATGCCAACAAGTCTACTACCACTCACGCCTTGAAGAAAGAAATTGAGCACTGTATCAACGAAATTCAACCACATTTATGCAAAACGGTTATGGAGAATTTCAACAAAATAGTACGTATGCACTAGGAAAGCCGTAGAGTATTCCATACATAACCCTATACAGTATACTTTATGAATCAATAAGAAATTTACCATTTTTAACCCTTTGCACTCGAGAGGTGACCGTTAGTCGTTTAATGATACTAACTTCAAAAATTTTCAAATTCGAAATATTTACTATGATTCACGTATATTAAACTTCATTCAGTTTAGTTAAGTCGTATATTAAAATTTACATATATGACTGTTTAACGTCCGGGTCTGAACTAACGTCTGAAAATTTGCGAAATTAGCATATGCTAAGATTACGATGTCCCATGAGAGGAGACAGCCAAGTGCAAAGGGTTAATTATAAACTTCTGTTTTCTATTAAAATTACTTCTTGCGTGAATTTTGGGACACCCTTTATAACCGTGGCCAGAAAGGGTTAAAGCTGGTGCGTACGAACACGCATCCATTGAAACCGTAGCCTTTAAGTGTGCTGGTATGATTTACGAGGCGATTGTGACAGCTCAAAGTGCTTGAAAATTTAGTATGTATACGCTAGAACAAGTATAGCCGAAAAGGAAGTTAAAGAAAATAAGTAAAAACAAAGATAAGCATACCATACGTTAAATAATTTGAATAAAGATTGTCCCATCCAAGCTATTCGTGATTATTCCACGACATAATAATGTGTTAGAAGTTTGAATCACGTAAGAAAAAATTTGTTAACGCTACAGTCTCGTTACAGCTTATACAAATCTTAAATGATCGTTCTCGCTAGAGAAGCTACATGAAATATCGATGAAAAGTAACTAAAAGTTTGAATTGTAATTACTTTGAAATAGCCTACTGGTATTTAGAGAAACAGTTAATTTGCAAAGAGGGAAATATAAGAGATAGGAGGGACGAGAAACGTGGCTCGGGTGCGGAGAGGATCGATGAGCAGAGGAAGAAAACACGAAAGGGTAGTAGAGACGGAGGTGAGGTGCGCGCAGGACTGCGGAGGCGCGCGGTGTAGGTAAGGATGGGAAGGAAATAGCGGTATGTAAGTAGCTAGCAGAGAAGCAAGCGAGCCACGGTCCTTTCCATTGCGCAAGGACCCAGGCGGAGGAGTCTTTATCCAATGCACATGCAGCGCGTATATAGAGCTCCGCCTAGTTGGCTGCAGTTCAGAGGAGGAGGACACTAAGTCTCAGTTATTTTACGGCATGCAACGCCGCCACCAATGCTGAGCTACCTTCCACTCTCCTACTTCTTCTCCCATTCTGAAACCGACTATATATACCCTATCCACGGGAGGAGCGTACTCCACGTCGCCGCAGATGCAGCTGCACCTGCTGCTCTCTTGTATAATAAATCGAACCTCTTTCTCACGGCTATCTTTCCTTCTCCTACTCCTCCTCCCCTGCTCCCCTGCTCCCCTGCTCCACTCTCCCAAACTCCCACTTCCCCCTTTATACCGTTGCTTTCCACCATTTTAGCGGATTACAGCAGCGGAACAATTTATTTATTTATTCATTTATTTATTTTTACGGGATTGACCCACTAGAGAATTACAATGAAAATATAGGAGAAAGTAAAAATATACAAATGGTGTAAGATGAGAAAATTTTACAGAGAACAGCGGTGTAGTAGCTGTTTTATAGAGTGAAGAGATTGATTGAATAGATCTAGGGTGGGAGAGGTGTTGCTAACATTAATCGTCATTCCACTGATACCTAAGTGCGAAATCAGTTTTATGTGGCTGTGTATGAAGAAAGTTGTATTGTCTTAAACGAAATAACTGAATTTTACCGGAGAACGGTTGTTAGGTGAAATTCAATGAGGTCACGAGAAATAGTATACGTCAGGACATTCGATACAGTCATGAATATTAAGTACTACCCACGACATAGATCGCTACCGGATATCATAGTGCTCAATGGGAATCGTGTATCAAATGAACTCATTTGAAACGTATATACTTTAAAAACAGGTAATTTCCTTGAGACGGTTAGCCTGTGTATGGTGTGTGTGCGTCGATAGCATGGGTGATTGGACCTAGACATCTGATGACTAGGCTGTGAATGTTAGAAATCTTGAATGTTCGCTAGAAATAAACACATCTCGACGAAAACTGTTAAATATCTATCTGTGTAATAGTTAAAGTAAAACTTAATATCTGCTCACAACAAATAGGAATCCTTCACGGTTAAGAGTAACAAAAACAGGTACACGATGCTGGAGAAAGAAATTATTTCAAGAAATATCAGAAAAGTGTACCAAATAATGTAGGAAGGCGATTGAGTCAAGTGATAGAATATTTGGACTAGATTGTTTCTGAGTACCTGAGATAACGTCACAACTGAGAAATTTTTGGTAAACGTGATCGAATGCATCGAGTGAGAAAGGTTGACAATTAGAAAGAAAGGAAACGAGTGTTTGGAAGAATATATGACGGGGAAAATTGCGAACACGTGGCGGAAAGTGTTTGACTAACGTGGAACAAAGGTTTTGACTGTGATCGTAGAAAGAGTGTGATTATGAACGTTGAAGTTGCTAAGTTGTAAAGTTGTTTTTACGTCACTATTAAAAATATATAGTCTATACATATAAAAAGACCGACTCACTGATTCATCATCGCAAAGCCTAAACAACTACTGAATTTGGACAATGAATTTGTTTTGTGACGTAGGCACCCACTAAGGAAGGATTTTTCGATATTCTACTTCTGAAGGTGTTAAATAGGGATTGAAGGGTTGTTTGAAAATCCGCCGATTTCGAAGCAAGTACCACAAAAACTGGTATTTAGCTTTTTGGTTAAAAATAAGTGTTTCAAAGCTTTTAGAAAATCAACCCCCAAGGTGGTAGAATAAGAGATGAAAGTTTGTTTGAAAATCTGTCGATATTGAAGCAAGCACTACAAAAATTAGTGAGTATTTAACTTTCTGGTTAAAATTAAAGTTAAGGGCTTAAAAAATTGGACATCTCTTGAAAATAGTTAAAATTGAAATCAAAGTACTTACGAGCAAAGAAAACCACGGGCAACAGCTAGTTTTAAATACATGTAGGAAACAATTAATAAAAGATTATATATTTTAAAATAGTACAAAAGAGAGTTAGGTTACAATTACATGAACAAAGGATGGACGTCTTGTGTCAAAAAAAAAGAAACATTTCGTGACAAAATCGTTTTTACAACTCCGTTTCGCTCGCTCACGATCTTCTGCCCTCCGCGCAGGCAGTGCCGCCCCACGAAATAATTTCGCCACTAAACCTTCATAATCTTAAATCGTAATTAGTATAAATAAAACTTAATAAATCTATGGGTAATTTCTGGCTCCTACATACATCTAAGAACTTTACTTTGTTTCACCTACACCTGAACCCTACCATCTCTCTCTAAATAAAATTAAATTCCTATAATAATGTACTTACAAAAATTTGTGAACACGCTTATGGCTTCAAAGTTGTCGCAATTACCGACCCACTGATGAAATCGAGCAACTGTTTCAATTAGGCAACCTATTTTGTAATAAGAGGTATCTACCTTGACATTTTTCTTTTTTCCAACGAACGAATCGTTACATCGACTGGCGTATCAAAAGGTATCCCGTTCTACCTGAGATATTCATCACGTTGTGCCTCCTCCATCACAATTATCGCGAATACCCATAACCGAGTATCGACAACTCATTACGAGGAACTTTGCAGCCGTCCGCAGCGAGAAAAGGCGCGTAACGCGAAACTCATTATGATGCGTGAATAACGAGCCGCAGTATAGATTACCGGATTACAAACGAAGTAGAATTATTGAGTTACAAATGATCTGCATTCTACTGGCTGCTGTTCAACTATCGCGTGACTGCTGCCCATCGTGTAACGGATTCGATATCTTCATTTTTATCAATAGTTCCGTTAATCGATTCAAAAAATAAGAAATCCTAAAATACGTAACTCTTTTTCAATGCTATAATAGGAACTGATACATGAAATCTGTTTCCTTCGTTAAATTCTATCAAAAAGATTGTACTGCAAGCTAAAACTACGTATTCGAACAATAAAATCGCTTAACACTAAAACTACCAACGATTATAGTGTACTTATTTGCATGGAAGAGATCAAACTGAAAAATACATGAAAAGATATTGAATACATAGAGAACAAATCTTTATTTATACTGTCTGCAGAAAATCATAGTCAATTTTGGAAGCTTTACCACAGTGAATTTATAAGGCTGCTATGAATAATCACCAATTGGTCATTTTGACTGCTCTGGTAGTTCTGGTGTTAAAGATGTCCGATGCTCATTTTTTCGGTTGACAAGCTATTACATTTGCTTTGATTAACCCTTTCACTCCTGTCGGGATATATTTATCCCAAGTACTGTTCGAAAAAATGTACCAAAGTTTGAGGGAAAAATATGTGATATGCCATTATGTTCTGTTTGTTTCACACCTTTAGGTATTTGTGTACTGTTGAGATTATACTAATGTATTATGAAATAATACTAATAGGAAACATAATCCCATACAATTTTTTCAAAAAATTTCAAAAATAAAATTTTTTATAATATATGTTTAGTTTTATAACACCTACTAGCGTACATTTCAAAAATAAACATTTTAAAAATCTGGAGTGAAAGGGTTAAACTCCAGTTTCGTTTCACGTTGATCAAAATGAATTAAAAATTATCTCCACTCGTTATTTTTAATTCGTCGATCTAAATTGGACTCGATGAATTCCGCGAATCAACACTTGCCACGAGTCGGTTAATCGCTACACGAAAGGCTTGAATATTTTAATATTAATGAGACAGTGCTACGTGAACACGCCGGTGGTGCGATTACAATGAATGTACAGCTTGTTCATCCAACCACATCTACGATAAAAATGTTACAGTTGTTTGGGACCGAACGGAGGCCATACATCCGGAGGGGTTTGTTCCACTTTACTTGACGATAGGAGTGAAAAATGAGAAACAAAAAGAACTAATAAGACATAATAAATTGCACATTATCATATGTATATGTATTGAGTTCTGTCTTTTAGAATTCATGCCCATGTGTTCCCTAATTCTACAAACTGATACAGGTAATTAGAGGCCATATAACCAGACAATATCGTATTACGCATGTAATCAGTAATTGGTACCTCGTTAAAATTCCGGTCTGATCGAGCTGTATCACTGACTAAAAATCAAACGCCAATACGAGGGAGAAAAGATTTTCACAATAACTTTAACACTATTCCTACCGACATTTCACGTGTACTTATTCCTACTGCGACATTCCCAAGTAAGTCAGACTACAAATTTTTCTCAGAAAATAAACAATGGAAAAAAAGTGAATATTGAAAAATGTATTATACGTACATTTGAGGAAAAGTCTAAAGTCTAAAGTCTAATCAAAACTTTAAAAACGGTCATTTGACCGGTCGTGGTAGGAATAGTGTTAATAGCGACAATTAACACTAAGACTGTCAGACTACCAGAATAGTCAAAATGAGCAATTTGATAATTATTTATAGCAACTTTATAAATTCACCGTGGTAAAGCTTCCAAGATTTACTATAATTTTCTACAGAAGATACAGATAAAGATTTGTCTTCTATGTATTCGGTATTTTTTCGTGTAATTTTCAATTTGATCTATCCCGTGCAAGTAAGTACATTTTAATCGTTGGTAGTTCTAGTGTTAATACAAGTATCACAGCATTGATTAACACTAGAACTATCACAGCAGTGCAAATGACCAATTGGTAATTATTCACGGCAACCTTATAAATTCATTGTGGTACAACTTCCAAGATTTACTATAATTTTCTACAGAAGATACAGATAAAGATTTGTTTTCTATGTATTCGGTATTTTTTCATGTAATTTTCAATTTGATCTGTTCCACGCAATTAAGTACACTTTAATCGTTGGTAGTTCTAGTGTTAATACAAGTATCACAGCATTGATTAACACTAGAACTACCAGAGCAGTGAAAATGACCAATTGGTAATTATTCACGGCAACCTTATAAATTCATTGTGGTACAGCTTCTAAAATTTACTATAATTTTCTACAGAAAATACAGATAAAGATTTGTTTTCTATGTATTCGGTATTTTTTCGTGTAATTTTTAATTTGATCTGTTCCACGCAATTAAGTACACTTTAATCGTTGGTAGTTCTAGTGTTAATACAAGTATCACAGCGTTAATTAACACTAGAACTACCACAGCAGTGTAAATGAGCAATTTAATAATTATTCATAGCAACTTTATAAATTCACCCTGGTAAAGCTTTCAAAATTTACTATAATTTTCTACAGAAGATACAGATAAAGATTTGTTTTCTATGTATTCGATATTTTTTCATATAATTTTTAATTTGATCTTTTCCGTGCAAGTAAGTACACTTTAATCCTTGGTAGTTCTAGTGTTAATACAAGTAACACAGCGTTGATTAACACTAGAACTATCAGAGCAGTGCAAATGACCAATTGGTAATTATTCACGGCAACCTTATAAATTCATTGTGGTACAGCTTCCAAGATTTACTATAATTTTCTACAGAAGATACAGATAAAGATTTGTTTCCTACGTATTCGGTATTTTTTCATGTAATTTTCAATTTGATTTTTCCCATACAAGTAAGTACACTTTAATCGTTGGTAGTTCTAGTGTTAATACAAGTATCACAGCGTTGATTAACACTAGAACTACCACAGCAGTGCAAATGACCAATTGGTAATTATTTATAGCAACTTTATAAATTCGTTGTGGTACAACTTCCAAAATTTACTATAATTTTCTACAGAAGATACAGATAAAGATTTGTTTCCTATGTATTCGATATTTTTTCGTGTAATTTTTAATTTGATCTTTCCCATACAAGTAAGTACACTTTTAGTGTTAACCCTTTTAGTGCCGGGAGCCGATATATCGGCTCCTGCTACACTGGCGAGAAGTGCCAGAGCCGATATATCGGCCCGCGCCTCATAGCGCTTTACTATTCGCATTGCGGGAGAACTGTATCTCAAAATAAATTTGTAATACGTTATAAATGATCTAATTTCATTATGAGAGAATTAAAAAAAATAGTTTTACACATTTACACATTTACTATATATAAATATAAATATTTATGTTATTATAATGAAGTATTATGCAAAATTATATCACAAATATATTTACGATAACATAATTTTGTTTCAACAATGTTATATTACGTATAACAATTACATATTTCGGAATAGATAATCCGCCCGGCGCTCACTATGTACCTTCGAGTTATCTTTTATTTTTGTTATGTAATATTGTTTATCTTGTTACAAAATACATTGGAAATGCAAAGTATATACTTCATAATAATTGGTCCATATAAAATTATGATGAAAAGATGACTTTTTGTATATGCAAATACGTTTTGAAAGAGAGAACTCAACTTTTACTACTTTTATGAACATTTATACCTTTGTTATTTATATAATTTTTAATGAGTAGAGAAAAACTAGTGTCATTGTTTTGTTCTCTATTTCATCCTTAGTACACTGATTTTTGAATCATGTAAATATTGTTTCTCGTTTGGTTTTTATGAGCATTATCCCAAACCCTAGTAAAACTGTGAAATTCGGCCGGTTATTCTCGCATAGGCACCTCTTTTTCGCCCGGCACTAAAAGGGTTAAACTTCAACGCGTTGACTGCTGTGGGGGTCACCGGTAATGCGACCATATTCATTCATATTGGCGCCATAGGCAAACCACATAAAATGCACGCGACAGTCAACGTGTAAATCTATCCATGGAACTATATATTAAATTCCATAAGTTTTTTTTAATTTCGATTTATTTGTTTTTTGGTAAGCAAATGTAAGGAACTTTGTTATTTTAAAACATTTTGCAAGTTATTAAATAATTATACTGACTACTATTGTTTAGCATACTCAAGCATGTCATTTGTCACATGTGTACGTGTAGACTCTTTTTATAGTAATGCTGAACAGAATAAATCTCGGTGGAACTTTTTGAGTGTTTACTTGCGACATATATAAACAATTTCCACGTATGTAAAAATTAGTTACACAAACAAGAAATGATATTTGTCTTTTTTGCTTGAAAGTTTTATAGGGAAGGTTTTAATTTGCTCTTATGAGCTTCCACGAGTAGATAAATTGAATATAATACAGTGATTCACTTATGTGCAGCTTTTTGGCCATTTTTGTTCCAGTATTACCATCTCACTAAGAAAACTCATTAATTTGATGTGATTAACGAACAATTGTCGTTAGTGCCTTGACTCGAAACTTATTTATGGATAATTTTCGAAGCAAACCTGTTGATTATACTAATTTATTTCATTTCTAGTCAAGAGCTTACACTGCAATGGAAAATGCCAGTATTATACTGATGAAACAAAAATTTAGAAGTATCGATATATTGATCTATATTTAGAGGTAATTTTTTCAGTTTTTTAATTTCATTACAATTTTCAAGATTTTTTTTTTAAGTAGGAATCAGAACTGTGAAATATAGAATTCTTAGGATGTTATTTCAGAAACCATTTATAGAGTATTTTTCTTAAAATTCAATCTGCCCATCGAGGCACGAGGCGGATATTTTAAACGTTCTCATTAATTATCCATAACTCAAAAACTAAAGTGTAAAGGACATACAGTGACATAAAATTGATTGAATGATTAAGATACATTTTTTATTAAATGAAACTGCAATTTTAGCATTTAATTATTTATCTAATACATATTGTTCTTACCTCCTAAACGTTCCAGTTAATTATTATAATTCATAATCAGGTACTGTATCTCGATTAAATAAAAAACATAATAAGGGAAAGTGTTCAATCGATTTCGTGAATTATTGAATTATGCTCAATATGAAATTTTTTACATTGTACATAAATCGTTCCCTGAAGTATAGACATATATTTCTAAAATATCCTGTATGGGTTACTAAATATTTAAGAAGGGAACATCTTGAGATGCCCTGTCATTATATAAATTCACCAAATTGAAAAAAATTCTTCATTGGAAAATAAATTGTATCTAACATTTTTGTACACGTACCTTCTTAATTGTTTTAATGTGTAGAATCAATTTTCCAGAAATGTCTTACACATTTATTGATACCCTATGTATCAAAGTAAAATAAAATTATAAAAATCTGAAAAGATCCTCAGTTAATATTGATTTATTAAGTAGATGTATTGGATTCACCATTATTAATTTAAAAACAAAAATATGTTATAATTTACGAGTAACTTTGCTTTTAAAATTAATTAAACATTTTATGTTTGTTTGTTAAGAAACATATTTTACAAATAGTTTTGCAAGTAATTTCCTTTCAGTCTTAAAATATTTGTAAGTATTTCTATTAAGTTCTGTTCGAATTTCTTAAAAGCATTATCCTTATCATGTACATTTTAACAATATTTAAGATTTTGAAAGTCATTAATTTTAAGATAAATTAAATGTGAACAATATTCGCAAACAACTATTATATTTAACTTCTATTTAAATCAGTCTAATTGTGAATGTTGGTTTACATAGATGAAAGAGAATGAATTTGATGAGTGCGAGTCTGTTGTCTAGTGTATCGTTGAATAGTTTATGGTTTGTATATTCTAAAGTGAGTGTCCTATCTAGTTTATATTGTATTGTGTACGCACGATGTGTCCGAATGGAAGTTCAGTTATGAGAGAGGAGTGAATTGCTGATTATGGTATAAACGGAGACAAAAAGAGAGTAAACATAATCATACAAAGTTGTATATTTAATTTATAACGAATTAAAAACGTAATTGTGTTTTCTGTGAGTGAGAACGAGCATATTTAATTCCATCCTACCCACATAAATAAACTAATACCGTTTACTGGTAACGTTAAAATAGAAGTAAAAAGTCATTTCTAGGCTGTATACCTCTAACTTAATTATTATTTATTCATTTATTTATTTGTCTATTAGATTCCTGTCCGCTCATCTATCCATCCATCATTTCATCCGTCTGTCCATCTGTCCATTCATAATTCCATCTCTCCATTTATTCATTTGTTTATTATTTACTAATATGTGTTTTAAATGAATACCCGCTTTTATCTAATTCTTACATTTAACCAAATTATTTCCAAAATATACTAAAACTGAAAAAAGTAATTTATGACAAAGTTAAAAAATATTATTTCACAGTAGGAAATCAAATTTTCAAATTAGATGAAGAAATATATTTGACTGTTATTATTTTCTCAGGCTTCTATCTAAAATTTCAACACTTTTATGTAAAAAGCTTAAGAGATCATAAACTTATATATGTGGCCGAAAAACGATATAAAATTTAAAATCTAGGTTTTTTCGTGATGTTGCAAACTAAAATACTAACAGTGTTATTAAAGCAAGCATTCGTATAAATGTGTAGTTTGAATTTCAAATTTTTTAAACGCTAGAATAACCCTCATCTCTCGTAATTTTAATTATTACAGATTAGTTGTATTCTCACCAAAGTAATATTTTTGGTCACAAACTGTTATTCATAATTGACCATTCATTTGTTTCGTGGCTTTTTAGAAATTAATATCATCGAACATAGAACGAATTGTAGAAAAAAGTTCCATTTTACATTTTTTTCTTAATCACCCTTCATATTTTATAAATTCTTTATACATTTCAAACCACCCTAAACTTCTGACAATGATTTTTGTTTAGAAGCATTACTTGTTTATAAATTTAAACTCATCGAATTAAATAAACTAATATTACTTTTTTAATGTTAAATGAAGTATAAGCTGCTAAAAAATTAAATTTTCTTTATCTAAAGAAATATGCTTTGTAAATTTCAATATGAAATTTCTTCCAACATAATTCCAGTATACATATAGTCATATCTCTGTTTATTAAAAAGATTTTAGTTTCTACTGTCTTTACAATTTTTTATTAATTTTTATTTTATATCACTAAGCAGGCATTGAAATCATATAACTAAAATTAAAATTAAGACAGTTTGAAAGGTTATGAAACCATTTGAAGATGAATCCACATACAGTGCAAAGAGGTGATTTTGTTTAAATTAGCAGTCAGCATTTTAACTGTTTTTCTGGTGTTTTATGAAAAAATAAATTACTTAATCTTTTTACCAAATTTCGGTTTATTGATCAAAGATTTCGTGTGGTTCTTTTTTTAAATACGTTTACACTTCATCATCGCGTCGCAATTTTTTTAAACTGTTCCCGAGAAAGTACAAAAAATAGTAATATATAGAAAAGTTTTAGACACTGTACATCGTCACAATTTCCATTCTGTTCAAGTATTAGGAAATTCGTAAAAACAATTTTTATAACCATGTACCGTTTCTTCGGTAAGCATTAAGTACAACAATTAGAACAATGGATTTTATTGTTCGTCTACTATTACATTATTCCTTTGTAAACTGTTATTTCCTGATGAACGATGCAGAATCACCTGAATACTAAAATTTTCACTATTGATCCAAGGAAAATCCCCATTGGTTACGGTAAATGGAACATTAACGTTCATGAAGCACTAATGTATGGTGCAGTATAATCGGAAATAAGATTATTGATGGAATCCTTATTTTATTGAGGGAGCCTAAATCGACGTGAATTCACGTGGATTTGAATACTTTAGTTGGAGACTTGCTATTAAGAATTAAAACATAGTTGCAATCAGATCGATTACTAAATATTTTTCTTCTGAAATCAATTTTTTCTACCACTTCGTGATAAACGCCTTTTTGATTCGTCTTTTAAAATTTTGAAAAGAATTACAGTAGAATTTCTCTTCTACCACTTTGTGATAAACGCCTTTTTGATTCGTCTTTCAAAACTTTGAAAAAAGTCACAGTAGAGTCTCACTTATATGAACACCGATTATCTAAATATTGTACCCAGATATTCTATTATTCGAACAGGGTGTCAACTAATAATAGTTCTTTATTTCAAAAAGTTACGAAATTTAACAGTAAAAATCATGTAGGAAACACAAATATTCGAACAAACTATATGACCTTTCTAATATCTATTTAAAAGAATGAAGTTCGGTATAAGAAGTAATTGTTCTATCATTCGAAAATCCTTTTATCCGAACACTTTCCTCTCCTTATTAGTTCATTTATAGGAGGCTGTACTGTAACTCCGAAAGTATAAGGCTGGTATGTAAGCAGCTTTAAAGTAAGCTACTTGAAAAGAATAATTTAAATTGGTTCGGTAGTAGCGGAAATAATTAATAAGACGATTCTAAAGCGACCACCCTTTACACCACGTAAGAGTATTGAATGATCTTGAAAACTCGATCTTTTCTTCTCTTAGCATCCGATACTGCAATTATTAGACTGCGGATTTTTATGCATTTATAGGCAACACGATTGTGAAAGAAAAAACAGAATGCTCTTAACACTTGGCCAACCGAATGGGAAGATCTCCCTTTTTTTCCTCGACAAAGCGCTGCCATTGATTCTGTTTACTTTTGCTATTAGTTTGTCTTCAGTTAGTGTTAAATTTATTAACCCTTTTAGTGCCGAACGACGATATATCGTTGAGTACGCGACGACGCCTAACTACTCGCATCGCAAGAGAACTTTATCTCAAAATAAATTTATAGAACATTATAAATGATTCAATTTCGTAGCAAGACAATTGAAAATCTTTTTTATGGATTTAAGTTTTTGTTATATTCTATGCTTCTACAGCGACAAGATAGAAACTCTTATCGCTTGCATCATGGCATCATAATTTAGTTCTATGGTCCGATATCAGTTATTTTGTTAGAATTGATTGAAAATACAATATCTGTACTCCATACTAGGTGATCTACATAAAGCTATGATCAAACGACGATTTTTCTTATGTGCAATTACTGTTTCTAAAAAGAGAATTGATCTTTCCCTTTTTCATACTGTTTTATATTTATGTTGTTCGTATGACTTTCAACAAATATTTAAATACAATCAGCATTAATTTATTCCCCCTTTACTTAGTAATATGCTTCTTTTTGAATTTTGTAAATATCATTCTTACTCTGGTTTTTGTGAGCTTTTCCCGAACTTTAGCAAATTTGTCAAATTAATCCGGTGTTTTTCGCATAGTTACGATACTTTCGTTCGGCACTAAAAGGGTTAAAAATTATATTTTGGAAAAGCAGAAAATGCATTTAATGAACTGTGAACAATACTACTTCAAGACCAACTAATAACAAAAGCAAATAGAATCAATGGCAACGCCTTGTTGAGGAAAAAATGAAAGATCTCCCCATTCGGTCGGGTAAGTGTTAACGTGGAAAAGCATACAAAATACCTAAAGTAATTTACGTCGTGAAATGAATTCCTATTTCTTTACTTGTTCTTATAAAAAGTTGAATTTGCATGAAAATCCGCAGTCTAGTGATTATATTCGCTATTTGTATCATTTAAATAAAACAAAAGGTAACTGTTTAAATATTTTGTAATTCTCTTACGATTATTGTAAATGCATGTATAGCAAAATATTCGTTACTTTAATAAAATAATGATAATTTTTCATATCTTTTAATGTTATCATAAGCTTTAGTAATGTATAAATGATATAAGAATCAAATTTAAGATCAATAGATTTAAATGTTATCGTGACATTTATATATACGCTACCATCCACAAGTATTTGGCTACGTTCGCATTTCATCAAAAGCATACAAAATATAGTTGTGATATGCTTTTGGGATGTAATTTTTATACCATACAATTCATTTACAAAAAGTAATTAACAACACAGATAATGTTCAAGGTCAATCGTTATAATGTGCATTTTATTTAAAATATAAGGGGATCTTAAAATAATCTTGAAAAAAATATTCCTACATATTACCATATTCTACATGAGAAATAGTAAAAAGAAAAATGTTCTTTTCTTTCTTTTTGACATCACAAAATTTCAAGAAATTGTTCCAAATGACAGTACACTTTTATAGATACCTTGTATACGTAAAGGAAGTATTTAACAATTTTCAATTAATAATTACTGTATTCCAGTACTTCTATATAGTCGATAAATCATTTTATTTAGGAATACTTAATATGGTAATTATAATAATACTTTTATTATGGCAACAGTACAAATCTTGTGATCAAATTCCACCAAAAAGGTCAAATACTTATGGATGATAGTATACAGCACCATTCAAAAGCTTAAAGCATATTGTGATTTCAAAATGAGCTTAAATATAAAGCTTTTCAAATGCGAATAAATGTTTTATTGAGAATATTATTCTGTTACAATAATTAAATCACATTCAACTATGATTAGGAGTAAAAGTTGTGAGTAACTATTCAATAACTATAGTGCACCTCTTTTTTTCTTCATATCTGCTTTACATAATTTTGATGTTCTAACTTTATAATTATTTTTTGTCTAATATTACTTAGCTTCTTTTGTAATTCTCTTCAGAGGGAGAAGAATAAATTATTGAGATACCTAAAATACTGTTACCTTTTAACTAGGTAGCTGACTCGGAGAAACATTCTTCAAAGACCAGTTAAAGGGTTAAAATTATCACAAATTAATATAAAAAACATCCATGATCAATGTAAAAGATATATTATTTACTGTTCTTACGAGGAACTTCATTTTGTAAACAGTATCTAAAAAATATTCGTAATATAATTTCAACTTCAATTTCGAATCATAGACACTTCACCCCTATAACACAAGATTGTTTTATACATCAAACTTTTGAAAGGGTGTATAAACAATAAGTAATTTTACGTGAAACGTTTAACCTTTGATTAGCATTACATAAATCCAATTTTGAAACAAAAATCAAAACTAGTTTCAAGTACACGTTGATGCAAAAGTTTTAATATTTCCAACCAAAAAAAGCGAATTTCTACTACTTTAAAAATATAACAACTCGTATAACTTTTTTATTAATACAAATAATTAACATGATTAATGTAATCATTCAAAAATTGTTTAAAAATATAAAACATACTTGTTTGAAAGATAAATGTTTTCTAAAATATTAATTTACTTTGAAAGTAACTAAAGGGGGAATATATTACGACATTTTAAAAAAACTATTATACTAAAAAGAGTATATTCATACAGTTCCAAGAAATATTTAAAACATCTAATATATATCAAAACCAGATTTTATGAAGATTCACCAAAACCACACACATAAAAATTCGTTTAATCTTTATACCGGGTGTCTAAGCTAAAAGATACCACTTAAATATCTCCTTTGTTTTTAATTACATGAAAAAGAAATTTTTGTTTCCAAAAAATTTTTTTCTGTTCAAAACCATTCAAATTGTACTGCTAGCATTCTTCATATCATTGAAAACAGAAGAGATATTCGCTTGGCCTCCTTCAGCTTGGACACTCTCCAGATAGAGGTAACATTACATGCAAATTCACAGTTCAGAAACCAAAAATTGCACATTTCATTAAAACAAAACGTATGCAGGCTAAACGAAAATAAGAATAAATAAAATGGAAAAAGCGACAGAAATATGTACCACGTATTTTAAACACATTTTAACATAACTAATCAGTTCTAACATTGTCAACACGTTTAATGTGAACACATGTAAACACGAATAATACTACTAGCGGCCAACGTCTTTCTATCATTATTTTGACGTATCTTTATTCTTTATTTTATTCTATAAAATAAAGTGAATTATTTACTATTCAATTCCTTTGTATGTGTATCGTGTGAAAGTAAGCTGAAGGTATACAATGCATATATTCGCGCATATTTTAAATTAAAATAGTCGATTTTATTTGTTTTGAGACTCAACACTTATTCATCACTATATAGTTAGGTATTATTGATTTTTACATAACAAAAGGAACTAAAAGTTGACCGCGCGGAAATAAATTTTTTGTCAAAGAACAATTATAAGTAAAGTAAAATATAACAATATTAATTATTATAGAAAGTTAAGGAGTATAACAATAAAAAGTAAACGTAAATAATTCAAAACGAATCAACTACGGCCATGTTGCATTAAAAATAATCCTTTTTTGTTATAAGAAAGTAAATTAATTAAGTTAATATAGAAAATTAATTAATTCATCAAAATTCATAATCTACAATTACAGGTGTTACAAATCTGTTAATATATAAAATATTACAAAACTTATAAATTTACAATTATTAGTTATGAAAAATGTTAATATTAGATTTCATAAAGGTTTATTAAACTTTATTAAACGTTATTAACTAGAAAACTAAAAAAATCCTCGAGATAGAAATTTGATTCAAAACAATGCATATATGTTCGATCGAAGTATGTAATTTTAAAACAATGGAACAAGAAAATAACGTATGGATGACAAAGCAAGGGGATGAAAACAGACAATTGCTAAATGTGCAAACGCTATGGAGTCACAAAAAATGTTTGATATCTGTAAAAACAAAAACTAACGACACAGATAAATTCTAAGATAAACGAAAACAATGGATATTCTGAACGAATTATATAGAAATAAAAATGTATATAACGTGAAATATATAATTTACGTAGTGAGTCAAATGCAATCAGATTTGTAAAACAGCGCACTGTATAAAATAAATATGAAGTTTTGGACCTCGAATTTCCATATACACCTACAAGTGTTACCTTTTATTCAGTTTCCAATATCAACAACTTGAAAATTTATATGATCTAATTCAGCGTAGTAAGTAACCTATTCCAACATTTTAGTTGGTAAAATAGTCGATAGGGGCTCAGGTTTAATTAATTTATCAATTTTTATCAGCTGTTCTTTCAGCAGTAAAGTATTTTGCGTTGCTTTGTTACTTTTCTTTTTATAACGTCTAGAAAACGTAGATATAAATTACATCTTAAATTTAAAATATTATATCTATGCAAGGCATATTTCACAACATTTTTCTAATATTTGAACTTTTATATGCGTTTGAAATTCTATGACACTTTTTAAAGCAATTCAGTTTTTTTTACAAATACTAGTAAACTTTTAGAACTGTCTTTTGTATCGATAAACATTAATAGAATGAAATTAATAAAAATGATCCATATTGTATCATACTTTTAGGTATGGGAATCAGAGGGTTAAGAAATCATATGGTATTAGAAAAACTAAAGCGGAAGAAATTAATGAAAAAAATTAAATAAATAATATTGCTGTTTTATGTAAAACAAATAAGGACAATGGCAGTAATATCAACGACAATAGTAGTGCTTCTAACAATTAATGGCAACGGAAACATCAACAACAGAAATACTAACCCATCGTGATTATTAAGTCAATTCTACCGAGAACATTAATTCACTAATATTTTGATAAACAACGAAGCTTAAACATTCTAACCTTACATTTACCATTCAACGTTTACACCATAAATACGCTACTGATAACATCATAAAAATTAAGTAACTGTCGGTCACAACGAATTTTCGAACACTTTTTACCTTTTTCAGCATGTTCACACATGACAGTTAGCCACTTGGACAAAACTCATCGGTTCCTTAATCATATACAACACACTTTTGATTTTGTTCTTTCATCTTTTGTTCATCGTATTACATTTTCCTTTCTTTCCTCTTTTACTAATCAACTAAACGAACAAAAACCGTGTAAACATAAACATAGAGTGTTCACTGTGCTCGACATTAAAATTTAAGCGAAGAACCGTTAGGCGTGGTAGGAAGGGCGATGACATAGGTTAGAAAATAGCGATTTAATCTCAGCGTTTTCGAATCGAACAAAATTCAGATCGACCAATTCTTTTCACTCTGTCTCGAGACACTGGATTGCGACAAAAGGTTGAACACGCGAAAACGAACCGAAATTACAAATACTTAAAAGAGTCCCGATGAAACGGAACGAAAATCTAATACCTGGATCGATAAAGGGGACCGAAGGGATTGTTTTTATCGAGTGAGAACGATTTCTGTTGGAAAACCAAGTGAAACGGAGAACCAAGCAACAACCCTGTCGTGTTTACGCGAAACAAGGAAATAAAGAAACTGATGATGGGAATCCGTTGAAAGGTTGCATCGCTTCTACCGACCGGCAAACATCGAACAAAACTTCACTGGCACAACAAACTTGGGAGTGAACCTGAAAAGTTCACGAACCCCAATGCGTTTCCTTGCGCGGCTTCACATGTAATTTAAATCACTAATATCCAGCATCGGTGCAGAAACAGGCGGGACAATCCGTAACGAGGATCCTCGCGTGCATCGGTTACCCGAAACCGTGTTATCTGGATCGATTATCGGGCACACTAGAGGATGTGAATGATGTTTAGAGCAAGTACCACCACCCTTCTTTCATTGATCATCAACAGTACACATTCTTGTCGTTATTTTGATTCACTCGGAGCCGAACCTAAACCCGAGAGAGATAGACAACACAACAAGCAAGCACACAGATCAAGAGAGAAACAGACCGCGTGTATGTTATATAATGTACCCGCGTACGTGTAGATGCGTGAGAAAGAGTAAGTGAGCGAATAAGTAAGAAAGAGAAAGAGAAAGAGAGAGCCAGAGCAAGAGAGGTGTATAGAGAGGAAAGGGAAAATAGAGAGAGAGAGAGAGAGAGAGAGAGAGAGAGAGAAAGAGAGAGAGAGAGAGAGCAAGCGATTAGTAGGGGTGATAGAGACAGAGAGAGAGAGAGAGAAAGAGAGTGCAGCAGAGAGACAGAGAGAAAGAGAGAGAAAGAGAGAGAGGAGCAGAGTAAGGGAGAGAGGAGGACGCAAAGACGACGATGATTGCACGAGGGATGCGTCCGCGACGGAAGTACGAGGCACACTAAGGGCGTGGGCAATCGGAGCAAGGCCGGTGTAGAGTTCTGAGGGGAGGACCACATTGATTTTGATTTTCGAAGCGCGCGCATGAGCCTCCGTGTTCAGCTCGCCCATTCATAGGTATGGGTCCTTAGCTAGTATATAATATTCCCTCGATTGTTCCACATTCGGCTACGGAATCTCCTTTCCTCTTTCTCCTCCACTTTCAACGACAGATTTTCCTTTTGTTCGATTAGCGAACGCAAGCTGAGCGTCCCTAATCCTTTCAGCCGTGAAAATGATCGACCTGTGCCCCTCTTTCGCATGGCGCGTAACTCTAATTATCAATTTACGTATAAAATATGGTGTAGCATCGCTTTGGCACCACTTCGCGCCCTATTGAGAACAGGATGCAAGGAATAATCTATTAAATAAGTTTGAATTCTTATGGTACTTTTACTCTGCTAAAAAAAACGCTGTTCTTCTTATTGTAGATAAAGAAGTTCGGATCACTTTATTTCAAAAGTTTTTAATTATTAAAAATCTAGAAAACCGTGTAAAGTGTACCGTCTTATTCCTTATTTGGTATCAACCAAATTGTCAATTTGTATAAAGTTATTAATAGAAAATGAAACTTGATGTTTAACACATCATTTATATATTTTACTTTCTTTCAGCAACAAATTGATTATAGATCTCTTTATAGAATGGTTTCAAGATACAATCGAAACAACCAGTTGCTTAAACCTTATACATCTATGTACATGTGCTTTAATCAGAAATAATAAATTTATCAATAGAAATAGTAAACAGTATGACAAATTCTTAAAAAAAGGATCGTTTACTAATGCAAGGATTTTACAATTTACTCAATGTATAATTAATAAATCAAAGAATATATTAGATAATGTATGTATCCGCATTAACGTACTTTTTAATTTCTGCAATTTTTTAATAGTTCATTATAAAACATTTAAGAAGCTTTGTAGCAATATAATTCAGGAAAATTAGTAAGTTTCATAAAAATATCGTAACAACCTTTACAACAATTGAGATCTTTGTAAAGATAAATATTAAAAGGTTATTAACTACTGCATCGAAACTTTTCATCGATTACATTCAATTTTTTTAAATATTTGTAATAGGTATCGTTTCTTATTGCTTATTTCTTTGCTATATAAATTTAGAATTATCCAAATTAAGTATCACATCTTTAAATTAAAATGAAACGTAAACTATTTAAGATACTTTAGTTTAGATAAGTAGTTTAGTTTACATTTTTTAACGAGTCCAATTCGTTTAATCCGATTTTCAATTACATTATAACACAATTGAGGCTCTGTTCCAGTAACAGTGGCTGTAATATTATTTTTAACTCGTAAACCGCTTATGACTTATATTCATTAACTTTACTTTTTAAAAAGGTCCATGGAAAAAGATTTAGTAGAGTTAAATCACAGAATTCTAACGGCCAGCTAATGATCTTTTTCTCATGAAATTAAACGTCCACTGAATGTTTATAGTATTTTTCAACAACTTATGAACGTTATTGAACAGTGTAGTGTTCCATAATGAATTCCATAGTCTGCAGCTAAAGATTACGTATGTGAAATATTAGGTGTACAAGTTAATTTTAGTCTTTTATTTTTCGATGATGATAAAGGCTATTTACAATTTGAATATCGTAACGGTATTTTTAGAGTCTTATTGTGCAGACATCTAGCTTTCCAAAAAATTAGAAAACTGTTTGATTCGATCAACGTGATCTGGGTAAACAACCAACAGTTTATACGATGGCGTGCAACAAAGACCACATTCGTCATTATGCGCTCTTCACACTTCAGTTAAAAAAGATACGCCACTGAACCTGCAGAAATGATCTGAGATGCTCTTGGTGAGAATGCTGTATCTCATTCCACCTGCAAATACTGATACCGAAGATTCCAGGAAGGAAATTTTGATCTCCAGGATAAAAAACAACCTCGACAGCTGTAACGATTCAAGAATGAGGAATTGCAATCACTTTTAGATGAATTCATTAAAATAAGACAGCCTAGTTTCTTCAAATCAGGCATCCGTTGTTCGAAAAATGGGCAGAAGTTATAGAAAGTGTGGGAAATTGCTTCATCCACTAAATTTTTGGACATAAAAATTTAACTAAACTCTGAACCTGCTAAAAAAAAACTAAAATTAACTTGTACACCTAATATAACAAAAAAGAATCAAATCGTTTACCAATACCATTTGTTGAAGGGAGTGACATTCAATTTGAATAATCTTGTAATGTTTTCTGATTTTGTATAACTGTAAATGTCTATTATTGTTTCAAAATGTTTGATGTATACATTTCCAATGCGATATTTTTACAATTTTGCGAAAAGTTCTTTATTTACTCGTATATGCTATAGTGGATCGAATTCCCTAGTCATTTCTGAAGAAGTAACTATTGAAAGGATGTATCGAAACGGTTTTCAATTTGCATAGATCGAAGAAAATATTCGTCGACAACTCGTGTCACAGTACTTTGCCGCCATTCGGCTCACGTCTCTTGACTCTGCAGTGTCGTAGCTACGCCTAGTTTTCAGTTGATGCTGATAGTACCATTCCGTATAACAGCACCAATTTCTGTAGTGAGTATGTACAATCTTTTATTCTTTTTTCCATGTATTTACGGTACGTGTAATTCACAACGTCCGTTTTATTCGGAAAGGAACGCTTTATATATACAGGGTGTTAATCTACCTCTGGGCCCCAATGAAATGGGGGGTTCTAGACGGTAAAATAAGACGAAAATCAAGAGTGACGAAATGTCGTTAAACGCTTCGTTAATTAATTATTAGCAGTTAAAGATTGCCGAAATTAGCCAATCCTGCTGCAGCGCCGGCCGTTGGGCTCGCCGCGCACAGGCGAACCCAGGACCGTATCAACATGTGTTACAATGCTTACCTCGTGGGGCGCAGGAAAATTTGTTTGTCACTCAAGAGACGGACGACACAAAATCAAAACTTCGGTCACCTTCCAAAAAGTATTCAATAATCGTTGAATAGCATTAAACCTACTTACTCGCAAAATCCACAAGAGCATGTCAGAACTCGCCCATTGGGATTTCCGAGTAAAGAGGGTTAATGATCTCTTAAAGCAGATAGTACACTGCCCAAAAGTGAAGCACCCACACTTATTTAAATCGCGATTGTCCCGTCCGCGAATATTTATTGAATAATACATTCACATCTCGATTATCCCGTCCGCAGTGTCCACAAAAAGGTACACAACACACGTGCACGAATCAGTCACAATTTACACCGCCACTAAAATGTATTCTTTTCTCTCTTCTTTTGCACTCCCACAACCACACCACACACGCGACACAAAATACACTCACAACTATATTTTATGTAAAATTAAATTTTAAAAAATGTTATTTAAAAGAAATTAACTATAACTAGAAACAATCTAAAAAAGCTTTTTTAATGAAGTCGAAAAATAATTCCCCTACTGAACAACAGCAGAACCAAATGAAAGAGAAATTCAGAAAGAGAAAGCTATTTTTTCGGTTAATGTTTGCTTCGTAATATTTGTATTATTCAAATTCAAACACAGTAAAGGAAAAACTAAGAAAGCATTTCTCAAATTTATCTATCCACATGTATCACGCACTCGTAGTGAACTCAGCGATAAAATCACACGACGAGAAAATAAACCGCACGTCAACACAATGTTTCGTTAACGACTGATCTCTGGTGGCGATCGAATGCGGTCGATGACAAAAGAATATCAGTCCTCCAACGCAATCGCAGAGAAATCCTTCTTCCCGCGTATTCGTCAGTCGTCATTTGGTTCTGCTGTTGTTCAGTAGCGGAATTATTTTTCGACTTCTTTTAAAACGCTTTTTTAGATCGTTCCTGATTACAGTTAATTTCTTTTAAATAACAGTTTTTTTATTTAGTTTTAAATAAAATATAATTTGGTTTGTATAAGTAATTTAGTAAGTGTGTTTGTGCCACACGTATGTGGTGTTGTCGTGAGAGTGCAAAAGAAGAGAGAAAATAATACATTTTAGTGGCGATATAAATTGTGACTGATTCGTGCAGGTGTGTTGTGTACCTCTTTGTTGACACTGCGGACGGGACAATCGCGGTGCAAGTGTAATATTCAATAAATATTCACGGACGGGACAATCGCGATTTGAATACGTGTGGGTGCTTCACGTTTAGGCAGTATACCATCTGCTTTAAGAGATCATTAACCCTCTTTACTCGGAAATCCCAATGGGCGAGTTCTGACATGCTCTTGTGGATTTTGCGAGTAAGTAGGTTTAATGCTATTCAACGATCATTGAATACTTTTTGGAAGGTGACCGAAGTTTTGATTTTGTGTCGTCCGTCTCTTGAGTGACAAACAAGTTTTCCTGCGCCCCACGAGGTAAGCGTTGTAACACATGTTGATACGGTCCTGGGTTCGGCTGTGCGCGGCGAGCCCAACGGACGGCGCTGCAGCGGATTGGCTGATTTGGGGCAATCTTTAACTGCTAATAATTAATTAACGAAGCGTTTAACGAAATTTCGTCACTCTTGATTTTCGTCTTATTTTACCGTCTAGAACCCCCCATTTCATTGGGGCCCAGAGGTAGATTAACACCCTGTATTTAACGTAACGTAAGCGATTCAACGATTTTCAATCACTGAAACAGCTCTGACAGAAATGCGATGCATAACAAACCTAAGATTAGAATGGATACCTTTCGGTCTTCATTGAAACTCAGAAAATTATATTATATTACCTTTCTATTTCAAATCTAAGTAGCTATCGAGGAATTTTTTAAACAAACATACCTTTTTATTTCTATCTTTAAATGCATTTCGCGTTGAAATGATTTAATTCTTTACAAACAGAGCAAAGGTATAAACTTGGGTCAAAAAATATGTAATTCTTTTATTGCTTTAAGTAATTCTGCAAAAAAAAATCTTTTACACGCTTATAAGACACATAAGATATTCGGACAAAACTGAAAGAAATTTTAAGGAGAGAATGTGATTATATTCGTTTGGATAAGACGAAAATCAAGAGTGACAAAATTTCGTTTAAGGCTCCGTTAATTAGTTATTAACCCTTTGCACTCAAGGGCTCCATAGCGGAGCCATTTAAAATTTGTCTTCAAACTCGAGGACTCCGCTATGGAGACAATGCAAATAAGTTTCAGTTCATAACAGGACGAAGACAAATTGTGTATAGGATATTCCGATCTTGGTTTTTTTATATATTATAACATTTGTATCCATAATCAACACTGATTTTTCTTTTAATGCGCATATCGTTCACTTATACGTGAATACGATCTTTCCACTCAAATTGCTTCGAGTTGCTGGTAATATAAATGAAAAAAAATTTCGAGTGCAGAGGGTTAACAGTTAAAGATCGATCCAAAATTCAATGAATTCAAGCAACTCATCTGGATGCGTACACAACTGTCTGGATGCGGGACCACGCAAAGACAAAGTCAGGACCGTAGCGATAAGGATAATAAGGCATACCTCATGGGGCCCAGCAAAAGTTGTTTGTCACTCAAGCGACGCGCTAAATAAAATCAACACTTCCGTCACATTCCAAAAAGTATTAAATAAACACTGAAGGATATTAAACCTATTTATTCGCAAAGATTTATTCCACAAGAACATGTCAAAATTTGTCCATTGGGATTTTCGAGTAAAAAAAGTCAATGATCTCTTAACCCGTTGCCACAAATGACGTCTATAGCCGTCCGATCTTTGGCGACATCTAGGCAAATGACGGCTATAGCCGTCGTGCACATTTTAATCAATAAAAAAAAGAACAGCGTTAGTACGAAGCGTACTAACACATATATTTGTTAATTATTGAGTAACACATCTAGAAAAAAAGTTATAGCATGCCAGACAGCATATTAATTTTTTTTTTATGTGGTTATTATTATACTATTTTATAAGCAAAGTAACTTACACATAATAATTTTGATTCAAACTGATTTTCTTGTGTTAAGATTACACATATTTACTCTTTTATTCATAGAAATCATTTTGAATTAGTAAAGCAAATGCTGTATTGTCGTCACGACGATCATAGCCGTCATTTGCCCTGGGAAGAGAAAAAATGACATAATGAGCAAATGACGGTTATAGCCGTAGAGAGTTTTTTTGGAAAAACTGTAGCCAAATGTGATAATTTTCACTTTCAAACATACAACTTACACTTGATTCCATCTGGCAGTCATAAACAATTGCAAAAAGAAAGTGTTTCTGAGCACGATCATCAAATTAAAAGCGTGCGGCAACGGGTTAAAAAGAATAATACACAAAGGTGAAGTACTCACGCGTATCAAATCACAATTTTTTGGTCCCCGAATGTTCATCGAACAATAGATCTACACAACATATTAATATCTTAGAGTACAATTTAACGAAGTTCAATAACGCTAATTCACTATTTCCTCCAGTTTTCACTTTGCTTGAACAACCAAGATATCGAAACCAGGAGAATTTAACATACCGATGAAAAGAGTTATAATTATCGATATGATATATAAGAAATAAAATTGTTGCAACTTTTCATCGCAGTGCAAGATTAGCTATAAATTTACGGATACTGTTTGAATTGTCCACCAAAAATACACAATGCATTCAAGCATTTGCCCACAATTCACATCTATACAAAACTAGAAATGTCACACTAAATACGTTGACAGCAGTACATGCTTTTATTTTTGCAGAAATAAGACTTTTTAGTATAAAAATTCTATGTTTACATCGCTCAACGATATACTTTGTATGCACTGTAATAGGAATCTAACCCCACACATGTTACAATTGTCCCGTCCACGTTTGTCAAAATTCAAAATAACAATAAATGCACGTTATTCATATTCTTATTCATCCCTTTTATTTATGCCCACCTATAGATTTACATCCTTTATATACAGGGTGTACGCGCTAAGTTTTGTCACCATTTTTTAGGCATTTCCGGTAGTGCAATTAAAAAATGTTTCAGACAAATCTTTTTTAGTGTTGGATGATCTATATGTTCCCGAATCTTGAAATCTCAGAAAATGCTTTTTACGTAAGAGGTCAAGGTTACCTTGACTTTTTTAAATAGCACCATATGTTTCTAATATTATGATATTGTTGCTGACGTCGAGGCGAATTCAACAGTGCATTAGACTTTTCGTTATCGCTATAGTTACACCGTCTTTGTTTACTTTCATTGCTTCCCATATTATGTATGTCGCTTCACAGTCGTCAATCTAATCAGCTCATTGGTAGTATTGCTTCGGATTAGTTTAGCGTATTGCGATTTGATCTTTTAGAATGAGTAAGTTTTCAAATACAGAAAGGTGTGATATGCTATCTGTTTTTAATGAATGTGGAAAAGGACTTCGGAATCGCAACTGCTTGTAATGATATAAATCGAGACGCCTTAATTACAGCGACAACGTAAAGTCTAACACAAAGAGCAGAGCTCTGTATCATCAAAAATGAATCGCAGTTCGAACATTTGATGTAACCAGATTTTTTTGTAAGAAAAAAACTCATCATTAAAATTAAGTTTCTACAAAATTTTCAAATTTAAGGTCATTTGACATCAGAAATATATGTAATTTAAAAAAGTCAAGGTCATGTTGACTTTTTTACGTAAAAAGCATGTTTTGAGATTTAAGAATATGGGAACATGTAGATCATCTAACACTAAAAAACATTTGTCTGAAACATTTTTTAATTGCACTACCGCAAATGCCTAAAAAATGGTGACAAAACTTAGCGCGTACATCCTGTATATATAATAACATTTTACAAATTTTATAGAAAAGAGGCTAACATAAAAATAAATATATGTAATTATATGTAATTACTTACTCTATGATACATTCTTAAATATGGAATACATAAAACTACAATATAGTACAGACAATGGTATAATTCCATTTTGCATTTTATGAATCAGAATTATTAGTAGATGCTGCTCGTTATACGACAAAACGGAGCCCACAGCCTATTATTATAAATGTAACATCTTCTGAAATTTGACATAAAAAGAATATTGAACCTATTGGAGCTCATATTAATCAATAAAATTTGGTCTTCGTTATTTGATAAATCCGTTATTTCATGTACAACGACCTATCTCGTTTCGTTTCTAACTATCTTTCCATCAATTCGTTGTGCATAAAATACTGCACATAGTCTAAAATATGCCGTTATACCGAGGATATTTTGAGATTCACTGTCAAAGGGTTAAAGAATAATCAAACAAAGGTATTTATAATTTTATAAATAATATCCAAGAATACATGGAAGACATAAAGGATTACGTAGCCAGGGTATCGTTTAGAGCGAGGCAAAAATGTTAGACTAAAATAGAATTTAATTGTGTGTAAATTATTTATTTTTTAAGGAAACAAAAGAAAACAAAAAGTTTTATATAACATGTTAACAAATTATTTAAAGAATATTGTATCACTTCTTTTATATCATATTTAAAAACTTTAGCTTAATATCAACCTCTTACAATCTTCAACGTGTGCACATATCACGCATGCACTAACAAGGGAAGTTTGCGAACCCGGAAATTCAAAAAAATATAAAACTTGGTGTACAGGTAGAGTAAATCATCCATAACATATACCTATTTTTTGTGCATGCCGAATCTCACTTTCAAGGGGTGACTTCACCCCTTAAAGAAAATGGAAAATTATCTTTCTTTTCGAATATCTTGAGAACGATGACAGATATCGAAAAATTCTAATAATAAAAATGCTACAGCAGACTTTAAATTCGATAATAGACGCTTTATTTATTTATAGAAAAAATAAATAAAAGAAGCTATTTACAAGGATGGATAGGGGGCACCGAAGAGCACCTCAACCTAAAATCTAAAAAATAAAAAAATGAAATTTAAGGTCTGGTGGAGGGGGTAAATCAAAAAGTATCGATTTTTTGAAAAATCTTTTTACACATTCTGGTAAAGATAAAAAAAGCATTCAACTTTTATTTAAACTCTTTTTCGATATCTGTCACTGTCCTCGAGATATTCGAGAAGAAAGATAATTTTCCATTCTCTTTAAGGGGTGAAATCACCCTTTGAAAGTGAGATTCGGCACGAACAAAAAATAGTTATGTGTTATGAATGATTTACTCTACCTGTACATCAAGCTTCATATTTTTTTGAATTTCCGGGTTCGCAAACTTCCCTTGTAAGTTGGTTGTCATTTTTTGGGTTGCCATTCATACAATTGTCTGCCATTTATTTTCAAAAAAGCGGTAACTCTGAATTTTAACTTTTTATGATTATCAAATGTGACATTAACTTCTCATAAGTAATGTACATATATATGCCGACATACAGTTGGTCCCAAAAGTATCCGACTACCTTGCATATAAAGTGAATTTGTGTAAAATTATAGATTTGCCTGTAAAGAATTCAAGCAAAATTTATGTTTAACAAAAATTCATTAGTTTGTTTCTCTATATTGCGCAACGAGCTTTAAATTTTTACAGTATTTTGCTTATGATCCTATAATTGAAAAAAGAATCGCTTTTAGGACCCACTGTATGTATTCTGTTAGCCGATAGATCGATCTCTTGCTTCACGAGGTTGGAGCAAGTGCTATAGCTGCCCTCCCTGACTATGCCCTTGGAATAGGCACTCTTTTATGGAATAGTACCATCAACGTCAATTACGCGTAGCTACGATACTGCTGCGCCGAGATAGGCGAGCGATAGCCGTATGGCTGCAATATGTATATTTCCTCGACGTATGAGAATTAAAAACCACTTCGATACCTCTGCTGGACGGTTTCTTCTTTAGAAATGTTCACAGAATCCGATCCAATATAGCATATTCGAACTAGATCAAGAATTTTATGTAAAAACGCAAAAATACATACCTATAGCGTAAAAACGCACATCTTAAACTTTACTGTTCGTTTACAATTAAACAAAACTGCAAAATATTATGATTATTGAATTTACATATTCAGGAAGATCTTGCCTATCTTTTAAAACTAAATGGATTTTCCTGTCGTTTTTCGTTTTCTCGTAATTCTTTGTTTCCGTTAAAGATTGTATATATTAACAAAAACCCGTGTTTTTATTTTAACTGTGCTTGATAGAACAATTCTGTTCCCGAATTTCAATTCGGGAATATTCTTTCTACAAGCATCAACCCATAAATACTGCAGATCAAAATTTATATTGAACAATGATATCGGACACCCTGTATACAGAGTGATCCACGCTATTGTATCAAGTCATAACTCCGTTATCGATTCAGTTACAGGAAAATGTCAAAGGACAAAGATAAATGGTTCAAATAGTATTACATCTGTAGGACTTTACCTTCTTTTATAAATACGACGGTGCACGTGCAATTATCAATTGCATACTTTTTTTTAATGATATATATTTTTTGTTGTACAGATCGGTTCCTCTCGTCATTCTGTGTAAAAAAAATTTGAAGTAAATAAAATAAGAAAAAGATTATTAGTTTTAAAGGTATTTAAAAAAAATTATTGTTATCAGAAATATTCTGATTGTCAGACAAATAATTTTGATGATATTCAGAATAATAACAATCTGATGATACAGATTGTCTAACAACAAAGAGAGTATGTTTACTATATCATTTTCTACAACTTATTTAAAAATTTTCCACTTTGCTTTCATAAATGCATCATATTTTTGCAAAAATTTATTCAATTCATAAAACAATCATCACCACGATTGTTGACGCTCTGGATATTTTTCCTTATTCATTCTAATTACATCGTTCACACTGAGTTTTATAGAAAAGTATTTTATTTCATAGCAAGAGGGTAGATTTGCGTCCCAAAAAAATAATGTAAAATTTTTATTTTTAGATCTAATTGTTTTTCTCTTATTTGCATACGATTTTTTCAAATAAGTTATTCACCCAAATCAGCGATTTTTATCCTTTCTTTATTTCACTGTGCAGGCAAACTAATTACTAAAATTTTATAGCACACTAAACAATAAATCTATTTTTTCGTTAACCTGGCAAAAAAGTAAACGTGTTTTAATTATTGGTAATTAAAAAAGGTTACTTTGTAAAATGATTTAGAAAAGGGACTTTAAACAACAAATTCGTCAAGAAACCTCGATATATACTTTTTTTTTTTAAACATTTTTTTAAAAACTTTTGTAAGATAGTGAACAAAAAAAGTTACACTTCCAGGTTTTAAATTCGATTACGTGGGAGACAGTAATATTTTTCTGTTGGTAACATATAAAAATATCTGCATTATCATCTAGAGATATGAAGATTTTGATCTAGAACAAGAATCAATTTTTTAAGGATACTGCTGCATTAACAGTTACCCAATAAGCAATTTGTAATCATCAAATTCTAAATACACTTAATTACTTTAATGGTAAAATAATTATAATAGCTTCCCTTTGTAGAAATTAAAAACAAATATTTGTACTTGGTTTAATGACTGTTTGCGAGTAATTTTAATTTTTTTCATTCAATGATTAAAATATATTGTAGGTTAACAGAATTCTTAGAATTTTATTGAAATTGTCAAAATTCATTTTAATTTTATTTAAATTAAATTGATTGCATTTGTGGCGACCTTCCTGCCCTCGCCACTAGGAGGCATTAACTATTCTCGCAAGTCTATTCATCTCATTTGATTCTTGACATTAAACTTTTATATAACCTTTTTCCACATGATTATGTTCCTGCATATTTTACTGTGAATACTCGACATTTTTAACTAGGGATTCAAAAATAAGAAAAACGAAGATATACCAGTTATACAGGGTGTTTGGACGAAGCTGAGAGAAAATTAAAGAGGTAACTCTATGCAACATTCTAAGACGAAAATCAAAACTAACAATATTGCGTCTGACGCTTTGTTTATGAGTTATAAGCAATTAAAACAGAGAGCTATTTTACGCCTGAGAGCAAGCAAATGGGGCAATACGGTAAGTAACGCCGCTGACTGCACAATGATACTCACAAGGGAAGTTTGCGAACCCGGAAATTCAAAAAAATATGAAACTTGGTGTACAGGTAGAGTAAATCATCCATATCACATACCTATTTTTTGTTCGTGCCCAATTTCACTTTCAAGGGGTGATTTCACCCCTTAAAGAAAATGTGAATTTATTTTTGTCCTCGAATATCTCGAGAACGGTGAGAGATATTGAAAAAGAATTTAAACAAAAGTTGAATGCTGTTTTCATGTTTACAAGAATGTATAAAAAGATTTTTCGAAAAATCGATATTTTTTGAGTTACCCCCTCCACCAGACCTTAACCCTTTTAGTGCCAGAGGCCGATATATCGGCTCTTGATGCACTGGCGAGAAGTGCCAGAGCCGATATATCGGCCCGCGCCTTGTAGCGCTTTACTATTCGCATTGCAGGAGAACTCTATCTCAAAATAAATTTATAATACGTTTTAAATGGTCTAATTTCATTACAAGAGAATTAAAAAAAATAGTTTTTCGTTTTAACTCTTTGTGGACGACTTTTTCCTATCGCTTGGAGCTAACGAAATCTAACATAAGTACCGTATACCTTCGAATTATTTTTTATTTTTATTATGTAATATTATTTATCCTGTTACAAAATACATTGGAAACGCAAAGTATATACTTTGTAATAAATGGTTTATATAAAATTATGTTGAAAAGATGACTTTTTGTATGTGCAAATACGTTTTGTAAGAGAGAACTCAACTTTTACTTTCTTTATGATCTTTCATACCTTTGTTATTTATATAATTTTCAATGAATATAGAAAAATTAGTGCCATTGACTTGTTCTCTATTTCATCTTTAATATACTGATTTTTGAATCATGTAAATATTGTTTCTTGTTTGGTTTTTTATGAGCATTTTCCCAAACCCTAGTAAAACCGTGAAATTCGGCCGGTTATTCTCGCATAGGCACCTCTTTTTCGCCTAGCACTAAAAGGGTTAAATTTTAACTTTTGATTTCTTTAATTTCAGGTTAAAGTGCTCTTCGGTACCCCCTATCCATCCTTGTAAATAGTTTTTCTTTACCTATTTTTTTATATAAATAAATAAAACGTCTATTGTCAAATTTAAAGTCTGATGTAGCATTTTTATTATTAGTGTGGTTTCATAACAGACAACTTACATTATCGATTACATAAATTTCATACTGTAATATGAAATTCAGTAATTTCAATTATTCAGTAGTTAATTGATCACCTATACGATTTGTAATGACAACACATACAGGCATGTTTTTGTTTTGTTAACACACGATACATTAGAGTTTGTGTGATTATTGGAAACAACTTATAATATATGAAGTGAACTCAACATTTTTTTCGTTTTGTTTCATACTATTATAATAATTTTATTTCTTGTATTTTTTTTGTTCAGTAGAATATTTCAATACACTTCGGATGATATTGGTTGAATTCATCTCTATAGGAAATATTTAAAACACGTTTCTCTTGATATATGTCTATTTATTGTGTCTATTTTCTATATCTATAATCTAATCCGTTTGTATGTGTTATATTAGAATTAACACAGATTATACGTAGAACAGTAATGATATTCATTGTAAAAATGTTCAAAACAGAAGTACTCGGCACACTACGAACATCTTACAAAAATGAGCTTTTCACAAACGCTACAGATGAGCACACGTTTCTGATTTTTAAAATAACAAAAATCCACAGGATTTTCAAAGACTCCAGGATGCACTTCTAAATATCCACTTTTAAACCAAGCATATTTAAAAAGGTTTCGGAATTTGGGTGAGGAAAGCTGGTTGTGAGTAAGTGACTGTAATTTGATAATTTCATTGCGTGCGTGCAAATTTATGTCTATGTCTTGAAGAATTACACTGTCCGAAAATGTTCACACGAAATTTTTCCAAATCCGAAATCCATACACGTCTAAAGGCTGAATGAAACTGGTTGTCTTTTTTAGAATGACTTGAAATGATACCTCCTTGTCTTTTGGAATTAACTGCTGCAATTCAATTGGACAATGTCCCGTCCACGAGTCGAATAGCAGCATACTTTTAGGGCCAGTATTAGGTAGATATACTTCCTTAAAACAAGTTTTGAAATGTTTGGATGCAAGCTTTTCTGATTTTGAAGACTCGATGTAAATATTAGTTGGACGGAATACATTTTCGAGACGCGATAGAGATAACGAATTGGAGGAGGAGAAAGTAAAGACCTTACTTTCATTCTTATAGTTATTACCGGATGAATAATTTGACGAATGAAGCAAACATATAAGGATTGCTTATAAAATAAGCTAACCCGTAAATTTGACGGGATTCGTAGAGATAGGTATACCACATATATATTTCAAAAATTAGAAAGCTTAGGAAAAAGAAATTGTGTGTATAAATTCGTTGGATGAAATGATTAATTTACGTTGCAAAATGATTCAAATTAATACTATGGTTTTTGAGATATTTCATTTTGAAGTTTGAAATCCATCAAATTGACAGGTCCCGTGAACCTAGTGTTAAATTCGGCAATAGACGTTTTATTTATTTATAAAAAAAAATAGATAAAGAAAAACTATTTACAAGGATGGATAGGGGGTACCGAAGAGCACTTTAACCAGAAATTAAAAAAATCAAAAATTGAAATTTAAGGTCTGGTGGAGGGGGTAACTCAAAAAATATCGATTTTTCGAAAAATCGTTTTATACATTCTTGTAAACATAAAAACAGCATTCAACTTTTGTTTAAACTCCTTTTCAATATCTCTCACCGTTCTCGAGATATTCGAGGACAAAAATAAATTTACATTTTCTTTAAGAGGTGAAATCACCCCTTGAAAGTAAAATTGGGCACGAACAAAAAATAGGTATGTGATATGGATGATTTACTCTACCTGTACACCAAGTTTCATATTTTTTTGAATTTCCGGGTTCGTAAACTTCCCTTGTCAGTCGTAACTATGTGCGAAATACGGTTTACCACCTCTGAACAACTACAGAAATGCACGTTCACGAATCAAAAACTCACACACGATTCCGTGTCACATTTTAAAGCAAAATCGTAGAATTATCATTAAACCTAGTTACTCGATAAGAATCCACAAGGACATATCAAAGCAAACCCTATGAGGTTTTCAAGCAGAGAGGATTAATGTTTCCTCCAGTGCACAAGCTTGCCCTTACAAATAATCCATTCATGTACTCGCTGTGAATGTCCCTTAAAAACTTCCACATGTAGTGTAAATAACCACGGAAAAGTTCGCATATGAATCTTCAGGAAATACATTCGTGACTAATATCGACAACAAATACAGGCACGTCACTATTCTCTACGAAAACATTCAGACACTTCACAATTATAAAGGAAATTGGTTACATGCTAATAGAATTAAAGTCAACACCACCAACATCATCTTGATGGACACATCTTCACCCTAAAGAAAACCACGCAAACAACCAAACTGAAGTAAGTGCACTATACCATCACCTTGATTAAATACCTAGGACTACATTTAGACAATAAATTTACATAAAACCAACATATGGACCATTTATTTTGAAAGTGGTGTAAATCCATTTTCTCGTGTTTCGAGAAAATTAAAGGTTAGCATATTTCTTAATTAAAAAATGTAGATTAATTATATTAAGTCTGGCAATGTTTTTACTGATTTATCGATATGTAATTTGATTATAGACATTTGTATCAGACGAATTTAACTAAAATAATGTACATTTACGGGCTGTAAATGGACTTACACCATTTTCAAAATTAGTCAATTGTAAAAATCGTTTAATTTTAATTTTAAAAAACCAGATATCATTTAAAATATTTTATACTAATGCAATTCTGTTTGCAAATAATAACAATATATAAAATAGAAGTGGTATTTTTAATTTTGAACATTAATTATATTGTTAAAATTAACATATTTTCTTGTAACTGTGTTTTAAAATATTCATGATGCACAGGAGGTATATAGGGTAATAACTGATCCATATCCTTATATTTTTCGTAAGTAATCGGCCTAGCATCATGATATAAAGGCGTCAGGGTGATTTTTTCAAATTTTGACGATCTTTCCGGACGTGTAATAAACTTAGTCTTAAATTCTTTGTTCTCCATTAATGTTTTATATAAAATAGTATATGGTGCACTTTTGAGAAATCTCATCCAACATATTTGCAGCCAATTTACTTTTTCTCCATTAGTGTTTCTGCTTATCTGTTTTTGATTGCGTTCTGTAGATTTGTTGTTGAAACAAAATCCTCTCGTTTCATTTCATGTAAAATGAATTCATTATGTTGTCTACATTCTTTTATGGCATCATGATAATCCTGTGGTGTGTACAGGAAATTCTTTTTTCGTAATGCCTGACACCGGTCTCTGGAAATTGGACTTACACTACTTTCATAATCAATGGTTACGCAGTTTCTTTTATCGGCCAATTTTAAATTGGACCAAGCATGGGAATTTTTTTAGAAATTAAATACTAACTAGTTATAAATAAAAAGTTTATACTGAATTAAGCATAAATTACGTGATATCTCATTTTTTTTTAAATGGACTTGCTCCACTTTCAAAATATAAAACAAAACATAAAACATATTAAAAAGTTCGTCAAATGCATGAATTGGTTAATGTCTCAAGAAAGAAAACTTAACAAAAATAATAACATGCTCATACACAAATGTACAATAAAACCACAAATGGACATATGAAATCCAACTGTGGGGAATTGCGGCCAGGTCACATATCCGAAAAATAGAAAGTATAGAAGCAAAAATTCTTCGGGATGCACCATGGTATACTGGGAACAACGATATCCAAAAATCATTAAACGTTCCCTGTATGTAGGTAAAAATAATACGTCTCACGAACAAGCACGAAGCCAGAATAGAATCTTACACAAACCCGCTAACAATAAACTGTTATGCTGATATTGTCAGAAGGTTAAAACGCAAACATCCAAAAGACTTGCTACAATTATAACACATCATGTATTATATATGTCACTCGCGTTTCTGTAGTACTTGCCGTATAAAGAAACGGAAATCAAATGTTATTAAATATTGTATAACTATCTGTAAATATTTTGTAAATAGGTACAAATAATAAAAAAAAAAATTATAAAAGAAATGCGATAAATGTAAACTTGAAAAATCGTGTACAACTCATTTCACAAGTGTCCGGCTCCAGCCTATTAGCGTGTAGGAGACACGAATTTCAGCACTCGATGGTTTGGCTTAACTGCAAGAAAGATAATGAGTGTAAAAGAGAAAAAAACTAAATGTTGAACCACAGATAGTTTAAATTTACACATTTCGGTAAGATAACACAAATTGTGATTATTTATTGGTTTATTGGTTCATAGAATATGTGGTATGAGAGTGAGGAATGATTGTATGGATGGATGAGTGTGGCGAGTCATGTAAAAGACATTGTATATAGATCTTAAGGTTCGAATGTGGTGATGAATGATCTGTATGATTTATGTATGTCATGGTTGTAAAATAAGAAAATGTTTAAAATAGCGGAAGTGATTGTCTGTGTGTGTGTGTGTGTGTTTTTGTTTTGTCAATTCATGTCATTTTCTTGTTCGTTATACATATTTCAATAAAGCATTTTTAATTTTCGTTTTTTCACTCACACAAACGTCCATAGAAAATGTTGTTTATGCTTCTTATTTTTGTTTTTTTTGTAAATGGAACTTTCACTAATGTATTGGTGAAACTTTTCCGATTAAGATGAGACCAAATGTTAACATTTATTATACTAGTAAATGTAAGAAACCAAATTATATCATGTTGAATCTCATTTTTATCGGGAAGGTTTTTTTTTTATTTGTTTATTTAAGGCCGTATCAGTTATTACAGGCATTAGCGACTACGACGGTTGCATTACAATTTTGAAATAGATTTAAACATTAGTATATGATATTTTACATAAATATATAACGTCGTTCCTTAATATAATATAATTTACTATATTTTATTAAATAATTCAGTTTCTTTAATTAAGAAGATTGTACCTTTTATATATTTTTTTTCTATTAGGCACTGTTTTCTCTTTCTGTAATTTGGTTCATTGTTACATAGTCTTCGAGGATGCGTTTGATAAATGTTGTCCTATTGCATTATTTGCATAGTGAACAGATAGATTTGTCTATTATGTATTTGTGAGTTAGTTTGGCATGGCTGATCCTTAATTTGGTTAGAACAACTTGTTCCCGTCTGGACAGATAGAAGGCCGGATTATTTGAGAAAATGTTGTCTCGTATTGCGTATAGTTTGGTTTCGCTAGGGTTCTTCCATGATTGGCCTCATTTGATTAGGATGTCTCTTGATATCAATTTTATAGCGTCTTCGACTGGGGTTGCTGCCCTTTGCAGATCAACGGTTATTTATCTCTTAGAAGGCATTTCAGTCAGTCTTTTTAGAGAGAGCTTTTCAACGGACAGAGATAAGTTGCCATTTTTGTGTAAAACGTGTTGGAGATATTAGGTGTACAAGTTAACTTTCGTCTTTTTTTAGCAGGTTCAGAGTTTATTTAAATTTTGATGCCCAAAAGTTAGTGGATGAAGCAATCTCCCACACTTTCTATAACCCTTGCCCATCTTTCGAACAACGGATGCCTGATTTGAAGAAACTAGACTGTTTTATTTCTATGAAATCATCTAAAAGTGTTTACAATTCCTCATCCTTCAATCGTTGCGGTTGTCCAGGTCGTTTTTTATCCTGGAGATCGAAATTTCTTTCCCGGAACTTTTGGTATCAGTATTTGCAGGTGGAATGAGATAATACTCTCATAAGTATTCTCACCAAGAACATTGCAGATCATTTCTGCAGCTTCAGCGACGTTTCTTTTTTAACTGAAGTGCGAAGAGCACACAATGACGAATGTGCCATCGTTTAAACTGTTTTTTACCCAGGTTACGTTGACCGAATCAAGCAGTTTTCTATTGTTTTGAAAAGTTAAATGTTTACACTATAAGACTACAAAAATACCGTTACGATATTCAAATTGTAAATAGCCTTTATCACCATCGAAAGATGAAAGACTAAAATTAACTTGTACACCTAATAGATGATTAAAGAGTTAGATTCGTAAGGGGTATTTATATAGTCAAATAAATTGGAATCTTGTGTGATTATTTGAATATAGGAGTCTAAATTTAAAACAAGATTTTCGATAGTGTGTGAGATAGTTAGGGTACTGGAGGTTCTTTCTGAGAAGTGTTGAGAAAAGATATACCTTGTTCGTGAGCTGTTAGATATGACGATACTACAACCATTTATAGGTTGTTCGCTTTGTTCCCTGATGTATGTGTGTATCGTAGTACTTGCTTGATGTTCTAATGCCTGGTTTTTATTTAATATATTGATTGATTAAGGAAGAAGTTGGTTAGGTGTTTTTCTGATAGGTGAAAGCTGAAGATCTGTACATTAAAAAATTTTTCTAGCCTGATTATCATCGAACAGTGAATTTTCCTTACATGATTAAGTATTTCTTTCGATTTGAGGTACAGTACGTCATTTTATCTCAGATTGTTTGGAGAGACTGCTATTTTAGATATGTAGTTGCTGGTCAATTTCATTCTCTACGGTATTCAAGGGGCGTTAAATTTGCTTCTACCAATAAGCTAGACGTTAGGCTCGTATGGTATGCTCCCAATGCCATCCGGATGCCTTGATTGTGGATTGTGTTTAGCATTTCACACTTGTTACTTGATCCGTAAATTACTCATCCATAATCTAGTTTGGGTAAGACTCTAGGGATTTGTAGGTGTTTAGAAGAATTTTACAGTTAGCCCATTTACTCTTTTTTTAGTTGACCATTCATATACATCGTTAAGAGTAGTTTGGGGAAGAGATTGGGTAGTTTGGGTGTTTTTCCTACTACAAAATATTGAAAAGTCGTCTGCAAATAATCCACACTTGACAGGTGTTTCGATGTTTTCTACGATATCGTTGATTACTAACAAGAATAGTGTCACACTGAAAACCGATCCCTATGGTATACCGTTTTTGGTTTCAGTAAGGGGGGATGTCTCGTCGTTTACTCTTACCCTAATGTATCTGTTTTTCAGGAAATTATTAGGTCGAGTCATAAGTAACTTCCGCTTTTTTATCAGACATTTATTTTGCTCTCATTAAATAACAAAATTATATTAATTTATTATGTATTCACCACTATTATATATAACCTTCTTCCATCTTCCTGGCAGTTTATCAATTCCTTCCTTGTAAAATGTGATTGGTTTGGACTGAAAGAAGTTTTCGACAGCCTGCCTGACTTGGTCTTCAGAATTGAAGGTTTTTCCATTCAAAAAGTTTTGTAAAGAACATATTGGGAATGGGGTTTTATATTGCTAAATGAAATGAACTCTTATTTGTGAAATAATACTATGATATTTTATTAATACTTTTATATAGCACGAGGAAGGGCAATTTTGACCGCACCTAGCGAGTTTTGTCACAAGACTAGCAGAACGCAGTGGTCGAAATTCTTACAACCCCGTCCGGGTCCTTCAGCCCCATTGTTCTGTTTCTCGATATTTTCGAACTTTCTAAAATACCAGATGTGGCTTAGCTTCTTGGAAGAAGCCCCTGAGAAAGTACGTTAAGAGAAAGCTGGTTTATGGTTAATTTTTGCTTCGTAGTATTTCTGTATTCAATTTCCAACAGAACAGAAAATGTGGTAGTCTGTTGAGAGCATCCAAGCTCAAGAATGTTTTCTTGAATCACCCTTGCTGTATGTGGTCGCGCATTGTCGTGTAAAAGAATGACGTTTTTGCAATTGACGAGTGCAGGACGCATTTCATGGAGTTTCTTTTGCACTCTTTGTAACTGCTGAACGTATCTATTCGCAATAATCGTTAAATTTGACTTCAACAACTCGTGGTGAATTATTCCTTGACAATCCCACCATACACACAATAAAATCTTTTTACCATTGATATTTGCTTTCGGATCTGATAAGGGTGGTTGATCCTTATCAAACCATTGTCTTTTACGGACTATATTCTCATAGGTAACCATTTTAAACATTTTTCATCGTCTGTTACAATCCTGTAACCCTCTCAATTTTTACCCGTGAGAGCAGACTTGTGGCGATTGACATGCGTTCTTCTTTATTCCGTTCACTGAGATTGTGAGCTACCCATACTCCTAACTTGTTGACTTACCCTAATTTCTCCAGGTGGCGATTAACAGTTGATTATGATGTATTCAACCTTTCTACTATACCTCTTATTGATTGACGTGGATTTTGCTCCAATATTGCCTTTAAAAGGTTGTCGTCAAAGTCGGAACGACGTCCCCCTTCGGTTCGTCTTTTAAGGTCGTATCTCCAGAACGGAATTTTATAAACCAATTTCTAACTGCCCAATCAGTTATTAGTCGTTCACCATATACACTGCATATTGTTTCAGCTGCCGCCTTAGCACTATTGCCTTGTTTAAATTCACAAAGTATTACATGACAAATATGTACTTTTTGATTCTCATTTCAGAGGATAAGAAACAGTTTAATGTAACGTGTATTACACAAAACAGTTGACAAAAGACTAACTAAAGCCTCGTCTGTATAGCGAAAACAAAAACTTCTTGTCATGATAACTCATAGCGGGTAGATACGAACAATAGATTCTACTTAGCTGCATCGGAAGTTACTTATGACTCGACCTAATATTTATGTTTTTTTTTCTAAGTTTTATGTCGCATCGACGACGTGGTCATTAGCGACAAACTTAGGTGGTTATTTAGATTTTATTGTTGAGTTTGGTCTCTTTTAAATAGTAGAGTATGTTTTCAATATGCTTCTGCGATGTGGGGGTCATAGTTGGGGACAGTTTATATTTACGTCACAGTGTATCATATCTTCTGGTTTCGTTGAGTAGGTGGTTTGTTGATAGTGGTTACTTGCAGTAGTCACAAACTGGTGATTCCGAGTTATTCAGTAGGTATTCGTGTGTAATTTTCGAGTGTCCATCTCTCAGTCTTGTAATTACTATCCTATCTTTTCTATACATGTTCCGAGAAGACATTTGTTGGCGAAAATCTTATACAACGTCGTGTATCTTGGATTTGTTTGTCGAAATCCATATTCTATTACATTCTTCTTTTTCCAAGTTGTGAATTGACTTGAGGATATATTTATGTTGTCTCACCGATATGTTAACGCTTTAACTTTATCCGTGCTTCGGTTTTCAGTTTCTTTCTCTTTCTCACTCTCCTTCGTTCTTGCGGCAAAGCTAAGTCGCCAAGCGATAAAATTCGTGTTTCCTACAAGTTAATCGGCCGATTCAGTCCTGGATTGTAATCGCTTACGAAAAAAACATTCTCCACGAAATTTTCCACGTTTATATTCATCGAAATAACTTCGATAGGAGCTCATTGGTTTCATATTAATTTATACTATAATGTTATGTATACAAAAATACAGCATTCCAGTTGAAGAAGCTAACTTGATATTAAAATCTCCGTAATTTTTTCATCAGCAAAGAACTGCTTTCTATCACATTATGCCCCTTTATTACCAAACAACTTTTATTAAAACATTTTTTTAATATCTTTCGTCGTTTCTGAGATATTCCACATTTCCAGATAAAACGAACTCCCTCTATATAAATACAAAAATGAAGAAATATTGTAAACCTAAATTATGTACAGACATAGGCTAAGCAGACGATAGCCAAAAACAGCAGCTTTTAAAGGGAAGTGGTTTTGAAGAAAATTTCTTCCGTACACGATAAAAAAAAAATATTTACAAAAATTAATAAATTTAGACAAAAATTATTATCGCATCTAGTATTTTCTAAATTTACCATTCCCTTCTTTCTATCCTTTTCCTTCATCGTGAGGTGGCAAAAATATTATAACATAGGACGGTAATAACTCAAATCAGCCCCTGTTTACGGGCTGTATACACGTATACGTTTATTGTATATCCTATACAAGGTATGCAATTATAGAATATTCTGTTCTATAATTTAATCGTAATTTCATATTTACTTTTAGTTATAATTTTCTTCAGTACGAAGATTGTAATAGTATTTTAAGCTGCATCGGTAACTTGGGAGTTACCGAATTCACGGGTGAAAAAATACATTATGTATAATATCTCTCCTAGATCTGTAATTATTGAATATAATTGACTAATTACGCAAGAATTGTAGCTTAAATACTATTTCTTATTTAAGAAATACACATTCAGCAATTGATGAAATTAAGTACCTTGTCTTTGTTAAATACTGATGGTAATAAACGCTTCAATAAAATCGGTAAATATAAAAGTGCACATTGCGCCATCTCGGTTGTTGAAGGAAAAAACAATTTTTTTTTCGTAATATGCAAATCTACATAAGTATATGCACTTGCATGTTCCTGGATTTTACTTAAGAAGGCCGTAATTTTGAATATGAATACTCCATAATTATTATCTATAGTCTATAATATACCTTCAAACTTGTTTCAACAATTCGTACATTTTTCGTTTCGTTGGCCCTATAAATAGTATTATGTAGAGTTGACTGTGACAAGGCAAGAAATTGCTACACCATTTCACATAGGACCTCTATATGCATTTATGTTACTATCGAAGGAATCAATGGGACTAGATGTATATACATGTGTGTATGTGTACATTCAGTATATTGAATATGATTGAATATAATCATCCACTATAGCTGCTTTAGTCTAACCTTAATCTAAAATTTAATTAAAATCTAAATAATAACTCTTAAAAGTACAATTGTATTTCTGTTGTAATTAAAAATAATATTTTTATTTGATTAAAGAAGTAGAAGTTATAGATTCCATGGCATTTCCACTAAATGATCAGATTTATACAAAATCTTTCACACCTAGAGAGTACCAAGTAAGAATTTTTTTAATTATTTAAAAAGTTTTAACAAAATTTATCATATACAACGTTTAAAATAAAACATTGCAGGTAGAATTATTTTATACTGCAAAAAGTAAAGACACTATTGTTTGTCTAGGAAAAAATTATGAACAAACTTTTATTATTATAAAGTTAATTCAAGAATTTGCTACAAATAATAGAAGGTAAGACTATGTTATACCTCTTGTATTATACTTTTGTTTATTTCATTAAGTAATTTAAAAATTATCATTTATTTGTTATTTGTTAGGTCATTAAGTAAAGGTGGAAAACGTTCATTGTACATATTAAGAAATGAAGAAAATTGTGCAATAAAAGCAAGTTACATACAACAGCTAACAGATTTAAAAATTTTATTATGTGACACTTGTTTACCTACAGAATTTATAGAAAAATTTGAAATTTCTCATGTAAGAAATTTTAATATCCATATAAGAAATTATTCTTCATTTATTTATTCATTTTTTTATTTATAATTATTTTTTCAGGTATTAGTTACAACTTCTAAAACATGTGCACAATTATTAGCTGACAAAAAAATAATACCACATCAAATAAATCTAGTCATAGTTGATGAGTGCCATAAATCTGTAGATGATAACAAGTTAAAATTTATTTTAGAAACTATTTTATCTTGTGATAATGTTCCTAGAATTATTGGATTAGCTGTACCATTGTTTAATTTGACACAAGAACCTGGAAGATTAGGACATGAAATAGAAAAAGTAGAAGCTACACTTCATTGTGAGGTTGAAACAGCAAGTGATATATTGTCTATATTGCGGTAAGCTTATTTTTATGTGCATGGAATGATTATTTTTATGTGAATGGAATATAATTGATATGGTTCATATTTCCAGTTTAATTAAAGATAAACAAAAGTTAGGTATCATGAAATTTAACTCTTTATGATTTTAATATTTTCATAAATGGCTAAAAATACATTTACAAGATTTTTACAAAAATGAATACCTGTTTTTAAATAAATTTATTCTTCAAATATAATTAAATTTGTTGCTTCCAACAGTATATCAAAACAGTTTGGATTTTACAAACTATTCATTTTTCTCATAAGAAAGATTAGGATAAATTGGTATACTTATAATTTTTTCACTTTTATTGGCATTAATTACTTCACTAAAAATACACTAAAATATTTTTTGATTCTTCCTCTTTATATATTATGTATCAAAATTTAAAAAAATGTAATACAGTGTAAATGAAGAAAATGTTAAATCAAAACTTCAAATTTGAATATTATTCAATAGTATTTATGAATACATAGATTCACATACATATGCCTAGACAAATTAAAGGTTTAAGTAAACAACTTTTTATATTTCGTTCTAATCTAATTTTATGTACATAGTGTTTAAAAAATTTCTCTCTATCAACCTGCCCTGTATATCAATTTGGCTTGATCTCCTTTATGATATTTTAATCTGTAAAAGATTTCAAAAACCTATATTCTTTAAGTATATCATCATTTATGAAAAACTAACTTTAAAGAAAGATGATCCTCTATTGACTTTTTTTTTTATAGTTTTGATGACTATTTTAATTAAAGGATACCTCACTAATTTTCATGTCTTTGCAATATATTATCATGGATAATATTCTAAACTTCTTCTTATATAGAGTGCTCAAATACTTCTGAGAAAAATTGTATCTGAGATTTTGGTTTTTAGTTATGAGCAATTAAAAAATAAATTATTTTACACCAGACTATAGGCAAACCCTATGCATCAACTAGTAAACATTTTCACTGGTCTGACATTGAATATCAAATGTAACAGTACTCAGTTTACTTTAGAACAGCAACAGAAAAGAATTTATATGATTTTAAACTTCACAAATGTGTCTGTGATATATTCTAAGAAGAAATTATAGAATTATTACTAAATCTAGCTACTCGACAAGAATTCCCAATGATAAACCAAAATCTACTCTATGAGATTGTCAAGCAGGGAGAATTGATGCATAGATTCATAAATAATCTAATAGTACACATTATGAATATCTTAAAAGCAGTTCCTCTTCTATTGCAAATTTCATATATTTGCCAGTATCTTTTTTACAAAAAGATTGAACTAATATCAATAAAAGGGTTCACATACTTCTTAATTATTCACAAACAATTGCATACACTAATATTATAACAGAATTTTTATACTATTATTAAAAATGTTTACATTTGGAATAATTTTACTTAGATACTTATCCTAATATAATCGTCGTACCTTTGCAACATTACTAGCTGCTTTTCCATAAATAACGTGCACATCTATCATTTCTTAGTATATACAACTCATTGTTCAAGTATTCAATTGTATAATAAAACTCAAGATACACAACACAAAATACTAAGAAATTTGCATATTGTAATCATACAAAGATCTACAGACACACTCACGAATATCCGCTCGAAGTAAAGAATAAATTAACTACTTTATAAATACTTTCAACTACTTAACGTGTATAAACTTCAATCAATTAATTCATATTTCATGTTTATTACTATTATGAATAATAACAAAAATTCAGAATATTACCCAAATATGTATCGTACCGCGCTATGAATTTTTACAATATTAAAAACAAATTATGGTTTCTTAATAATATATATATATGCGAAGGGTATTATAAAAAATGTTAACATCTCAATACAGCATGTGGCATATTGTCCGCAACGTTTTAATCTATACAATAAATTTAAGAATAACAAATATTTGTAACATGTGTAGTATTTTCTATATACATTCAGTATGTGTATGAATTTTTTTGTGAAAAATTAAAACCTACGTGGAATTATTTATTGATATTCGTCTTCTATTCTAATTTGTAAGTTAATTGTAAATTCATATATACGTCAACTTCTTCACTGACATTTTTACTACATGTAAGACTTTTCTGAATATTTATAACGTGTCCGCTAATTGTCCGGAACATCAATTTTCTCTGCTCAAAAATCTCACAAGGTGGGTTTTAATATATCCCTGTGAATTCTTATTGTATAACTAGCTTTAGTAGTAATTGTACGATCTCTTTTTAAAATGTGTTACAGGATTGATGCTTATAAATTGTTGAGTCGTAAAAATTCATTTCTGCTCTTATTCCGAAGTAAGTTATGCATTGAATTTGCTTGATGTTAGGTACAAAATAATCCATGTTTTAAGCACTTGCAATTAAAAAAATGAAACATCAAATGCAATTTTTATATTCTTGATTTTAGTTTTATTTTCACTTCTTGAGTCATCTTTTAAAATTTCTTATGTCCAAACACTGTGTATAAGTAAGAGTTGTTCAGAACATTGGCCTTGGTAACATGTACTTCAGTAATATGTATGTGATATTTTTACTTAATAGTGATTGTTTTTAACAGATATAGTCCAAAACCTAAAGAATATGTAGTGGAATATTCTAAAAGTGAAAAAGGAGAATTACATGCTATTATTGAAAATTGTATATTACATGCTATTGAATTTTTACGTGATCATCGACATGATCCAACTGAGATTTATAATGAAGAATTCTATGAAGATATTCAAAAAATACCAGATCCCACAGAGAAACCATTTGAAATGATGCAAGATTTATTGTATATATTAGAAACTCTTGGACCATGGTGCGCAGATCGTGCTGCACTTGCTCTATTAATTTTAACAGAAAAATTAAAAATAAAAACACCTTATGAAAGACATTATTTATTATTAAACATGGTGGCATCTGTCTTTGTAAAAATACGTGCTTTATGTGATAATGCATTTGAAAACTTATCTGAAAAAGAAAAAATATATAAATATACTACCCCAAAGGTTCATCGATTATTACAAATTTTAAAAACATATACACCATGTTATACCAAGAATATCAGTAATTCCAATAGTAAAATAAATAATGAAAATATTTCTCAGAAGTTACCTGTAAATAACAAAGAAAATTCTACTAAAAATAAATTTATTCATACTAAAAAATTAGAATGTAATTGGAAAAGTAATGATGAAAATTATAGAAAACCACCAAAAGCTCAACGGCACATGCGTGGTATTACAGATCCTGATTTACTTTGTGGGGTGATCTTTGTGGATAAAGCATTTGTAGCAAAAGTGCTATTTTATTTATTAAATGAAATATCCACACATGATGAAGATCTGCATTTCTTGTCACCACTTTATACAATTGAAAGAAATATTGATGATATTAGTTATTCAAAAGATTTAGAAATAGAACATAGAAAACAAGAAGAAGTTTTAAAAAGGTTTAGAATACATGAATGTAATTTATTAATTTCAACTTCAATTTTAGAAGAAGGTTTGTTATTAATTCATTTTATAATTATTATATAATATCTTGTCATTAATAGTTTATGGTAATATTAATACCATTTTATTTTTGTTAGGTATAGATATTCCAAAATGTAATTTTGTAATGCGATATGATTTTCCAAAAACTTATCAATCCTATGTACAGTGCAAAAGTCGAGCAAGAGCTACAGATGCCTTACATATATTATTGATATCACAAGAAGTATCAGAGGAGTATGTATGGCAATTAGCTCAGTATCACTATATAGAAAAGGTATCAAATTATCATATACTACTTTTTTTTTTTAATTATTACTTCATTTAGTTATTATAATAAACTTTAATTGAATATATGAACTGGATCTGATGTGTGATTAATGACTGTAATGTCGGCTTGATTTAATTTATTCATGACCTTCAGTGTGTACCAGTTTTAATATCAGCCATTTAATGTGGTTCATTACCTGTGTCCATCCAAGTCGAAAATTTTAATGGAAGAGCATCAATCTATTTTGTAGACTTTGTTAGTAAAATGTTCTAATAACGAACCATCTGAAGAAGAAGAAAATGAAGCAGATATGTATGCTGTTATAATACCACATTATAAACCACTTGATGGAGATGATGCACCAAAAGTTACTTTTAATTCTGCCATATCATTAGTTAACAGGTAATATCAGCAATGCAAATGTTCATATCTTAAAAATGAAAATGAAAATGTTCATATTTTACAATTAAAATTTAAAAATTATTTTGTGTAGATATTGTGCAAAATTACCTAGTGATACTTTTACAAGATTAACCCCAGAATGGTTTATTCAAGAGATGAATATTGACAATACGCCTATGTATATATGTTCTTTACGACTTCCTATAAATTCTCCAGTAAAATACATTGTATCGGTAAATGCTTCCTTCGTAACGAAAAATGTATTATTGCATTTTTGTAACATAGTATGTATATTTATAAAATTTCATTTTAGTCATACCCTATGCCTAACAAAGCTATGGCAAGGCGAATGGCTGCTTTACAGTTATGTATTGATTTACATAGAAAAAATGAGATAGATGATAACTTGTTGCCTATCGGGAAGGAAAATTTTAAAGCCAAACCAGAGGATGCAGAAGTACCTGCTTTACCAGATGAAAGTAAAGTAGATTTTTCTGAAGCCCGACCGGGAACAACTAAACGAAGACAATATTATTATAAAAAGGTTTAGCCATCAAAAATTAATATTATAATATTTTATACTTTGTTTATTTTATGTCAATTGTACTTTTCAGACAGCAGAAGCATTAACAGATTGTAGACCAATAGCTGGTGTTCCTTCTTATTTATATCATATTAACATGGTTTTAAGTTGCCCTTTACCTGAAGAACAAAATACCAGAGGTCGACGCATTCATCCTCCTGAAGAATCAGCTATTGGTTTTGGTATAATCACATTAAAAGCAATTCCTAAGGTAATAAATAAATCATGAAAATAATTTATATTATATACTAATTATACATAAAAGTGATTAATGGATTTACTTTTTATTTTAGTTATGTCCATTTCCTATTTATACTCGATCTGGAGAAGTTCATGTGAAGTTGAAACTTATTAAACACAGTGTAATTCTAAATGAAGTACAAATTGAAAAAATTGCTGCTTTTCTCAATTATACTTTTACTAATGTATTAAGACTACAACAGTATTTAATGCTTTTTGATCCTAATGCTTCTGAGAACTCATATATGATTGTACCTGTAAAATTAAGTAATTATGAATATTTTGGGGGATAATAATGTTAGTATTAAAATTGTATTTACCTATTATATATAAATCTATTTTTAACAGATAAACAATCTGATATCACTATAGATTGGGACTTTCTAGAATGTATATATAAAAATCAGAATGCAGTGCCAACTAAAATTCCTGAGGAAGTTAGGAAGAATTTCAAATTTGATGCATCAAAATATCATGATGCAGTAATTATGCCTTGGTACAGAAGTCAAGATCAACCACAGGTGTTTTCATAATTAGTTAATTGTAAATGAAAATGTTACAGTTTAAATATAATGTATTTTTTTTATTCGTTTTAGTACTTTTATGTTGCTGAAATTTGTACAAATTTAAATCCTAAGTCTTCTTTTCCTGGTGATGATTATAGTACTTTTGAAGAATATTATCTTAAAAAATATGATATACAGATACAAAATTTAGATCAACCTTTATTAGATGTGGATCATACATCAGCTAGATTAAATTTTTTAACACCTAGGTAAATATTTTAAAATATAATTATAATCATGTTTATATTTATGTTATCATATTCAAATTCACATTAAAAAAATTCAATCTTAGGTATGTTAATCGAAAAGGCGTTGCTTTACCTACAAGTAGTGAAGAAACAAAACGTGCAAAACGGGAAAATTTAGAGCAAAAACAAATTCTTGTTGCTGAATTATGTACAATTCACCCTTTTCCAGCTTCACTATGGAGACAAGCAGTTTGTTTGCCTTGTATTTTATACAGAGTCAATGCATTATTACTTGCTAATCAAATACGATGTCAAGTTGCACAGATGATAAATTTAGGTCAAGAAGCTTTAAACCCTGGTATGGATAATTAATAAGGGTTAAATAACTATGTTAAATAAGGGTTACTTTTACTAATATTAATGTCAAAATATTTTAGATTTCGAATGGTCAGCATTAGATTTTGGGTGGAGTTTAGCAGAAGTTTTGAAAAAGTCTAAAGAATCTGAAAAAGCAAAGTCGGCTAGAAATAAAATTACTCAACTAAATTCTACAAATAATATAGTCGATAATAAATATCCAAGTATATCTGAAAATATAATAGATAATTTACATAAATCTGATGAAGAAAATTTAAATGAAAATGACTATGAGTTTCAATTAGAAAGTGATAGAATAACGGAAACAGAACAACAAATATCAAATGATGAGAATGAATTAGAAATTGGTACTTGGTCAAGTGACATGGCAATGAATTCTATGGATTTTGATGTAAATGATTTAAAGTCATTTCCTGCAAATGTAACTGTTTTACCAAATGATTTTAATTGGTGTGATGTTCGATATGGATCTCCCGCATGTGAGTCAGATTTTAATGGATATGAGTCAGATGATGTTTACAGTGATGGATTCGTTGATACTTCTGATGAAAGTGAAGATGAAAACAGGGGATTACGAATTTCTTATATGGGAGAAAATGTTGCAGAAGCTGTAGAAGATGAAAAACACATATCTAAACAAGAAATTAACAAAAAGATCCTAGATTTGTTAGAAACTGAAAAAAGTTCTGATGTTTTATGGACATATACGAAAGAAAAAGAAGAATCTTTAATTGCAAAGCATAGACAAGCACATTATGAATTTACTAAAATAGAAAAATGTGAAATAATGCAAAACGGATCTTTTATATCTTATAACAATGAGATAGCAATTAAAAGAAAAAACTCATTTAATTTACAACTGGAAACGAATCCGCCAAATTATAAGCATAAAAATTATATAGAAACTGTAGTTAATAAATTCACTAACGAAACATTAAATAATAACGATAGTTCGCAATCAATTCAAAAAGATTCTATTAAATCGAAATTTACGTATCAATCAGATAGTAATCTTTTTAGTTTTGATTTTCAACCAGAATTAGAAAATCATCCAGGACCAAGTCCCAGTTTGATCTTACAAGCTTTAACTATGTCTAATGCAAATGATGGTATTAATTTAGAACGTTTGGAAACTATCGGGGACTCCTTTTTAAAATATGCTATAACTACTTATTTATATTGTACATATGATAATATACATGAAGGCAAGCTCAGTCATTTAAGATCTAAACAGGTATAACAGATTTTAAATATTATATTAATTTTATTTAATATCATCTTTTAATCTAATAAAATTTTATTTAGGTCAGTAACTTAAATTTATATAGATTAGGGAGGCAAAAAATGTTAGGTGAGAGCATGATAGCAACAAAATTTGAACCACATGACAATTGGTTACCTCCTTGTTATTATGTTCCAAAAGAACTTGAACAAGCATTAATTGAATCTGGAGTTCCTTCTACTTTATGGAATCAAGCTGACATTCCAACTTTACAAGCTGTAAATCCTTCTAAAATAACTCAACTTGTTCGAGAAACAGAACACAAATTAGGTGTTATGAAAAATGAACTTGATCGCAATGAAATAACGTTTTCAAGTAATTTAGACAATATGCGTTGTTTTATACCATACAATTTAATTACTCAACATAGCATTCCTGATAAAAGCATCGCAGATTGTGTGGAAGCATTAATTGGAGCTTACTTAATTGCTTGTGGACCTAGAGGTGCATTACTTTTCATGGCTTGGTTAGGGATTCATGTTTTACCTACAGAAGAAATTATTATCACACAGGAAACAGAACCAAAAGAAAGAATCCCGGGTAGTACCCCTTATATAAAAGGGACCAATAGTAAAGATCAAACAATATGGACACAGGTAAATGTAATTGATTTATTGCTATAAATAAGTATTCTAAAATAATTTCGTTGTTATAGATTCTTTATGGAAGATTGGAAGAACCACAAAATCCGCTACTTCGATATACTCCTGAACCAGAAAAAGAATTGAAAATGATGCTTGATGGCTATGAAGAATTAGAAAAAAGTATAGGCTACAAGTTTCATGACATTAGTTACTTATTACAAGCATTTACTCATGCATCATACCAACCCAATAAATTGACAGATTGTTATCAACGTTTAGAATTTCTTGGAGATGCAGTTTTAGGTAATAATTAGAGTAATTTCATTTTATTATCATTCTTTGTATTATAAAATTTAATATAATAATTTATAATTTTAGATTATTTAATAACAAGACATTTATATGAAGATGCTCGACAACATTCTCCAGGTGCTTTAACGGATTTACGATCTGCTTTAGTTAATAATACTATATTTGCCTCTTTAGCTGTAAGATGTGGATTTCATAAATATTTTCGACATCTTTCTCCTGGTTTATGTATTGTTATAAATCGTTTTGTTAGAATTCAAGAAGAAAATGGACATTCCATTAGCGAAGAGGTAAGAAATTATAAATATGTACATATATATACAGGGTGTCCTAGGTTTAAAGTTTAGATAATGATGAGTTCAGGTAAGAAACAAATCTTACATAAACATTATTAAACTGTTCAACGCTTTATTATAAAATTATAAACAAAAATACAAAATTTATTTTTTTTGCTTTAAAGTTCGATTAATAAACATATTTTGGGTTTTGCGAAACTTTAGAAAAAGAAGAATACATGAAATATTTACATATAGCATCCATGGCAAAGATGTGCTTGTAATGTTATCTAATTATTATTGGACATTAATAAGAGACAATAAGAATATAAAATACAAATGTCGAACACAACGAAGATATTTCTAAATTGGGCTCGATAAGGGATTCTCCTTTTTTTTAAAGTTTCACAAAACCCAAAATATGATTATTAATCGAACTTTAAAACAAAAAAAAATAAAGTTCTTTATTACCGTTCCCTTTGAATTTTGTATTTTTGTTTATATTTTTTAATAAAGCATTAAAAAACCTATATTCATGTAACATTTTTTTCTGCTTTGAACTTATAGAACTTATAAAGTTTGGCGCTTTAAATCTGGGACAACCTATATATACATATATTATACATCCTGTTCTATAAATTGGAAATATTGTAATTCATTAAACTTAGTTCTAATAGTGGTAAAAATAATTGATAAAATGTTTGAAGTAAAACTTACTCTGTTAATTCATCACACGATGAATACATATCTTGTTATGATGGAGATGCCTCCAAAGTTTCAAAAAAAGTGAACTTTGTCTCTTTAGATAGAACCATGCATACTAGATTTTTTGACCTTAAAGAAATTTTGAGCAGTAATTTTAAAATTTTTAATTAAATAAAAATCAAGAATAGAAAAATCGAACTTAAGGCTTCGTTTTTAAGTTATAAGCATTTAAAAAATTGGCTATTTTGTGCTTGATCCTAGATAAATTCTGTCTGTCAGTGAACAAGGTCAATGTTGAAGCAATAAACTTCAAAAGCAACAACGCAAGACGTTTAAGTATCTTTTTCGTTAAACATGCATAAAATATTTCCTATTATAGTTATTCTTCGATTTGATCGTCATCATAATACAAACTCAAATTAATAACGCAATTTATCAATATTTGTGTTTACAAAACATTTATTGATCTACTGATAAGGTATTACTACATCGTTTCTCAAGAAATATTACTAGCATCACAGACTTTTGTTTCAGTAATGTGTTGTTTTATATGATTTTGGTTTTGTGAGAGTGACAACAAAATTATATGAATATGTAAAATTGTATCGTGCAGGATTTCTAAATCGCAAATATTCGGATCATGTAATGTAGCAACTATAATACTAACAGCGGTAACAATGGATCTTCATATCGTTATGCAAATGTAATCATTACAATATAATGATTCATCGCAATTTACCATGTATTTAAGACAAAACAACAAAAAGAATCTATAATCTACATTCCGATCATTTTTTATAAGTTTTTTACTTTTTTGTTATCTAAGCAACATGGTACACACAGTAGCGTGCCGAGTTGCGGAGTCAATTTCTTATCTTTGACTGATTTCAAGCTCTTTATTTTTTTTGTTTTTTAATGTTTTTGCATTAAAACAGTTTTCTATATAGTACTTTTGAAAAGTAGTGTATAATAAACATTAAAAAATAAAACAGAAAAGGTAACAAACAACATTCTGTTTTTTATGATACATTTAACAAAATTTAACAAAATTTAAAACATTCAGGATATAGTTCAAAGCTTCCTATATTTTTCTCGTACCATATTTCTCTACATCAGTGATTTTATCAATGGTCTCACAGAAAAATATTCCACAACTCCTTTTCTGACATATTAATATTTGATAAAAATCTCCATTTTGTCAAAAATCTTCATTGGCACTAACTGAATGAACATCAATATCAGTATTCGTTAAAATGTTTCTTGTGACCTAATAGATGTCACTCTAATCCATATTTTTTACAATGATTTTCATATCAATAAACTTAAAAACCTTCTAAAAAAAAGTCCATTCTATACGTTACTCGTATAGGGGTGTGATTCCAGCATGATGATGCTCCTATTTATAATATTCGCTAAGTTTGGAAAACACAATGCATTTCCTGTTTATTAAAAAAAAAAAGAAGTAAGATACCCTTTGAACTAAGACGTCTGGATTTGACTCTTCTAAATTTGTTCTTGCAGGGCTCTGCTTTTTATAATGTTTGCCAAGAAGAACCTATCGTCCCTAATAGTATGAAGACGGATTAGGGTATTTATCAACAAAACACCAGGGCAGTTTTTAAGAAAGTAAACTGTCATTCAGGGATAGAATAAATCAGTTTATTAAGATAGTTCATCATATTGCTCAAATTCGTCCTTTCAAGTACAGAAGATAAAAAGCATTTTTTAGATATTCAGGAAAGAGAAAGTTCAAACAATTGTAAATGACTTTGGAATACCAACATATTAGAAGTTAATGAATTCGTCTCAAAGTGGACTAGTTGAGCTAAAAAATACATATAATTTTATTTAATTTTCCTTTGAAACCTTGAAGACACCTGCCTTCACCTTCAAAAAATGTTCAGTACAAGATGATCATTCCTTAAAAGCAGAGTAAGTTTTACCTTAAACATTTTTTTTTTTAACAACAAATAAGAAGATAATTATCCAGAAAAATTATAATGAACCATCTTAGTTACATATATAATATAAATTTATATACTTCATATTTTTTCTTTAGTATTATTTAATTGGAGAAGAAGAATGTGAAGAAGCTGAAGATATAGAGGTGCCAAAAGCTTTAGGTGATGTTTTTGAATCATTAGCTGGTGCAATTTATTTAGACAGTGGAATGTCCTTAGATGCAGTATGGAGCGTTTATTATGCCATTATGAAAAATGAAATTGGTAACCAAATTTGATTTTATTTATACATAGACTTTATGAAAAAGAAACATGATATATTATTATTACAGAACAATTTAGCACTAATGTTCCTAAATCGCCAATTCGTGAACTGTTAGAATTGGAACCAGAAACAGCAAAATTCGGAAAACCAGAAAAATTAGCTGATGGACGAAGAGTTCGAGTTACAGTAGACGTTTTTGGTAAAGGCTCTTTTAAAGGAATTGGAAGAAATTACAGAATTGCAAAATGTACTGCGGCAAAATGTGCTCTAAAAAAACTAAAAAGAATACAAAATTATTCAAGAGATAAACTATGATAGTACATACAATATTAGGACTAAATAAGAATATACAGGGTGTCTCATAAAAATCCAAACACCTAAATATTCTTTGTTTTTAATAATATGGAAAATGTTTAAACCATACTTCGAATAGTGTGATATCATTTTAATCAGAAAATAACAATATGCTAATAAAAGTTTTATTAATAATGAACTAAACATAGAAGTCTTATTCTTGCATTAGTATTATTTGATCGATTCAATCTGCTGTTCAATCGTGACAATGAAGCCCTTAGTGTGTTCTTACATTACTCATTTGACTCATGGCTTCAGAGTAAAATCCCTCAGAAGTAAAAATAAATTATGATCATTTAGTGTACAAATCTTTTTGAATATTTAAGAAATCTTTATTTATAATTTCTTCTATTACATTTTATAGCGAATATTAATATATATTTAATTATGTTAAAATTATGACTTTGAAGTAATCTTCAATGTAAAAAAGTAAGCAAATACATTTTCCCGTTTCCGAACACCCTAATATCTGATTAGAATATCTCTTAGCAATTGTGTTCTGCTTTATATGTAGTGTTTGCGTTCATTCAATGTAAGTACGTAACGGAGATATTGTGCACATAAATTTTACATTAATCGAAATAGCAAATGATAATGATAATAAAAATATGCTTTTTTACACCAGAACATTCATTTAAAAAAGAAATTCAGTAATTTAAGGTATAAAAAGCTTATACCTAACTGCAAAAATTACTTGTATTGATAGCCAAAAAAATGAATCAGCTTTTCATATTCGAATACATAAAGTTCAATATTAGCAAAAATGATTGTTCTATCATCCAAACACTGAAGTCACCTTATTAGTTTAGATATGAAAGGCTGTACTGCGTTAAAACAGCATTAGGATGATACGCAAGTTGGTAATATTGAAAACAATATTTATAAATAGTGATATATTATTTATATAAGCTGAACAATCACGAAATGTAATAAAGTCATTCATTATCATGCATTCTTTGAAAAGTGACGTCAATTACCACGTTTCGCCACGAGGAGCTTATACAGTAAAACTATTTTTATCCGAACCGAAAGGGAGACAGGAGCATTTGAATAATCAAGCAATTCGAATCACAAGAGCTCATTGATTATCCCTCCCACTACAGTTTATTCGTTCGCATAATACGAGCTAATGGTCACATAAGTAAATTTCTAGATCTGCTTTTTATTTTTTACAAGATGCAGCAGTAACTTTGCAGCATTTAAAGCATATCTACAATCTTTAAAATTGTGAAATAATTACCAACTTAAAGGCCTCATCGTTCTAAATAGCATATGATGTGTGAACAAATTGATGAAATTGAGTATGCGGGAAAAAAGAGTAGGATTAGGAAAAATAAACGGAGAGTCATAACTTGTGAATAATATTTTTTAAAACAGTTTGTGACTAAAGTTAAATGTCGCATCAAAGAAATTTGTATTCATATGTATATGAATTGTTATTTGATCGCGTATAACACGAAAATGCGAGTTTGCATAATTGGCATGCCGTGTGACAAGAGCTCAGTAATACACTCGGTAAATCGACCATGTGGCGTCATTGGTTTCAATAAGTTAAATTCGGATAAATGGAGTTCTAGTGTACCCATTCGAAATTTATTCTATAATTTTACAATGTCTAGAAGAAACGCAGGAAAATTTAAAATAAATTTCAAAAATTGCATGTTCTTTGGAAATGAATATTATATATCCCCAAATTCTATTTAAATTTACCAAATATATTTTTCGGTCTTTTGTAATAAATCAAATTATCAAAATCATTAGTCTTCCCAGTATTATGAATGCATTACTGTAGTAAATTCCCATCTATATCTCGCTACACACTTAATAAATTTAGAATGAAGATGAGTGTCCGATATAGTTGCAAAATGTAGTTATTCAATTTTGTTAATTGTTCATCGTATAAATAATATTAAGTTATATTATGTTGTCCTGTTAAACAATAAACGCTTTAATCGAAATATACAAGTATGTAGTGACTTATGGATGAGAATTTAAGTTTGAAATTTATTCTAAATTTTTCTGCATTTTTTCTAAATTATGAAAATTGTAAAATCATAGAATGAATTTTAAATGGGTCTCCCCGATATCACCTCCTGACGGTGAAACGTGGTAATTGTTGTCGCTTTTCAAAGAACGCATGATTATTGTAAACCTACATCGAACTAAATACAAAATACGCATGCATCCGGGATTGCTTCAGATTTTACAGAAATTCTTTTCGATCTTTTATAAACGATTCGATTGTTAAAATTATTACATTTTTGCCATCTCTTTTCATAGACCTTTAGAACCCGGAGTTTAAAGAAGTTCCCAAATTCGAAAAATCCACTAATAATTGATATACATACCACGATTTTCCATGAGTGTAATTTTTTCTTCAGTCATATAAAGAGAATCGACATAGGACTTTAGAGACCCGAAAATTTTACTTTTAGAAACTTCCAACTGTTTCTAAGTCAACTACTAATATCTCCAGTAGGTTTTAGAGAAAAAAGTTTATTACGTCTTACTCTGTTCATTGCGATAATTTATTTATTTTAATGAAGCTTCAAAAATTTAGAACGTCTTGGATCTCTTTAAAATTAAATTGGGCACTCTGGTTAATCGTTTCTTATATTCTTATTGGTTTAAAATGGAGGTGAAGCATATAGCTATCCGTCATGGAATCCAGAATTTTTTCTTCTTATTTACAGCAAATGCTACAATCTGCTCCTGTATTCTGTTAGCAATGTTGTGAGTAACGTTAAAATGTTAATGAAGCTCTAGAGTCTCAGGAACTTGGGTCAAAAAAATATACTGCGTAATTGGTTTACTTTTGTATCCCGTCTGCAGTAGCAGCAAAATCAACATACATGTTAATTTTGGAAGGTGTAATTAAAAATTGGATAATTATATATCATATAATGGTAATAAATGCTTCTAAAATCGCTAAGGTAATGTAAAATTGCAGATTGAAACACCACTGCGGTAAAAAAAGCATTTTATCTTCCGATGATAATATAGACTATCATCTGATCTACCGGATCTGGATTTCGCACAGAAGAATAATATACTGTAGCTCTAGGTAAAAATTTCCATCCGTATCAGCTTGTTACGACCATAGGGAGATTTTTATTCAGTAAAATAAATGTATACACCCATTTGTAAAAGATTTCGTAATGATAAATTTGATTACATTGATATAGTGACCTAATAAAATTCTGATCATTTTATTTACTTTTTTTGTATCTAAAAGACTACTTTTTCCGTACTGTTTTCTTATTGGTTCTTATAGAGCAGGGAAAAAGCCTCAATGTGGGTAGTTGTTAATGGGTCTTAAAAAGGCCTTTTCGTGTAAAAGTATATAATATGGTTAAAAAATTGTATCAAAACAAAACCTTAAAATTGTTTAAAACGTTTAGTTATTATTCTACATAAGTCAGATCTACTATAATATTATTTCAAATGAAATTTCAAAGGAATGTACGAAAAGGTAGAATGCAGTAAAAATTTAATTTATAAATTAATGAATTATTTTATATCTAATGACAACAACAAAAGTTTAAAACATTTTAAGTGTATATTACGTTTAAACATTTAATATGAAAGAAATGGTAAATATAATACGTTTTTAAAAATTGTTTTATAATTTAAGTAAATATTTAATTTACATTATACGTTAAATAGTATTGTTGCTATAAAAATCAATTATAGTAGTATTGTTTTTAACTATGAAATTGAGATATTTTTCTCTATAGGATGTACAAAGGCATTCTGTTCACACTCTTGTGTTTCGATCCCTAAAAAGGACGCATGATATGTTTTTATTGAATCAAGGTACTTTACCATCTATGGATCCTAATTTGTAAGTACATTTTATATTATTAATGCAAATGAACATCATTCAAATATCATAATAACGTTTTACAGACAAAAAATAAAGAAATCCATAAAAGCAAAAGATTCTTATGGACGTATATTAGAATGTGTCAAAAACAATAATATGCTAAAAGTACAAAATGAAAATGAAAATACAGATCCTCCGCCACCAGGAGGTATTTATACATGCATATACCTAAATATATTTGTGTTAGTTTGTTAACAAAGATATATTTTGTAGATGAATCTTTTAGAGGAAATACTAGTTCTGCAGTTATGCCTTATAATTCTATGCAAAACAGTGCAATAATAACAACTCAAACAAATTCAGGAGGAAATACAGTTAATAATGCATTACTTATATCACAAAAAAAGGCACCTTCTATGGCAAAACCAAAATGGCATGCACCATGGAAATTATATAGAGTTATTAGTGGTCATCTTGGGTGGGTAAGATGTTGCGCTGTTGAACCTGGAAATGAGTGGTTTGCTACAGGCTCTGCAGATAGAGTAATTAAAGTAAGATTATTTTTATTTATTTAATATTTTTATTAAACTACATAGTATATCTTAGTTTTACTTTATCTAGTTGTATTACATATTAATATCCACATTATATGCTGAATTTTACTTATGCTAGTAAATAATATTTTGAAAAACAGATATGGGATCTTGCAAGTGGTAAATTGAAAGTTTCTTTAACTGGTCACATAAGCAGTGTTCGTGGACTTGCATTTTCTCAACGACATCCATATCTATTTTCTTGTGGAGAAGATCGACAAGTAAAATGTTGGGATCTTGAATATAACAAGGTTACTATGTATAATTTTATATCTATTTATTATACGATTATTTTAATTATTTTATAATATTTGATATTTTTGTATATAGGTTATAAGACATTATCATGGTCATTTATCAGCTGTGTATTCCATGGCATTACATCCTAGCATTGATGTATTAGTAACTGCAGGTAGAGATTCTACTGCAAGAGTATGGGATATGCGTACTAAAGCAAATGTACATACACTTGTTGGTCACACTAACACAGTTGCTAGTATAATTTGTCAAACAGCTGAACCACAGGTATTTCTTGTTTGTACTTATTACGTTATTTAAATGAAAATAATTTTTGTATGTGCTTTCTTTTAAGTAGATTGTTACTGGAAGTCATGACTGTACTATACGATTATGGGATTTAGCTGCTGGAAAATCTAGAGCCACCTTAACAAACCATAAGAAGAGTGTAAGAGCTGTAACATTCCATCCATCACTGTATGTATTTTTCTCTAAGTTTTTCACTACTTATATATTTTTTCATTTAATTTATTTTACTTGTTAGATATATGTTCGCATCAGCATCTCCAGATAATATTAAACAATGGAAATGCCCAGAAGGAAAATTTATTCAAAATTTATCTGGACATAATGCCATAGTTAATTGTTTGGCTGTTAATCCTGATGGTGTGTTGGTATCTGGTGCAGATAATGGCACTATGCACCTTTGGGATTGGAGAACAGGGTAAATAATATTTCATACAAAAATTAATTACTTTAAATGAGTTTTGACATTACTTATAATAAACATAAATTTAAAGGTATAACTTTCAACGTTTACAAGCTCCTGTTCAACCTGGTTCAATGGACAGTGAAGCTGGCATATTTAGTATTACATTTGACATGTCTGGTACTCGTATGATTACGACAGAAGCAGACAAAACAATCAAAGTTTACAAAGAAGACGATACTGCTGTAAGATAACTTATTTTTTGAGTATTAACGATATAGTAACTAAAATACTGCCAAATCACTATTGTTTTATTCATATTTTCAGACTGAAGAAACGCATCCTGTAAATTGGAGACCAGATATAATAAAACGAAGAAAATACTAAGCATTTTTATATGTAATAAATATTATTAATTTCAAATTTATTGTAAGTTATAATTTTTAATAAAAATAAGGAAACTGTGGAGAAAGTTTGTTTTAAAGTTCTTCATTCAAATCAAACTCTTCTTCTGGAAAATCTCCTATTTTCACATGTAATGGCTTTACAAACCCACCGTATTTCGGTAAACATTCAAAATACTTTTTTCCATTAACACTACAAAAGAAAACCACAACACATTCAAAATAAAATACAAAAGAATATATTAGGTAAAATACAAAAAAATATCAGTGTACTTACGTCCCATCATTTTTCCCAAGTGGTTCATCGTATTTTACTCCAATCCACCAACCTTCTTTAAATTCAGTTTTACCTACAGATCGAACGTAAATAAAAGATAACATAATTATGCAGTGAATTTAAACAGAAACTGCTATACTCACCAACATACATAATTGTAGCCCTTCGTTTTGGATGATTTGGAACATAAACTTCACAACGATCACCTTCTTTACATAATTGAGCAGCTGCTTCTTCTGCTTCTTCTTCTTGCTTTTTTTCTTCTGCTCTTTTTTTCATTTCTTCTTCATTATATTTTCCTAATTTATTTTTTTCCAAAAATGCTTTTACAGTATCTGAAACATTAAAAACCTAATGTTTTGTGAACTTAAATATATACAATTAAAACACAGTCTTAATAATTTTAATTAATTACAGAAATTAATTATAACTTCCAATAATAGCTCCATGTATTAAGATAAGGAAAAGAATTCAGTGTTTAGAAACAATTATTTTTCAAAATATTATGAAAATTATAATAAATGCTTAAGATGTTATTTTAAAAGCTATATGTTCAACCATATATAATTTAATAGTCCTTTTTTCCCATGAATTTATTATGTTTTTAATTTCTGTATATTGTAAAACAGAATTTATTTGCAACATATTCAAAGCTTTCATTGAACCTTTACTTTAATTTAATAAAGTATTATTAAATAGTATTATTATTAAGTATTATTATTAAGTAGTAACTTTACCTGATCTTTTAGCATATTCTTCGTTAGATATTTCAAATTTTTCTACATCATTTAAATTCTCCTCAGTACGAGAAAAATGATCTATTACCTAGAATATTATTTATATGCACATTACTATTATAGGCAAGAGAAAGTTTTATATTATAAATTTCTTTTACATGTATTCGCATTCCATCATCTATAGGATATGATCCTAATAAACGTTGACCATCATCTAATTTGCAAATTAATTTGTCACTCTTATCATATACTTCAACTTTCATTGTTGCTGGATTACCACCAGTAACAAGTTCCAATTTTCCCTTTAATGTTATAAAATAACAGCATGTAGTAATGTTTATGATGAATAACAGTATACAATAATTTATAAACACTTATATCCTTACTTTAAATTCATCAATTGTTATTCCTTTTTGAAATCGTCGTTCTACACAATATGAACTCTGATTAGAACTAGTAATAGATAAATTTATAAAATCAGGCGTTATTACATTATAATCACTCATGTTTCTTGCAATAAAGAGTAAAATATTAGCGTCTTTTCAACTAGGCTTGTAAGCAGCGTACTCTGTATATAATAGGTTATTTGGGTTATGACAAACTTTTACAAAATAATTCATTTATTCAATATAACTGCAAATTTTGATAACAAATATTATTTTTATTACATATGTATGAAATAATAACTTATAAATAATACATTTTAAATCATTTTGATACAAGAGATTAATTTCACAGTTCAACATAGACTTAATGTAACTTAAATCTAAATACTGATGGAGAATGTTTACAGATTAATAATGCGATTAGAAGTTTTCTTAATATATAAAAAAAATATACAAATATTTATATATTTGTAATTCTTTTAATTTTACATTTATTGGAAATGAAGCATTATAATACATTGAATTATTTTAATTCTTGCAAATAATATATATTATCTAAATATTATATTCTTACAGATAAATTGTTGTTATTAAAATAAGTATCATGTTCTTATTAATGGGAAACATTATTTATATCTTTTTAACTTCTATTCAGAAAGTATTATTTCTTTTTACATTAAAAAAATTGACTTTCTTTTTCATAAACAAAGGTATATTTTTAACATCACAACAAAAGCATACTGTATAACTCTTTTTAATACTATGGTAGAAATATGAATAGCATTATTTTTTAGTTGTATTTCAATCTTCAAGATACTCTAGACATTAAAATGTATTATGTTAAAATATTTCATAATTTATGGAAGTTGCTGTAAGCTATTTACGTTGTTTATCATCATTATTTATACTTTTTTTTTTTTATAAAAGTTTAGACTTTAATATTTCATATACCATCTTATTTCGAAAATGTGGCATATCCTGCTGTGTAAATGTAATCTTTTTATTTGCACAAATATATTCAGCAAACATACATGAGAAAACACCACAATCACTCCCATTCATCTGTTGTGGAATATTTTTAGCACACTCTAATTTCCAATTATTAGTATCAAAGATTTGCTTCTTTTTATCTATACTTTCATCTTGTAAATATTGCTTTAATGCTGATAAACATTTTGCATTGTTGCCACCCATACTGTCATAATAACGAATAGATTTATCTCTAAAATCAATTATTGACATACACCAATGAATACCTAAATGTACAGGAACAACTATAAGATCTTGCGCAAAAATATCAATTTTTCTTGTCCATCTTTTTAGGGATGAATGACCACCTGAGATTAATTTTGGATAAAAAAAGGTATTCATAGCATGTACTTTTGGGTACCTATCATTCGTACTTCTGGCTATTAGTAAATTCATATAAAAATTTATTACTTCATCATTTAGCCAATTCAGATCAGCCAATGTATGAATATCTTTTCTCATAATTCTTAAACCAAATCCTTCAACAAGAACTTCATCTGGTGGTCGAGGAATAAGAGCATTTTTCACTTCTTGTAACATTTCCTCTGTTAAAACAGGTAATTCTGACTCTTCTAATTCTTCTGATTCTTTCAAAACTGCTTCACATAATCTCATAGACCGCGTTAAATGTTCTTCTAAAGCAGCTTCTCGTGCTAAACGATTATGTTTCGATAATACGCATGTCATTTTTTTAAGTTCTTCTACTTCCTTGTAATGTTGTTCTATACGTTTATTATATCGTTTTGCTACTTCAGGAACAAAAGTTTCTCTTATGACAGCTTTTGCTGATAATCGATCTCTTAATGTGTTTGTAATTACTTGTTTGGTGTATTTATTTTGTGTTGATTTTTCTACATTAGCATTTTCTTTATGAAACTGTAAGTTATTGCAACTAGAATATACAGCTTCTTCTTTTTTATCATTATCTAAAGTAATAATTATTTCATTATCCTTTTTTTCTCTGATTGGGCTATTCCGATGCATTCTTAATGTTGTATCATGTTTTCTAGAAGCCGTCTGAATTCTGGAGGAAGGTATCAAAGAACTAGATTTTTCTAAATCTATTATTTCTATTGGTTCTTGTGCAGGCCTTTCATCTTCATGTTTATCACATAAAACATGTATCCTACGTGGAAGGAAATTTTGTAATAATTCCTCATATTGATTTTTTTCTTTTAATCGATGAGTTTTGGTTAATGTTGAACACTGTTGATGTGCTCTAACATTTTTTACTCTTTTACTGTTATTATCAAAATAACCCATGTTTACTTTATCACAACACGGTTGAGATTTGGGTGATGAAAAAGATGAAGAACAACACATAAGCGATTTCTCTCTACTATTACATGTACCATTTAATCTGTTAGGAGATTTAATGGAAGAATATTTATGTTTAGATATGATTTGAACATCATCATCATCACTGTCATCTTTGATTTCAATAGGTGGTTCTTCCTCCACGTTGATGGTTTTATAATCACGACAATGTTTTTTTGGAGTAACAAATTCTTTTTCTAAACTAAATGAAACTGCTCTACGTTTTCTAGGTGCTTCATCTGCCCAGCCAAAAAATTTTTTTAAAAAGTCGAATATCAACATGATTGTTATGAGAAAACAATTGCTTATAGCATAAAGTCCAAATATTGACTAATATGGCCATTCAATATATTATAAATTGTAATCCTTTACTATTTGTCATATAATCCTAAAAATTTTATTTAATTTTTATTATACAGTAAAATATTATAATAAAAAGCTTCATAAATACAAGAAAGTTTTAAATGTAATACTTACAGTATTATATATAGATATATATAATCAATTACGAGGAATAACCATTATGTTAGAATTGTTGATTCAAGTAACCTAAAACAAGTTTGATGTTCATTCACGATATTTTAATATCAATATAAATTATTATACATGTAAACATAAATTATATATTAAAAATGGAAATTGTGATTATATGTAAGTTATAATTTGCAAATATACCTAAATACTGGTCTTAATTTGATTTCATTTTGTAAAAATGGTATCTTAATAATCGATATTTTTAATTTTGTAATACTTCAAAGAAACACGAAAGACTTTTACATGTTATATACTTCACATATAAATTTAAATACAGTAAGTAATAAACCGTATGTACAATTCCATTGGTATTAACCCAGAGTATACAACTTTAGGGTATTTTGTGCAAAAACGTATGCCCTCTAGTATCAATTTCAGAAATTATATGTTGAATTTCTTGAAATCTGTATTCTTTTAAGTTGTTAGGAAAAAAATATAATTTAATACTTCTAAACATATTATTCAAGGTTTTGTAAACAATTTAATATTACCTATGCTGCAAGGTTTAATATGTTTATGATCCAAATGTTAATAAAAGCCGTGATGATATTAATCTGATACCAATTTGCCCCTCTAGGCATATTCATCGATATCATTTTTGAAATACGTACTATAAACATTACCATCAACATGTTATCAACGTGGAATCTAAATTATGTAACTAATTCGAGTTTTTGAGAAAAGTACGTATTTTCGTTTACTCGTCCATTTGACAGGCGTTCATAAAAATCAACGTACAATAAATATCTATAAATCTAGTATTAAGCGAAAGCCCCTTATCGTAAGCCTCTCGTACGATGTAAATTTTCTAACAATCAGAATGTTTAACTAAGATAAGTTTTACTAGATTTGTTATTAGTTAATACCAATGATAAATAAATATAGATGTTACGTTATATGTATATATTTTGTACACACATTAATATCTATAGTAATATGTAACTTTCGTTATTATCCCTGGTTTCAGCTATCTGTTAAAGATTTTAGACCTGTTATACCGCGGATATGAGGGTTTAACTGTATTAAACAATTAGCAAATCAAATCAATTAATTTTAGGCAAAGTTGTAGTTAGTAACTTTACTCTAAATTAACGCACTTTTTACCGTTTTTTTCTGTAAATGTGGGTATAAAAAGAAGATATAGATCGAGGGAACTTAAAAAAGTAATATGCTTTCGTTAGTTTTTAACAAAAGACAAAATTTGAAGAGTTTTTATCCAAAACATGTAAAAAGGCTCCAACAATTATTTTAAACTTTTGCATTCTTTGCCGAGCAGACTGTGTACATTATATTATTTGAGTATAATGATAAAAGATTAATAAATTCAACAATTTTTTAATAATATACTTTTATTCGATAAGTATTTGTAAATGATAACATTTTATTCAATATATAAAATGAAAATATAAGTAAATATGTGAAGTGAAATTAATCCTTACGTTTCTTTAAATTTTATTAAAATGATATGATATATGTATAATGTACACAATACAAATTTAACATACATTTAATATTATATACCTAAATATGTCTGTTTCTATCACATTACTAGGTTTCTTATGTTTGAATTAATAAAAAACAGGGATGTATATGTAGTTTCTATATATCGCATAATAATTAGATTGCTTTATTCGTTTTGGAATTGTTTAATGCTCGGAATGACTAGATGCGAAGATACATATACAAAATGTATTAATGTTTACGTCACTTATTGCGTAAGCCTTTAAATACAGGAGAGGTTAAATTTAAAATTTATATAGTGGGAATATACGTAGATGATGTAATGCTACTTCTTAACAACGTATCTGAAACTTGTGGCGTTGCAGATCCTTTACGAGAAGGACATTTGTGAGGATAAAGATTAAGAGGTGGTAGATTTGGATGCTCGATTCTTGTAGGCAAACTGACTCGTGGACGAGACGTTCCCCTCTGTATACCTGTAACCAAAATTAAATATGTTGATAAAGATTGATGGATCAAAAAATTGATGGATAAATTGTGAAATATTGCCTGGATCGTTGGATTCTAAAACATCGTTGAGTTGATAGTAATCAGTCTCTATTAACGAAGGCTCTTCGTAATCTACGAACGCAGTATTATCAAAGGCTTTGTTGTCCTTCAATTGGTTCTGAATTGGGGTAGTAACTGGCGGATCCGCGTAAGTCTGAAAAATCAATAACCTATCTTCAGATATTTTAAACGTTTCCCAACTCCATTCGAGAAATATATGTCGTACAATTAATTAAGCTACTCCTTGAGTTTGTTTAAATTTTATGAAATTTCATTATTTCAAATAATGTTATATAACGAACTTATAAATTTCGAGCAGAACCTCCTTTATCTGAACACACGTTATCTGAATACTGTACCTGGATATCCTATTATCCGAACAGAATGTCATCTAATAGTAGCTGTTTATTTTAAACAATTATGAAATTTAACAGCGAAGATGATATAGAATACAAATATTTAAACAAATTTTCAATCTTCTTAATTTCCATTTAAATAAATGAAGTTTAGTCTAAGAAAAAGTAATTCTATTATTCGAGAAATTTCGTACGATTTTCTCCTTCATTACCTTTTAATTTGTTCAATTTATTCGATCTTGTTTAAAAAATTACGAATAAAGAGAAGATGAAACTCTCTTACGAAAATTTTTTCTTTGATGTAACGATTGTAATAAAGTTTGGTGTTAGTGAATTAAAGTGCAACTACATAAGCAAACGTAATAGCATTAAATTGCCTTAAGTTTTACATGTTCAGTTGACGTAGTCGAACAAGCACGCTTATGGAACTGTCCACCGCCGATCGTTTCGTATGTGTGTTCCTCTAAATAGTGTCTGGTAGTACCACGTGGTGTAAGAGCAGCCCACATAACACGACTGTCTTGCATGCTATCGGTTGCACAGGGGTAACGAACAGCCTCGTTTTGAATCCTTCCGTTTTTTGCTTGTATACCAGATGTATTTGGTATGGAGATCACGCCACTCTTACCGCTTCTATTGCTGTGAAATAATAATATTTTTTATCATTTTTAATGTTTTTATAACAGAATATATTGGGCATGCAGTGGTGGCCACTTTAGACCTTTGCAGTCCTATGTCCAACATGTCTCGACATATCGTCGACGTAGGATCTGCTGAAACGAAATTGCGAATGCAGATACGGACCGCAAAGGGTTAGAGCCCGCTATTGGGACCGAATGCGGACGCTTAACCAGTTAAGTGTGACAACCTCTTTACAAAGCACCCCCCAGTGTGTGTCGCGATAATCAGGCGATGACAAATATACAGTGGCTCCAAAAAGTATTCGTACGCTGTATTATAAGGAAATTCATCTACTTCTGAAATTCTGATTTCAATGAAACTTTATGCGTGTACAGAACATAATGTGTTTTGCGTGGAGTAATTTTTCTGGCGGCAAAATATCTTTTAAGAGAGCTGATAATGAATCTTAAAGTTTCAGCGATTTTTCACGCTTTGAGTACAAGCTTTTCTGTGTTCTTTTTTTATCACTGGGCGATGGAGTATTAAAAATTAAACATTTTCTATTTGAAAGGTTTTGTTTCAGCAAGTACCATTACAAAGTTATCTTTAAAAAATGAGAGAAAACTCAGAAACTTCAACGCTGGTTTCATCCCTTTAAAATGGCATTTAGATGAAAAGAAGAGATTAATTCATACGTATACTATTAAGATCTACATACCCACAAAGTTTTATCAAATACTTCTATCAGACTCAGAATTTCAGGGTTAACCCCTTGCACTATTCGGAACCTCGGAAAAAGTCAGGCCAAACGCGGCTGCCTCAATCGTCACGGTGAAGGACGAGCGGTGGATGCATGCCGAAACTTGAGACCCGATGGAACTCTTGTGAAATTCAAATGAATTTGAATCAACAACTTTTATAAATACTTTAATTATCATATAAGATTAAAACAAATTCTGAATAAGTAATAATAATATAATTAATTAATAACGAAATAAAAATATGTAAAAGCAAATCCACGGTAGTAGTATTTGAACTCAAATAAGTTTTTTGATTATCTCACTAATATCAGGCCTAAAATTGAAAAACACAATATAAATAAACAATTAAATATCAACTTTGCTCGAAATTAAGACTACGAGTCAGACTCATGATATTCATGTTTGGCCTGAAATGTCGAGCACGAGTCAGGCTCGTGATATTCGTGTTTGGTCTGGAACTGAACAACGAGCCTGACTCGTGATATCCATGTTTGGCCTAAAATTTTCATCACGAGTCAGACTCGTCAAAATAGTGCAAGGGGTTAAACGAATTTATTTGTGACATAGTGTACGAATACTTTTTGGAGCCACTGTAGTTATAAATCCAACTCAAATTTTTTATAATTTTCATTTGTTTTTTTTTATTTCGTGTTTACCTCTAAACATTTTAAACATATTAAACTTTACGAATATAATTTAGTTTTCGCCAAAATTACAATTTAAATATCAAATTGTAACAAAATTTTACGCATGACGGATATAGTCGTCATGACACAAAATTTTGCCATATCTCCATGACGGATATAGTCGTCAAACACACATAACTGGTTAAGCAAGGAGATAGTTTTCTTGAATTTAACTAGCCCTAGTGAATTTAAATTTCGTCTACCTCTTTAGGATTCGCTATTATGACGGAGTCGAGTATTAAATTTATAGCCCGACATGCTTGAAGCATATTGTAAGATTTCCAAAAAATGGTGAGAATCGCGGGAATTCGTTATTCTATAAAATATAACATAATGAGATGCTTTTACAAATATATAATTTATATACAGTACACTTGCCGTAAACCCAAACACTCTCTATAGATATATGGCTTATAGTACAAAGTATTTATTAGTTAAGTATCTGTAACCATGACAAAATTTTATATATTTTATATTGTGTATAAGTATTTAAAATGCCGTTCTTGGCGCGGATGCCAAAATTGGAGAATGCCTGGGTACGACCACAGATAGTTTATTAATGTAAAATTTTGACTGTAATAATAATAGTTGTGGCGATCTTCCGGTCCTCGCCACTAGAAGGGATTTACCGACTACTTTTCTCGTAAGTGCTGGAGCCCGGCCACGGTTTCTATACAGGGTGTCCCAAGTTTTAATGTTCAAACTTTGTCAGTGTATTCCATGGCACAAAGTAAGAAAAAAATGTTATGTAAACGTAGGTCATATAGAGCTTTATTAAGAAGTTATAACAAAAATTCAGAATAGGAATAGTAATCAACTTGTTACTGCGAGCATTGGTTTCGATAGATCAACAGTATTGTGTTTTTCAGTGTGTTTATGTAAGCTATGTTTACTATCTGAGGTCACCAAACATTGAAACGAATTTTCGCCAATAATAGGTTGTGAGGATCGCAACGAGGGCTGGCGTGTGAATAGATTCAAGCGGACACGTTTAAACGCTAAGAAATAGGTAATTATTTACTTTAGGGGCCTCAACTCCGATTTTAATGATTCTGAAATATGTTATAGAAGAGAGTATTCTGAACAACTTTTTCCTATACATATAACCGTCGCTCGGCCTTAGTTTCCAAGATACTTGCAAAATTTCTTCCGTGCTACTACATTGAATTTTTCTTATAACTTCTTAATAAAGCTCTATATGACCTATGTTTACATAACATTTTTTTCTTATTTTGTGCCATAGAATACACTAACAAAGTTTGAACATTAAAACTTGGGACACCCTGTATACAGAGTGTGCGAACAAAACTGGAAGAAAATTGAAGAAATAGCTCTATGCAACATTCTAAGAAGAAAATCAAGAGTAACAATATTGCGTTTGACGCTTTGTTTATTAGTTATAAGCAATTTAAAAAACGGGCTATTTTACGCCTGAGAGTAGGCAAATGGGCAACACGGTAGGTAACGTCGCTGAGTCCACAGTGATGCTTCGTCGTAACTGCGTACGAAATACGACTTACCTCTGAACAGCTACAGAAATGCACGTTCACACTCAACACTCACACATGATCCTGTGACACATTTTAAATCACAATCGTAGAATGGTATCATTAAACCTAGCTACTCGACAATCCACAAGGACATATCAAAGCAATCCCTGTGAGATTTTCGAGCAAAAAGTATTAAGTATTAAAAGTATTAAACGCAATACAGGTAGCCCTCCTACAACACGGAATCCTATAACACGGTTTCGCTATAACACGATTCATAAATTGCGGGAATCCTCCTACAACACGACATCCTACAACACGGTTTCGCTCTAACACGATAAGAAAATTGCAAAAATCTTTGTACAACACTGTACTTCTACACCTCCAGAGATTTTTGAAAAAATTTAGGACATTCAAGATTGATTAGTGGAAGAAGAAGTTGACGAAGCGAATTTGATGGAAATGACATCTGAAGCTGTAAATCGAATAAATTCGGAGGACACTAACACTGATGAAGATTGTGTAGTTAATAATTTAACATTAAAAAAATTACAAGAAGGCCTAAGCTTAGCTGAAAATCTTGAGTCATTTTTCTTCAATGCAGACCTTCCGCTGAAAGAAGCCGAAAATTCAAAAGGGAGCTGCAAAACTATTTAGCTCCATACCGAAAATTTACAATGATCTGGTAAGAATCAGCAAGCAAAGTGAAATTACAGATTTTTTTAAGAGGAAAGAAGATGCAAGAACTTTAAATGAAGAAAAAGTTCTGAAAGTGAAGGCGATATCATTCACCGAAAAAACGTTCTCGGTTGATTATCTGAGCAATGACGACGAAGAAATTTATTAAATTAAAATTGCATTAAATTAAAACTACTCGACAAGAATCGACAAGAGCATATCAAAGCAATCTCTATGAGATTTTTAAGCTGAAAGGATTAACCCTTTGCGGTCGGTGCCGCCGCTGTGGCGGCATTTCAAAACTGTCGTAGAAATCGGTGTCGCCGCTTTGGCGGCATGATCACATCTCGAAAGAGTAATCCAGAAAAACTTAGATTAACAGAATGCTAGCCATTTCAGACGTCTCACGCATTATTTTACCATCGACAAATATATGATAAGTAAATAGAAATCAATTTATAAATAAATAAAAATATAATAAATTATAAATTGAATTTCAAAGATTAGTAAGAAATAAACATTCCAGTTGTTCAGGATTTCAAGGTAGATTCGTTGGCGATATTAACGGTTTGAGGCTTTGATTTTATATGAAAACCATTGCCGCTCAGCCATGGTAACCGGGCGTTTATCTGAAGTCCGAAAAGGACATCGGTGCGCTATCTTTCCCAAACAAATCTTGCCGTACAGCGGAAGACGAGACAATGCCAAAAAGCTAACTCTTTCTGTTTTTATGCAGTTTAAGCCCTATTAAGCATTACAAATCAGCATCAACATAGTGTGTGATTTTAAATGTAGATATATCCACCTTAAATCGCTTAGGAAACAATGACTCCGAAAAGCTAAATTCGCCCAGACTTGCTGGTAGTCCCAGCCGAAAAATCTGCCGACTGCAAAGGATTAATGTTTCCTCGTAAAATACCCCGTTTTTTAAATTGCTTATAACTAATAAACAAAGCGTTAAACGCAATATCGTTATCTTTGATTTTCGTCTTAGAATGTTGCATAGTGTTACCTCTTCAATTTTCTCCTAGCTTCGTCCGAACACCCTGTATACGAGTTCTGACCTGTCCCTTCCTATCCCTGTGTTTAAGTCAGGGGCCTGCTAGGATAAACCTTACTGATGAGTCCACTAGCAGGCCCCGGACGAAACACTCACTTTCCCATTCTTTTTCATTTTCTCCTTTCTCTTTCGTAACGGCCGCATAAGCAATACATTTTTCAATGATTATTAACCTTTTAAATAAACAAAATTCAATCAAATTAATTTTTAATTAATCATTAATTACATGTACATGGAATAAAATATCGTAAATAAAACCAAACTTTTTGTAAAATCTTTGTTTCTTTTCATTAAAATAAGAACTTAAAAAGTAAAAAGGTTTCTTTTGTGTAATAACTATTTAAAACTATGTGTATATGCAACACGTATAAAAAAAAATACTACATATATCAAATTCATATTAAATCAATTAAGCTAAAAAAACTAATAAAGCGTGCCATATTTTTTTCACGTGGATAGTCAACATCTCAGAAAGGGCTTCTATTTTATTTGCTCATCCCTCCCCCCCCCTCTCTCTCTGCCTTTCGCAATTTTTAAATTGGAATATAAAATTTAATTTTCATACTAATTTGTTTAAATTTATCGATATTAGTGAATAATTTATATATAAATAAATTTAATTTTCATACTAATTTGTTTAAATTTATCGATATTAGTGAATAATTTATATATAAATAAATTTAAACACACAAATTCTGACAGGGAAATTGAAATTTATATGAATTGAGTTCATCAAATCTAATATAACAGTAACTGGTTAAAATTAAACCTTAAAATTATTTAAAAAGAAAATGTATGAGAATTATGAATGTCTAAAAAAATTTTTCCGAAAATTTCAAAGAATATGATCCTACTAATAAATAAGTTGTTTTATGGCCCTTAAATTTACCAGTGACGAATTTACGCACAGAACAATAAAGGCGGTCATTTTAGACTCCCTACGCTACGATAGGAGGCCCACAGGTCCACATACGGCAATAAAAATGTATATAGATTGCAGCGGAATTCGTAGTACGACAAAAGAGGTAGTGATTTCTCGTTTAAAAATAAACAAGAAATTTGGTATAAAGTTCTTTCGTCCTAGGTTTCGTTTTCGAGAAAATTGATATTGAAGGCTTGTACCATACACGTGAAATAGACAATTTTGTCACAATCTTAGATTGTTTCTGTTGGTACTTGCTAATATTTGTGAAAATTGACTATGATATGGTTCAAGTAATACAAAAAATTTATTCACATCACTTTCTGTTTCTTTATTGGTTTACAAATAATGTTGGAAATGTTTTATAAGAAAGTTTTACCCGACATATTAGAGGATGGATTCGAACTTAAGTTGCCAATACAATAGTTTACGATAAATCGATACAAAATTATAAGGTGGACAAACAGTTTCATATGTGGTATTCAATAAGTCATATCATAATCAATGTTTTGAACGCTAATACTAATAGAAACAACCTAAAATTGGGACAGAAGGTCTATCTTACACGAATGTAATGTAATATTTTCTCGAGAACAAAGCCTCGGACGAAAAAAGGTATATACCAAGATTTTGTTCACTTTCCAATGAAGCATCGCTTCCTTCTTTGTTGTACGATGAATTCCGCCAGTTTTAATGTACGGTTTTATTAAAAAAAAATTTGAATTGTTCGCTTTGCCTCTTTCGAGTAGTTTAAGATTATTTGAAAAAGTTATTGCATTCCGAACGACTAGCTCTTATGTATCATTTAACGTACAATAAAAATATATGTTGATATTTGCAGCAGTTTTGGAGGAAACAGCTTGTCACACTTTAGGATTGCGCCTTCTGCACAATTGATTTATTTTAATAGGACCCCAAAAGTTTGTAACACCTTAGACCTCTTGAAGGCTAAAGCCGCCACTGTATATAATTCTTAACACGTTGAATGCCACGGGGGTCATCGGTGACTGGCACTTAACTCGGCGACTTACAATGGCCCGAATCGCCCAAAACACAAACTTAATTCAAATTTTCAAGTTCGTTGGAAATCTACGAAATTTTAACCATAGATTCTTATATCCATGGACCAACTTTTGTCATGCAAGAGAATTGCCATAAGTCATTAAGAATTACTTGAGAGAGCTTTGAAAACCAGAAAAAATGCAGGTTCTAGAATCATTACACTTTTCTTCGAAAATTTCATACTGTACGTCGTTATATCTTTATAAGGATAGGAATTTGGAAAAATCCAAATAGGTCATTTTGAAGAGTGTTCTTTCAGCTATAAGAATATGTGTAAATTTTTGGAATACACTTATTTTCCTCTTTGAAAAATATCGTAAAAGGAATCCCTATGTTTTTCCGCTTTTTTTTTCATTTACTGACGATTACAAAGCGGAGATTACGAGAAGTTACGACAAATTCTGTATGAGAGCATTCGTTGGAACCTACTGAAGATATCTGCAAAGGGATTTCTTGCGGAACCTTACAGACCTGAGAATTATAACAATAAATACATAGTTAAACACTGAAATCTCTTGATAAACGTTATGCTTCGGGTCGTTATGTTTCGATGTTAAGTGAAAGATGTTTCCTTTTGTATTATAATCGGAATGGTAACTAAAGTACAACTATATTGAAGTATTTTGAAATGTTGTTAGCCACCTTAAAATTAATATTTTTGTCGTTAAGTCAGGTTTACGATATCACTGCCTTATTTCGGTTTTCAAACATGTTTTCAGTCATTTTCATTTATTCCGCTTACTGTTATACTGATTTTGCGAACAATTAATAGTGGATATGAAATAGAAACAGAAGAATTTAAAAAATACTGCTTACGAACTGCAGAAAAATATGTAGAATTGTACAATTGCAATTACATGCCGGTCTTTGCACCTAAAATTCTAACTCACGGATTGAACATTATTGAAAACGCTATTATACTCATTGGAGCACTTTCCAAAGAAGCTTGAGACGCAAACAACAAATACATGAAATATTATAGAGAACACCATACTCAAAAAATATCGCGGGTGTAGTCAAACAATCGCCGTTTAATTCAAAATTTGGTATTATTTATATTTTCTTTTTGCATTTTAAATGTTCCAATGATGATAAGGTTATTGTTATAAATAAATTTTCCTTGATACCATCTGAGGAATAATTATGAGTTACATATGAGGCCACTATAATCATTTTGAAAAGAATTAAAATACAAATTAGACTTTCTACATAAAAAGGGATATTAAAATCGGATTCTACGACGCAAAAACCTTATAAAACCACTTCTTTTATAGTGAATAACGTAAAAATAAAAGCATTATGAATTAAGTTCGTGTTTTGAGCGACTCAGACCACTGTGTGACGTTACCTATCGTGTTGCCCTATTTGCCTGCTCTCAGGCGTAAAGTACCCCGTTTTTATAATTGCTTATAGCTCGTAAACAAAGCGTCAAACGCAATATTGTTACTCTTGATTTTCGCCTTAGAATGTTGCACAGAGTTATCTCTTCAATTTTCTCCCAGCCTTGCCCGAACACTCTGTATGTATTTTAGTCATCTATTACGATTATTACGTTTTATAAGTAAAAACCGACTGAATACCCAGTTGTACGATTTTAAGTGGCAATTACTGTAGTTTCTCAAACAATTCCAAAAACCTTATAAAACCGCTCCTTTTATAGCAACTAATGTAATAATAAAAGCATTATGAATTAAGTTCGTGTTTTGGACAATTCGGACCACTGTGCGGCAGCGCCGTGGAAGTCACTAGTGACCGGCTCGCTCAGATTGGTAGAAATACATAATTTGGATAAATGTCAATACTTAGCAATTTTTCATTACTATCGTCGTTAATGCAATGGTGCGAAGAAATTAATGCAGTATAAAATATCTAAAAATAGTTACACACTGTAACTTTTTTGTCGTAGGTAATATTTCAACAGTATATGTATCGCATAATAGAAAATTCATCGTGGCGCCGCAGGCAAACCCTGTAAAGCTGGTGTGACATTCAACATGTTAACACTTAACCGACCGAATGGAGAGATCTCCCATTTTTTCCTTGACAAAGCAGTGACATTGATTCTATTTACTTTTGTTATTAGTTGGCCCTAAGCTGATATTGAATTTATTAAAAATTGTATTTTAGAAAATTTATGAACAGTACTAGTTTAAGACTAACTAATAGCAAAAACAAATAGAATCAATTGCAGCGCTCTGTTGAGGATAAAATGGGAGATCTCCCCATTTGGTCGGCTAAGTGTTAACTTAAGCATGATCAGTTTTATATCCCTTTCAACATTACCAAGCGGACAGCGAATAATTATAATTATCAGCTTTGAACTCTCGAAAGGCCGACCCTGGATCAGATTTTGGGCACAGACTGTGCAAATGACTATGACTGAATAAAGACTAGGTAATTTTTTTCGTACTTTGCATTCGTATTACCGTCTGACCGCTTTTTAAATGAATAATAACGTGGCAGTCATCAGAACCTCTACCTATGATAACTGTTAGTCAATCGTGATCACGTTTTTCTTAACTGTTTGAGTGCGACGAAGCGCTGTCGCGCTTCTCTTATGTTTTGCCAAAAATGCGGAGAAGCGCGATCGCGCTGCTATTTGTTACTATTATTTTCGCATTAATTGAGAGCGGTTGTGTTGATATTAATTTTGGTTTTTATTAGGTGTACAAGTTAATTTTAGTCTTTTTTTGGCAGGTTCAGAGTTTATTTAAATTTTTATGCCCAAAAGATAATGGATGAAGAAATCTCCCTCACTTTCTATAACCTTTGCCCATTTTTCAGGCAACTGTCGAATATCTGATTTGAAGAAACTAGGCTGTTTCATTTCAATGAACTGATCTAAAAGTGATTGCAATTCCTCATCCTCAGAATCGTTTTTTTATCCTAGAGGTCGAAATTACCTTCCTGGAACCTTCGGTATCAGTATTTGCTGGTGGAACGAGTTACAGCATTCTCACCAAGAGCGTCACAGATCATTTATGCAGCTTCAGCAGCATTTTTTTTTTTTAACTGGAGTGCGAAGAGCACACAATGACGAATGTGGTCATTGCTGCACGCCATCGTTTAAACTGTTGTTTACCCAGGTCACATTGACCGAATCAAGCAGTTTCCTAACGTTTTGGAAATTCAGATGTCTACACTATAAGACTCCAAAAATACCGTTATTATATTCGAATTGTAAATAACCTTCTTCATCATCGAAAAATGAAAGAATAAGATTAACTTGTACACCTAATATTAATATCATATAACTGTGGTTTCTGATAATATAAAAATTAAAAATCATTTTCATTTTTTTAAGATAAGTGTTATACTGATAATTATGAATAATTACCATGTCAAATTCAAATTTATGTGAAAATGACTATCATATGAAAAGATAAGTGTAAACATTTTTTTTGCTGAAAATTACTTTTTATATAATAATTAGAGTTAATTATTGCCGTTTTTATTATTTTCCAAAAAAAGATAACTATGCATTTCATCCCGCACTCTTAGCATATGTACAAGAAAATTCTTTAACACTCAAACGGTTAAGTACTGGTACTCTAACGATAGTTTAACGTCCATTTATTCTACCGATGAGCCGAGCACGAGCCGACTACGAGCTGAATATACACTGAAGACACGATTACACCATCGAAACACGTATTAACCCGTTGCCGCACGCTTTTAATTTGATGATCGTGCTCAGAAACACTTCTTTTTTTTTTTAATTGTTTATGACTGCCAGATGGAATCAAATGTAAGTTGTATGTTTGGAAGTGAACATTATCACATTTGGATACAGTTTTTCCAAAAAAAACTCTCGACAGCTATAACCGTCATTTGCTCATCATGTCATTTTTTCTCTTCCAAAAGCAAATGACGGCTATGACCGTCGTGACGACAATACAGCATTTGCTTTACTCATTCAAAATGATTTCTATTAATAAAAGAGTAAATAGGTGTAATCTTAACACAAGAAAATCAGTTTGAAACAAAATGATCATTTGTAAGTTATTTTGGTTATAAAATAGTATAATAATAACCGTATAAAAAAACAATTAATATGCTGTCTGGCATGCTATAACTTTTTTTCTAGATGTGTTACTCAATAATTAACAAATGTATGTGTTAGTACACTTTGTCCTAACGCTGTTCTTTTTTTTTATTGATTAAAATGTGCACGACGGCTATAGCCGTCATTTGCCTACATATCGCCAAAGATAGGACGGCTATAGACGTCATTTGCGGTAACGGGTTAACACGTTAACTGCCGCGCGCATTTTATGTGGTTTGCCCGTAGCGTCAACACGAATGAAAATAATCGCGTTGCCGGTCACCGGTGGCCCCCACAGCGCTGTAGCCAAATTTAGTGCCGGTCACCGGTAACCCCTATGGCAGTCAACGTGCTAATAATGTTTTATCATTATTTTCTAGTGTATGTAACATTTGTTCGGCTTATAAGTAGTATAAATGTACCCTTAAGATAAATTTATGCTACCAACGACTCGAGGACGAGCCGAGCAAATGTTAAACACACTTGGAAATAATGACAAAACACTATCGATATGAGTTTCAACGGTGTAGCCGTGTTTTCAGTGTATGTTCGGCTTAAACTCGGCTCGTCGGTAGCATAAATTAACTTTTAATCATGTTTTATAGTACTTTCTTACTTTACTCTGTTTACTTATTGTAGGCTACTTAGATTTGGTTTCTGATTTAATGTTAGCCTTAATTTTTAGTTCATTATTAATTCCTTTTTATTCGTTTTGTATTTTCTTTTGCACGCAATGGGTTCTTTTGTGACCCATACGAATAACTAAATAGAATAAAGAAAAGAATTAGTAGAGAAACTATTTTTACAAAATTTATATCAACGTGGATTCAAAAAGACCCAGGGTCAGCGTTTCATGCCATGACCAAAAGTCGGCCATCCGTTAATCACTTCATTTGGTACAGGTACGGAAGACCGGTCTCCACTTTTTTAACTATAAAAAGTTTCACTCACTATGCTTTTAGGCGTTTTTAGAGCATCAGCTCTAATAATCCATATCAATAGATTATAGAATCACACGGCGCGCCACGGCGGGACGAATCTGTAAGGACATGACGATTACTAGACTGCAGATTTTTATATACTTATGAAAGATTTAAAGGTGCAAAAAAAAATACATAAAGAATGTATACAGAATACATACAGTATGCGAATATACAGGGTGTCCCAGGTTATAATGTTCAAACTTTGTCAGTGTATTCTATGGCACAAAATAAGAAAAAAATGTTATGTAAACATAGGTCGTATAGAGTTTTATTAAGAAGTTATAACGAAAATTCAATGTAGTAGCACGGAAGGAATTTTGCAAATATCTCGGAAACTAAGGCCGAGCGACGGTTATATGTATAGGAAAAAGTTATTCATAATACTCTCTTCTATAACATATTTCAGAATCATTAAAATCGGAGTTGAGGCCCCTAAAGTAAATAATTATCTGTTTCTTAGTGTTTAAACGTGTCCGTTTGAATCTATTCACATGCAAGCCCTCGTTGTGATCCTCACAAGCTATTATTGGCGAAAATTCGTTTCAATGTTTGGTAACCTCAGATAGTAAACATAGCTTACATAAACACACTGAAAAATACAATACTGTTGATCTATCAAAGCCAATACTCACAGTAACAGCAAGTTGATTACTATTCCTATTCTGAATTTTTGTAATAACTTCTTAATAAAGCTCTATGTGACCTATGTTTACATAACATTTTTTTCTTACTTTGTGCCATGGAATAGACTGACAAAGTTTGAACATTAAAATCTGGGACACCCTGTATACAGTATATCTCAAGGAAAGTGCACGTTATAATATTTAGAGATTGAAACAGATCTTTACTTAGGTTCCATTTCTTTGATTGTGCTTATAAAAATTTGAATTTGCATAAAAATCCGCAGTCTAACGATTACGATTGAAATAACTTCATTACAATTTGAACCGAAGTGTTTCCGATGTACGGTCGTTTACAAAACTGCAGAAATCAAATTCATGAATCCGGCAAGTGTACTGTAGTTAATACATAGCTTGTTCGCTACGTTTTTGCAGAAATGAAAAAAAGCTGAAGAACATACTTACAATTTGCATTTCAGAAACAATGTCGCTAGTACGATGCCTATGAAGATTACACCGATGCAAGATGATATTAAAACCAGCAGCCACGTGTCATCAAATACGGTTCCTAAAATGTTAGCAATTATTGCTTTATTTATTTTTAGAATAAATAAATTTAACGTTTCAATACAAGTATACGGTAGAACATCAATTATCCAAACATACAAACTGGGTCGTACATGTATGTTCTCAAACGTTTTCCTGTAAAAGTGTTTAATTTATTTTTATACCGTATTTTTCTTATTAGATAATTATTCTTTCAAGTAAAAAGAACTTATTTGAAAATTCCTTAATTCTAGTGACGGATTTAGTAAAGGGCGGTGAATTTGAGGAAAATTTCTTGCATGTTAAAAAGTTTTTAGGTACAGTGGCTCCAAAAAGTATTCGTACACTGTATTATAAGGAAATTTATCTACTTTTGAAATTCTGATTTCAATCAAACTTTATGTGTGTACAGAGCATGGTGTATCCTGCATGGAGCAATTTTTTTGGCAGCAAAATATCTTTTAAGGGGGCTGATAACGAATCTCAAAGTTTCAGCGATTTTTCACGCTTTGAGTACAAGCTTTTCTGTGTTCTTTTTTTTATGGCAGGGCGATAGGGTATTAAAAATTAAACATTTTCTATTTGAAAGGTTTTGCTTCAGCAAGTACCATTACAAAGTTATCTTTAAAAAATGAGAGAAAACTCAGAAACTTCAATGCTGGTTTCACCCCTTTAAAATGGCATTTTAGCACAAAGTTTTATCAAATACTTCTATCAGACTCAGAATTTCAGGGTTAAACGAATTTATTTGTGACATAGTGTACGAATACTTTTTGGAGCCACTGTAGCTTAATAAATTTTCACAAGAGAACGTTTTCAAACCTAGTATTTTAAGTGTTTGCGACCCCTCTCCCTACCTTTCCTTTTTATCGTGGAGCAGTAAAAATACCATAGCCTAGGGCGGCAAAAACCGTTAAATCCGCCTCTGTTTATAACATAATAAAAAATTTCGTTCTTTCAGACCACTCGTCTGAAAAACTGTTCATCCGAACGGATCTGCCCAATTCAATCGGATAATCGACGTCCTATTGTACATTTGATACTCAAAACGTACTATAATAAAATTTACAGTTTCATTTTCATTCAAAATTAATATATGAAATGAATTAACCAGTTAACCGCGGAATTTATTTTTAACCCTTTACCTCATATGGACTCATATATGATATTGCGGTTTTGATTCAATTTTATTTCCAAATTAAGTATCATAAAATCATAGACAATTTTTTCGCGTTTTATTATTAAATATATATTTGATGGATTAAAATAGTTTGAATTATTTTATAATACTTAATTTAAAAATAAAATTGAGTCAAAACTGTAATACCATATATGGGCCCATATGAGTTAAAGGGTTAAAAGTTCCTCACGGGGCGCGTAATTAAAATCAGTTGAGGCTTACTGGTAATATAAAGGAAACATACCACTAAATAACATTTGTATTACATTTTACAGAAATTTTGAGCGTTTATATTGAATGGTAATTTTTTATTTTTCACGCGGTGTATACACGTTAACCGCATCGAGATAAAGATTTTGACTAACGCAGTTAACTGGTTAAATGTCATTAAATATGATAGATAAATTAACGTGAAACTATGAAATTGTAAATAATAAACCTTGCTGAGGCATCTCTATGTATTGAACTCCTTCGAAGCGGCGGTCACAGAAATGTTTACATGGGCTGTCATTAAGATGTGATGGAAACGCTAATAAATCCGTATGCGAATAAAAGTCGGAGCTTTGTTGAAGAATCCCTGGAAACGGTGGCGGTGGTATGTGAAGGATATCAGGCGGTGGTTCGAGTGTACAGGACGCACAACCGGAATTGTTCATCGTTAAATCAAAACCTCTCATCTGTTAATAACATTAAAAAGATAAATAATTAATTAATCACTAACTTCTGTTACACTATCGAATAAAATGAAAATAAAAATTAATTAAATATCTCATTCCATACTTAATTAATTATATTATATTTTTTAATTATTTACAAAGCGTAATATAAAATGAATTAGCATTTCTTTTAAACGTCTCTCAATTTTTAAAGATGTCATTCAACATTTAGAAAATTATTATCCTTGGTTTATCTGGCTTATTTCTTTTTTTAACTAATTAATTCAGTTTTTAAGTCGTTGTTATCTATGATTGACTAGAAAAATTGATAAACGATAAAAATCATATTACTCCTACTAACTTATATATTTTTTAACAAAACATGCTATTATAATAGCGAAAAATATACTCTCACCGTTAAGCAATATCCTCGTATGAAAGTACTATTAGGTGACTACTGGCTTCAACGGAAGAAAAGCGCACGCGTTGTCGTATTGAGCGGTGGAGAAAATTTCGCACGTCCAATCTTTACGTCTACAACATAAAAATAATACTAATCTATTAATGTACAAAATAATACTTTATATACTTGAATTTAATAAATTTAATTTTGAATTATGTTACTTTAAACATAATTAACGATATCGGTTTTATTAATTATCAAACCACAATTTCCTTCATAAATTCAGAAAAATGAAGCGTATAATATTGATACGAATTACAATTTAAATGTACCAAATCGAATGCTTTTAAAGGGTCTAAAAAATGTAACTCATTGCGCGATTATACAGTAAAAAGGTTAGAACTGAAATTTAAATATTTAAGTTGTACGATAGCATTAGGAAATGTAAAATTATATTATGCATTATATCAACAATTTCACATTATTTTAAAATTATACTTGTATCAACGTTATACACATTTTATTTCTGTTTGGGAGCAAAGAATGAAAATAAAGTAACATAAATAAATATCAATAAACTTAATTGAATAAATGTATGAAATAAACTTTTTAAATAAATATTAATAATAGCATGTACCTATTCATCGTCAGATAAGTAATTGACATGCATAATCAAATATAAAAAACGAAAAGAATTTTTTTGTGTTCTATAAATTATAATGAATAAGATAAGATAATGAAATCGTTATTTATTAAATTATATTATGTACTTAATTAAAGCTTGACAAACATATCATCTTGACAAGAAATTATAGAAACAGTATTTAAAAAGAGAATAAAAGATAATTATCACATAAATACATTACAACTGTAATCAATATAGTAAATACAGTTAATATAATTACTTCAATATATAATTAACAAACTGATTGTAATTATGTAATATTTATAATTTTTTAAATAAATATTTTAAACATTTTATAAAAGGATAAATAAACATTTTAATAAATAAACATTTTTTCTTTAAACGTTGTTGTTAGAAGTAGTACAATATCTAAACCTCGTGGTTCCGGTAATAATTTTATTATGGGCGATATATCAAACAATACCTTTTTGTATTTATATGTGGTATTTAAATTAATTACAATTTTAATCAAATACAATTGTTGATTCTATTTTAAGTTAATTAATATTTAAATTTTTCGGCAATAATGTATTGATAACAGAATTTTATATAACCTCTGCATTTATTAATCATAGTTATGGAGATTAATCCCTTAAGTATAATTCTTGTAAAAAGTGATAGTAAAGGTGACAGACTTTTATTTCGATATCCACATGTTGCAAAACATACACGAGACTCTAATCAATGTACTAAAAGGAAAAATCCTTATTCTCTAACAATTACAGAAGATTTATTACAGGTTAGTTTTAAATAATATTGACTTTTTCTCATGATAAACATGATTAATAGATTGTTAAATATTAATATTAAATAAATAAAAATAATTTAATGCTTTCAATGAATTTTATTAATAGTCTTTACCTTTTTCAACTTCCAATATAAGTAATGGAAATTTAACTGGAGTGACTGATGAAGTATTATCAACATTGTTTGCTGTTAAACCAGAATTGTGTGAACAGAAATTTGAATTAAAAGTAAATAATGTTCGTTTTGTTGGACATCCAACGTTAGTTCCATCTCATGGATTAAAGGAAGTTAATTCCTCAATGCTTTTTAATATAGTTTTTGCCCTTCAAGTGCAAGCCAGCCATTCTATAGTAAAATGTTATTACGATTTAAGTAGAAGGTTTGTCTCATTATATTATAAACAAATGATATATACGAAAAAGAGTTAAACACAAGTATTATTCTTAGGCTAGGAATAGCTTTGAGGCATGAGGAGAAAAGGTGTGGATTTTTGACAGAGGAAATAAAAGTTATGGTTTCTACACATGATGAAGTTGCTACCAGGTATATGGAATTACTGTTTACATTATCTAGTAAAAGGAAAAGTAAAAATTAAAGCTTTGTATATTCTTATAGATCAGAAGGTGAAAGTGATTGTGATGAATCACCATATGAAGTAATACTGCAAAGAAGTTTGCTTGCACGTGATCTGAAGTCTGTATTCAGTAGTCTTAGTACTTCTGGTATAATTAATATTATGATTAATAAATGGATTCAAGTACGTTTCTGTCTCCCACAAAAGGTTCATCAGTCTCATAAGAAAGGCTTTGTTATTAATCCAGAAATAATAGACAGGTTAATATTACATTAACTGTTTAAAACTTAAAGTTAATATTAAGTATTAAATTTTATTACAGATATTTAAACAGTTTAAGACCTTATCATGGTATATTATTACTCATTGAACCTTCAGATTTATTGGATTCGCTTCCAATAGATTCTTCTCCAGCACTTAAACGTTTAATCCAAATGTATAGCCCTCTGAAAAGTCTACAAACTTTAGCTGCTGATTCTGACTTAACACTTACTCAAGTTTTCCAATTAACTGGGCATTTAATATACTGGGCAAAAGCTACAATAATTTATCCTCTTTGTGAAAGCAATGTTTATGTTGTCTCACCAGATGCTGTTGTTACAAATCAATTATTAGAAGCATTTTCTGAAGAATTTTCAGGGCTTTGTTTGTTACAAGTATGTATGAGTATTTTATTAAATAGTGTTTCAGCTACGTATAAGATTAAATTACTATTGGTTTAGGTTCTCAGTGAGTTTTCATTACCAACATCTATAAGTCAAAAATTAAATCCTTTAAATCAATCGCAACAACAAACACAATTAGTAAAAATAATAATATGGTTATTAAAAAATCATTTATTTTTACAATTACACACGTATGTCCAATATATGCCAACTGTACATGGTCGATTATCATTGGTAAGTTTACATTATCATTGTGTCTTAAAATATAAAATAATTTGTTATATATCTTTTAAGGATACAAAAGATGAATTAAATCACAATTTAAATGAAATCACAGAAAGTATATGGAATTTAAATGATATTCCAAAGGGTACTGCAACTGATATAAAAGAAGAATTTTCAGTAACTCTTCACAAGGAAAATGGAATATACAATTATCAGTCAGAAGATTACAACATTCCTTCTGATGATAGAAAATTACTTGACAGATTGTGCCGTCTTGGTTATTTTAATGGAAGTCATCATTTAGAAGAAATTATGTATTTAGAAAATATTCGTAGGTCTCAATTGTTGCAAATCTTAGATAAATTTCGAGATGTATTAATTACATGTGAATGTGAAGATCCAGTTATAGCTCTTTTCTATAGCCAATATAATTCTTAGTATTTTAATTTTTAATTTATATTAGACATTTTAAATTGTATACAAATTGTCTGTTGTAAATATTTATAATTAAAGAAATACGATATATTAAAAATTTCAGTTTTAAAATATATAAAATTTATTCCTTGTTTCATCTGATTAAAACATTTATTATGAAAACTAATACTGAAAGTGAAACCAACGTCCATTGCGATATCTGTAACAGCAATTTCATGATTGAGTCAAAGGGTAAACATGATATCAAAAGACATATTTCGTCGGATAAGCATAAACGAGTATTATTGAATATAGCTTCTTCGACAAAATTAAACAATTATTTTTGTAAAGTTGAATTTGAATATAAAGAAAAGAGATTAGCAATGCCGAGACAACTTTTGTATATCACAATATAATGCATAATCAAACATTGAGAACTTTGGATTTTACATCTAAGATTATTCGTATATTATATGAGATAAAGTCTACTTGCACCCGCACCAGTGTTGCCAACCCTACGAATTTTAAATAGGAATCTATGGATGTATAACTTTTTTGTATTAGATATATTCATTTAGATCCACCTGTTGCAGATTTATATACAGTACAAAACATTTTAGATGTTTTTTTTTTACGAAATATTGTGGCAATTGTGGTGATATCATCTTCCGATTGATCGTTAACTGCATAGTAAACTTCTCTCTCCCGCCAAAAGTTTTCACATTTTCCGTATTTCGCTGTATTAACCACATATGTACATTGTTTCTTTTTTTTTTAATAAAATATATTCTTGAAAAATAAGCGAATCTGATAGACATATTCCAATTCCACCCAAAAAGCAAAAGTCATAATCAAAAATATTCATCTGCGTGGTAGGAAACTGTTATCAATTTTCAGCTTATAACAAACGTTACAAACTGCTTAATACAAATATATATAATTTTAAAAGAAAAGTAAATGAAAAAAATAAAAATCAAAAGTTTTTGACTCCTATTCATTTTCAGAATAAAGAAAGTAAAAAAGGATTTGCGTTTTATTTTATTTCTTCGATTTTGTTTATTAGTTTAAGTTTCTGTTTAATTTTGGTAAAACATAACAATTTACTAAATTGATTTTTATTATAATTTATGATTATAATAAATTATATATTAGTTGATTGTAATTAAAATTAAGATAATTACTACACAATTACGTATATACACCACTGAGAAATAGAAAAAAAGTTATAATTAAATTTAGCTTAATTTTAAAATTTTAGATTGGCAACGCTGATTTGTACCGAATCGATGCGATAATACCAGGATGGGGTGGAAGGAGAAGGAGGAAATGACGAGGACGTCGGGAGGGGAGGAAACAGGTACCGCATTTCACAGTTGAGCCAACTATAACCATCTTCACTTCCATTGACATTCATATCGATACTCATTTCATTCGATACGAGTACTTCTTTCCGATATTGAGTACATATCGCAACTGAAGTTATCGATACTAAAATTACTCGGTATCGAAATAAAAAAATCAAGTAATTTCTTGTATTCACTCGGATTGGTTCATCCCTTGCCGAGAAGGGAATATGATTAGTAGACGAGGAGTGGTGGATGGTTTCTCGAGCGCTAGACTAGTAGAGAGGGTAAATTCGGGTAGCTTCTCTTACCGACCCGACTATAGTTATCTGAGTCTCATATTCTTCTAGCATTCCTATGGATAGTATGAAATCATACAGAATATTATTGTTTGAAGCTTGTTACTTAGAAAAACATAATTGGATCTGGAAATTTTTATATCTCAGTAGAATATAAATTGTATACACAAAAATTTATAAATATAATTTGAATTGGAGATATTTATATGTTTATAATCAGTGTATATGTGATGTATTTGAGAAATCGTATTCATAAAAACAAAGATTTAGTAACAATGAAAATTTAGTAGATGTAATGAGTATTGTTAATCAAGGATTTGTTGCTGTCCACGTGGGTATGTTATTCGTTTATTCAAATATGTATTTGCATTAACACTATTATAAAAAAAATAAAGTAGATTAATATAATAAATTCAAATACTTCTGGTTATTGTTATAGTAATATATTTTATTAGGGGCAGGACGACATTCAGAAGCTCTCAAAGAAAAATATCAGAAATTATGCCGTCAAGCATGCAAAGCTGTAAGTTTTAATTTCTGATTTATAACATTTTTATTTGTCACATAATGATTATGAAAAAATATTTTTAAAGGGTATACAGAATCTAACAACTAGTGGTAGTTCATTAGATGCTGTAGTAGAAACCATGATTATATTAGAAAACTCCCCTTTAACCAATGCTGGATTTGGATCTAATCTTACATTAGAAGGTGCAGTAGAATGTGATGCAAGTGTTATGGATGGTACTACGTTGCAATTTGGGGCAGTTGGTGCAGTTAGTGGAATAAAAAATCCTATTTTATTGGCAAAACGACTTTGTGAACACCAGTCAATAAAAATTGCATATGGTAGAATTCCACCAAGGTAAATATTGAAAGTTGAAATTATAAGGATAGATGTAAATTTATAATTTTATTATAATAGTGAAGAAACAATTTTATCAGTTTTCTAGTTGGAAATGGTGCGCATGTATGGGCACAAGAAATGGGGATACAAACTTTACCTCCAGAACAATTAATCTCAAGTATTTAAAATTCAATTTTATACTAATTTCTTTTTATGTATAAATATTTTATCATGTTCTTTTATACATTTATATATAATTACATTGTTTTTGTTAATGTTTTAATTTTCAGCAAAAGCACAGAAGATGTATAAACACTATAAAAGGAAAATAGAAAATTCCAGTACAGAAATTCACAAGGTAATTTTTTTAATATCTTTGTGCATTCTTTAAATATATTATTTTTAATTTAACAATTTAGTGTGTTAAGCAAAGAATGGATACAGTTGGTGCAATATGTGTTGATAAAGAAGGAAATATTACTGCAGCTTGTTCTAGTGGGGGTATAATTTTAAAATATCCAGGAAGAGTAGGACAGGTACTATACTTCTTATAAATTGTGTTTTTTTGTTTTATTAATATTAGTTGCATGATAATATTATTGAATTGTAACTTTTAGGCAGGAATGTGGGGATGTGGTACATGGGCATATAAAGATAACTATTCTGTAGCAACAAGTACATCAGGTTGTGGCGAACATCTTATTCGCACTTCGTTAGCGCGAACGGTTGCAGAAGCTATATCACATAGTTCTTGTCCCATTACCAACTTACATCACTCTATGAAAACTGATTTTATCGGTGAAATCTCGTAACTACTGTATTATTAACGCTTAACAAATGCCTTTAATGCTAGAGAAAAGATTAGTAAATAATTTGTTATTGTAAATAGTAAAAATGGTTTTCAGATTCTAAATTCTTATGTGGACTTGAACAAAAACTTGGAGGTGTTATTGCTATTCGATATGCACCACAAGAAGGATTAGGAGATTTTCTCTGGAGTCATTCTACAAACTCAATGATAATAGGATACATGAACTCAAATGAACAAACTGCAATGGTAAGGTTATTTGTTTCTCAAATTAAAATGAAATTTAGGTAATATATTTGAATTTTCTTTCAGAGTCACATGGCTGTATTACCACCAAATGAAGTTGGCAAAAAAGCAGTGGTAGAAGGAATTTGTTTTAAAATCACATGAAATATGTGTAATTTATTACTCACGCAAGACAATATTGCTGTACAAGAAATATTTCATATAAATTTTCTATATAAAATGTCATAGTATATTGTTATCACATAACATACAAAACTGCCTAATGAAGCAATTTTGCATACATAGCTTTACACAGTTTTACACATAAAATAGAAATCACCATCTTAAAAGATATAATGTATATACATTTATATTTTATTACACTTAACAAAATTGTTGAAATAGTGAATAAATAAATTGAAATTTGCAATTATATAAAAACAATAATACAAGTTTGTTCAATTTGTAGTTAAAAAATAAATTATATAATGTACAGAATACTTCTAATTTAAAAGCATTTCGAGTATTTTCTTTGATTTCAGTGATACAGAAAATGTTAAAGAAGAATATGATAAATAATTTAACATCATAAAGTCCATTCATTTTAATTATATTGCAATAAATATATAAGTTTCCTACTATTTTTTGTAATAGTATTTGATGTTTTGTAATTTGTTCATAATGCATACATAAAGTAACACATATATCAAAAGTATTTGTCAAGTATGTATTCTACATTGGATTTGTAGTAAGTAAATGGCTGAGTAACATTCATATTTTTAACACATTCGATGTACACAGTCGACAACAAGACTTTTTTCACTTAGAGAATTTTGACTGTTGTATAATGTAAACATGTAGTAGAGGGTACAGTCAAAGAATACAGCACCTACAGTTTTGTACGGTTCTAACAAAAACTTCGTCCTTTCTTTTTGTCCTTTTCCTCAACCTAAGCAATATCTCTCTGCTTTTCGCACCACTCGACTTAATTTATCATCTTAAAATGACTTGTGCAGCGAAAGTGTTAAGTTCATGTAGCTGTTACAAATTTTTATTTATTCATTTGTGTGATATTCTTAAACTAATAATTTTTTTGAAATCTTCAATCATTATAGGTTTTGTAGAAAAATTTCTGCTTAAGATTATTTAAATGTTTTCAATTCAGTAACGATTTGTGTAAAATAATTCAGTGAAATTATTATCTATATAAAATGTATATATAGAATATTTTGTTTGCGCATTATAACAGTAATAGAAAAGAATATACAATAATAAAATAATACTTCTAGAATAGTTAAGTATTTATAAATTTCCAATATCATTAAATCTCTTCAGTTTTTCAGGAAATATATCTTTGAATAAAACTGGATCTGCTCGAAATTCAACTGATTGTAATGGCATTGTACCATAAATTGAAGAAAACTTATTTATACACTGAGTACGTTCTACCATATGTGTTAAATCTGCTGAAAGCATTTCAGTATTTGTACATTCTGGACATCGAAATTTCTTTTTTGGTGTCACCTATAATAAAATTAATCATTTAATTATATAAAATGTTATAAGAAAAGGGTCTATGATTTTGTAGGCTTATAAAACTCGCCATAGAAAGCAAAAAAATGATCAATAGATCTTTTGTCTATCTATTTTATTATAATAACAGTAATAATATAATCACTATATTCATTTATATATGGCTAGCAAATATTATTATCGTGTCGTTATCAATGTATGTTCATTGTTAAAACATGGAAATTGAAGTACTTCTATACCTACTATAAGTCCACAAAGTCAAATGTTTTCCTTATAATACTTTATATAACTGAAATTAAGAAGAAATTTAATAAACTTACTTTTATAGGTGACTTTTTGGTGATATTTGCTATTAAAAAATTCATAGCTATATCTTCACAGTTCATATGTTCATCAACCCATTCTTTTATATCTCCAGGCATTGCAGTTGTATACATGTAATTCCAATACTAAAATCATATTTAATATATTAACATAATCTAATATTTTTAATCCGAAATAAAATATTATACCTAATTTTGTAGAAACTTATATTTGGAAACATAGGGAAATAGGAAATTTATGTTGGAAACACCAGGTGTATTTTTCAGGAAGGATTAACAAATCCAAGATATAAAAAGTGTAATTTTTGGGGTTCTGAAATCAAAAGCTATTAGAATTCTAATTTATTTAACTAATAAGACATGAAACGCGTCATTACCTTATGATGAAATGCAGCACCGGTTAGAACCATAGAAATGCTATTAGTCCATTCGCTTTCATATTTCCAACAATTTGTTCCATTGTCCCACATGTGAATTCTGGATGGAAAGCCAACTATTCGATCTGGAAATTCTCTCCATACCTAGTAATCATTTATATTCATTATTTTCGTTTTATCATTATTTCCTAATTATTATTTTGATTAGAATGAACAAACTTCATAAGCAAATTCTACTTCATCAGCAGTTAACATAATAATATCATCATCTATTGATAGGACTGCTTCAGTTTCAATTTCATCATAAGGATAAAATCTATTGGAAAGTTTATTTTCCTTCGTTTGTATGACTTTTAATGGTTTATTTAACTTTGGCCATCTAGATGCTGTAAATACATAAACAAATTTAAAAAAATGATATTAATGTTCATTAAAATTAAGTAAATTTGTAATATTAAAAATTAAAATTTACAGTGTGGAGGATCTTTATGTTGATTATTCCATATTACTAAAACTTTAGACAAGCTTGGTACTTTAATAAGCTTATTAATTAAAAGAAATAACAATTCCAACCTATCATATGTTAAAATTACAGCAGTAAATCCTCGAGTTTTTGGTGCAGTTATAGGTAAAAAGAGAGGTGATGTTATATCCTGTATAAATAATTTTAAAGATTAATAATTTAGTCTATTAATACTTCATTACTTATTGTAATTTATACTTTCCTTGTGAGATGGTATATTCCAAAATGTATAATCTCTAGTTAAATGTGAAAATACACGATCTGCAAGTATTTCCAATGTAGCTTCTGTAATTGTGTTTATAGATTTAAAATATTTTTCATATAGCCATGCATCCTGTTCTTGAAGTTCCCTAATTCGTTGCTGGGATACTTTTTTTAAGACTGATATTACTGATAAGATATCTACCTCACGTATAAATATAGCAGCTCTAAATAAAGAAATATTTTTAATAAAAGCATTAATAACATTTATAATTACTTCTTACCTGGTCCAATCAATTGTACCATGAAAGGGCATTATTAGAGAATCTGCTATAATTACAGGTATAGAGCCTGCTGCCATACATTCTAAAAGTGTACTCTGGCCAAGTCTTGCTCCTCGAATTACTAGACAAAATGTTGCTGTCTAATAATAATAATAATTTTAATTTCATAAAAATTTGAAACACACTTATGTTGTCTATAAAGAGTAGTATACAATTTTACATACCTGAAGTACGTTTGGATATTTATAAACATCTTCTCCCGCACATCGGATTGTACTGTTCATAGAATTATAATGTAGACATGTACCTAATATTAAAATATCTTTTGGTGACATAGATTTAACTTCTAACAAATCTTGTTCAAAAGCAGAATTAATGTTCATTTGAGATGAAATAATTAGCCATGATCTAAAAGTATAAATAATTATTGTTACAAATAAATGAAAAAAAATCCATGAATATTTTATTACCTTGTGTAATTAAAATTTGGTTTAAAATTAGTCACAAGTGAACTATATACTGGTAAACTGACATCAAAACCAGATCTATAAGTTAATGATGACATTCCTGCACCAGCAATCATTGCTTTCCCAATAGGTACATCGATGATTGTATTGTAATCAGGAACACTTCCAGGTACCATATTAAATATAAGATGATTTTCTCCATTATTCCAGCTAAAGTGTAAACAAGTATTATATACTATTTTTTTTCCAAAAAATAAGTATATATTATAAGAACTTGGACTTACAATGGCAATGCTTTTAGGGCTTGTGAAACTTCTTGTAATTTTAATCTATTTTGATTCAATGTATCAATTGAAGGAATAAATATGCATGCTTCATATGGATTTGGTGTATAAAATTTACTTGAAATAATAGTAGTTAAAATTTGATAAAACTCTTTTGTTATTTGACTTGTTATGGGTCTTTCTAACGAATCTACATAGATTTTTGGTGGATAAACATATACCAAAAGCTTATTTCCTTGACTACCACAACGATAAACATTAAAACAATTAAAATATGTACATAAAGCATTTGTAGTATCTGCAGTTGAGGAATCTGTATCTATTATTTGTATAGGTAATGATTGTAAATCATGGAGCACAATAGCATTATGTATAGAGTGCTTTTGTGTACTTCCAAATTTAAAAATATGATATACTGTAATTGAAATAATAAAGAATATAAACATTGACAAACATATTACAAAAACATTATGATAATGATAAGAGATTCTATTCAATTTATGTGACATTTTTGTTGATAAAACCATATTCCTCTTATTTCATTTAATTAGAAAAAACTTATATAAAATACATTATGTTATATACATTGAAATATAAATATAAACTTTTTATTGTAAAATTTATTTAAATTTTAGTAATTTTATTTATTCATTGTTTTATTGTATCTTTAAATCTCATTTACGCCCTTTATTTTAACTGATGCACATAATAATATTTGTCTTTAATATATTTTAAAACAAATTTCTATGATATTAAGTTACTTTCTTAACGTAACATTAAAAGTGTATGTATGCGATAACACTGAACAATTTTCAACCAATTTTACGAAAAGAGTAATATTTTCATTGTTAATATTTATATCCTCAATAGAGGTTAATTTGAAACAATATGAGGTTATGTCTTGAAACATTCATTATTTCAATACATTTATTTCTATACTTTAATAAATTAAAAGTATATAAACGAGTAATATTTTTTACTATTTAAATTTTGTTAGAAGTAGGTATTAGATACTAAAATGTATCAAGTTTTCTGAAAAACGCATATATACTTGTATTGTATATCGTGAAAAATAACATACAGTTGTTCACAAAATTGAACGTACACGTAGGTTGGCAATGATAATTGGTGGAGAAATAAATAAAAACGAATATATTCTAAAATAGACTTAACATATGCTTTATTTACATATTTTAACAGATAATTCTTGATGAAATTTTAATTGAAGGAATTATTTACGCATATTTAACCAAAAGATGTGAAAGTATATGTATTTTGTCGTCACAAAATTCAGTGTACAACGAATAGAATTATGCATAAATAATAAATAAATATAATTCTAATATCTGTGCAGTTATGATTACTACTAAACATCTCGACATCGATTCAACAAATGTTTGAACTGTTGAACTCAATCCGTTAAATTTTTACTTTCGCATCTGTCTTAACGGTAAACCCATGATTACTGAATTTTGATTTTGAGAGCGAAAGATGATCAATTGGATTGACATTTGGTAACTATCAAGGAGTATTTAACAGTTTTAGTACGTTGTGTAATTGTCATTGTTTAACGTATGACGTGTATTTAGGATCGTTGTCCTGTTCGAAGTGATATGTCGGGGCATTTGTAATCTTTCAATTGAAGACTTAAAATTTTTTTTAAAACATCCAGGTATTTCACTTTGCCCTTCGTACTTTCAATAAATTCAACATCGCCAACTTCATTTGCTGCCATACACCCCCATAGCATTACCGTGTTTTACTTTCGAAATCGTACTGCTTTTGTTAAACTCTTCATTTGGTTTCTTCCATGCAATTACCCTTCCATCTGAATTAAATTAATTAATTTTGACTTTATCGGAAAATATTACATTATTCCAAAACACTGCGTTACAATTAACATATTTTTTTGCATATTTTTCTTTTCCTTTCATTGGTTTCGGTACACTAGTTTTCGGATTAATTTTAATTTCTCTTATTATGTACTATTCATCAGCTTCACTTAGTATTTTTTTCTTTCGTGTCCTACTTTATTATATAATGTACTATTATATTTATAATTATTAATGATTTTCTGTACGGTAGAGTGGATTCTACATATTATTCCTACAATTTATCTTAAAGATTTGTTTTGGCAATATAATTTACAAGTATATATAATTATTTTTTAGTTTTTTCTATTTAATTTATTTTTATTAATTTAGTTTTATTTAATTATTTTAAGTTACTATATAATAAACAATGCAAACGACAATCAAACGTAATATTGCAATACAATGACGTAAACTAACTACAGTTGAAGATATTCCGAACAAAAATAATACAAAATAAACTTCAGAAAGCTCAATTTTTCAATATTTAATCAATTGTACGCTTAATTTTGTGACGGTAAAATGGATGTAATTTTATATTTTTCATTATGTTTAAATATGTCGCTAGTTTAAACAAAACCGAATGATCATAAGAAGAGGGAAATAAAGCTAGTCTTTTTTTGTATATTCGCCGCTCGACTGGCGAGAACTTGTATATTATTACAGTCGTTTTTGTCAGTTGTTGCTGATGGCAGTCGCAGCCTTCGTTGTTTTCTATTCTGGCCCCTCTGGTCCGCACCTAGGAGCTTCGTAAAGGGTAAAAAGTTCGTTTAGCACTAAGGTAACGCGTACCGCGTGCGTCATATTTGCAGAATCTTATCGTACACGGTCAAAACCGATTCCGTGGAACGACTTCCTCTCTGTGATAGCAGGTAGCGATAGTGGATTGTATTACCGACAGATAATTTGTCGAACAAAGGCGGAGGATTCGAATTACCTCGAATATGTACCGCGTGCGATTTTTCTGTTCCCTCAGTCGGTTCCCAGAGAGGAGAGGTTGTAAGACTCCTGCTCTTGGTGTTCCAAACCTGGGAATCTCGAGTCCTTGGCTGCGGACAGGAGTCTCGAGAACTCCCCTTTCCACTACGCACACTACCGTAGTAAACGCGAGTATGTGAGCTCAGTGTTTCGGACGACTTCGGGAAATCAAGAGAGAAAACAAATGAAAGTCTTTCTCTCTCGCTCTTGAAGCGCTGAAATCCAATTAACACATTGTATGCCGGCCCCGCGAAAACGCGGGTTTGGAAGTCTGTTGCTTTAGCGCCGGGTTTGCGATAATACAACATTCTTTTGTTTGGCGATTTGTTTGTTTCTATTTTTCGTTATCGTTAAATTGCATATAATGAATATGCAAACCAATTTTAGTGTTTTACAATAATGTATAAAATTTTAAATATTTTCTTCACCTACAGTTTTAAATGCCTCAGATGCCACCGGCATACAATGTGTTAATGTGGAAAGCAAATCTGCGGCATGAGCCGCGCGGGATCTTGACAGCGTTTCAGGGATTCGAGGAATCCGTGAAGGCCTTCCAGTCAACGTTTTGCCGACGTTACACCCTCTCTTTTGTTTGCTCGCTATCTTTTTTTACATTCGATGCTGTCGTCAGTAAACAAAAAAGTAGTGGCGTTTTTACGTTAGGAGTGAATCTATATTATTGTCTTTGGCGAAATTTTACATACATACCTGAAATAGCCTACGTTCCTTGTAAATGAACATATTTCTTCATACTGTGTGAAAAAGATAATGTTTAATGTATGAAATTAAACATAAGTTTTTAAATTTATAATGGGAATTCCTGGATTAACCACCTATATAAATAGTCGTTTAGATCGCTAGTTAGAATATTATGAATATGATACGTATTCAGTAATTGATGGAAACAGCGTTAGTTGTCAGATATATAGTTCATACGCAAAGTGTAATTGTGCATTTGGTGATGCTTATGATAATTATGCACAATGTGTATCAGACTTTTTCGATGACTTATTAAAGTGCAATATAACACCATTAGTGTTGATTGATGGTGGCAGAAGATAAAAAATTAAGAACTCTTATAAAGAGAACTAAGGGTAAAATTCGTACAGCATTTTCTTTTTCTCCACTCACTCAATGAAGATTAAAATTTTTTCCATTATTAATGAAGAAAGTTTTTATAGATATATAATAATTAGGGAAAAAAATATTCGATATGTACAGTGTTTGTTTGAAACTGATAATGAAATAGTTGCAATATCAAAGATTTTAAACTGTCTGGTACTCAGCTGTGATTTAGATTTTTATGTATATGGAACATTATACATACCATCTGATACATTAGATAGTTATGTAGTTAAAAAGTCAACTGGAACTGGCTACATGAAACCTTGCAAGATTTATAGAATTAAATATTTACTCAATTGCTTTAAAGGACTGGATCAATCAATGTTATCATTGGCTGCAATATTGTTAGGTAATGACTATGTAAAACATATTAAATTCAAAAACTTCTTTCGTCATTTGGAACTAATAGGAGCATCCAACAAGAACAATGTATTATAGAAGCTACTTTTAATTGGTTGAGTACATATACCTTAGAAAAGGCTATTATTGGAATTTTGAGTAGATTATCCAAACCTTGGCAACAAAAAATATTGAGCTTAATAGAGACCAATATAAATAATTATACAAATGTATCTGCACAAATACTTATCCCACTAGGATTTAAAAAAGATTATGTTGCTAGTGTAAATACATATCATTTAAATAAAATAAATTTGAAGGAGATATTAATACTTTAACACAAATAGAAGAAATCTGTAAAGAAGAAGATAATGAAATGAATGAAGAAGATGATGATGAAATTGACATATAATAAACATTTGATGAATCAGAACGAATGAATGCTGCTGTTAGTAATTTACCAACATGGTTTGTAAATGAATTTCTTATGGCTAGATATCCAACATATTTTATGGACATAATAGTTCATAGTAGGTGTTTATATATTTGCCCTATACAAATAGAGGATTATTGTCATCCATCAAGCATTATGATAAGCTTAAAAATTATTCATCTTATATTTGGTCTTCTAAAGTCAGGGATAAATAACAATGTACATTATATGAGATATATAATTAGAAATCAGAATAATAGGATTATGTCTTTTAAATTAAAACCTACAAACACCGTAAACTTCTTGCTTGATCTAATCTGAGAAAAATTCCATTAATTGTTCGAAGAAAGATTTTAAATAATACTTTAGGTATTACAAATATGGATTTTATAAATAAACTTCCACCAGAGTGGATGTTGTATGTTGGATGTATTAAGTATTGGGTAACACAACAAAAATCAACTTTATCTTATAAATATTGTTTGTATTCCATACTTTCTATGCTTTTTAACAAAATAGATTCTATGATTGGAAAGCATAGATTTATGTACAATTTTCGAACTAAATATAGACAAGTAATTAAAATTATAAAGCAAAAAAGAAAAGTAAATAATTATAAATTGTGTTATATAATGAATGATACAGTTATTGATGCTTATAGTGAAATTGATTATGATGATTGTATTCTAGCAGCACCATTTTTTATATCCCATTTCAAAATGGATAAAATTATTGTACAAAATTCCAAAACAGTTTAATAGATCTATAGATCATGTATTTGCAGAACTTCAGAATTGTTTGAGACATACTATGAATTTGAATGCACTTTTAGGATATCTTTATCCATAAATCAAAATTGCAAATTTGTTCAATGGTACTTTATTGTATAATTTGAGCAGCAATTTTAAAACACATTATGACATTGAAGCATATATAAGTGCTGTTTTACAAATGTCTCCAAGCCTTTTGAGATTGTTTAATATAATTTTATTGAAAGTAAAACCATTGTTTCCATTATTGCTTCAGAAGCTAATCCTCATAAAAAACGAAGGGTAAGATTTAAGCATTTAAAATCTTATAAAAATTTAGTTGAAAGCAATACCGAATATTCTGATGCAGAAGATAATTTAAATGAGGCATGTTATGATACTCATATATATCTTATGCTGCATAAAAAGGTTTACATTTTATAGATTCTATAATATATTGCAATAGCCAAGACTAGTGATAAACAGTCAGTATATACACATATCATCTTTTGTTTAAAATACTTTTCATCTTTTATGATTCTTTCTGTTTTTGGTTGATTTCTTACCTCTGTTCTTTCTTTTTAATATAGAACTAATTTTATTCTGCTTTTGAGTTTGTGAAGCATCAGTTGTAGGATACTGAAAAGATATTCAATAAATTATGGGGTACTTACAAATAAAGTTCAAAGAATATATAATTTATAAATACATTGTTATACATCTCCCAAAATGCAGTCAATGCTGTTTTAAGTGAATTTGCTTCCTGTCTCAAAGTAGGTAGGTGATAGGCATCTTCTCCGTATTTTAGTATTAATCCAACGCAAACAGCACAATGCAATTTCTTTTGTAGATCTTCGCTAAATATTTTTAGATTACTTTCAACTGGATAAGAACGTCGTAGATATTCCCTAATAAAACTTGATGGAACATAAGCCTTGTGTAGTTGTAATCTTTTTATTGCTGCAAGGATCATTTGCGGTGTTACTGAAATATAACCACCTATAATTTAATTTTAAATCATTAAGTTGTTGACGTTATCATGATTTATACACATTTTATAACATTGTAATTACTATGTACATATAAGATTTACTATTAATAAATATAATATAAAAATATCATTTTATGTAAATTGTAAAAAATTTATAAAAAGTAGAATGAATAAAAAGGAAAGAAAAAATATTATATAGATAAAAAGTATCTACACTTTTGTGTATAGATCGATTTTTATGTATTTTGTTTAAGGAATAACCTTATAGCATATAACACCTTACGTGACTTAGATGAGTTATCATTATTAGAATTCATCTTATTTGAATGAAAATTATTTTAATAATACTTTTTATTGAAGTTCATTTCTTGAAAAAAGAAATTATTTGAGTTGATACTAGAATTTATGAATATCAATAGAATTAATTTTTTATATGTACATGTTTGTAATGTGAAAAAAATGAAGTTTTCTTAGAAACTGTTCTTCTTTAAATTCAAAAATTTAAGATATCATGTTATAAAAGTAATTCATATTTTATTTTTAAACATATTTATTTATTATAATTATATATATATATACGTACTTACAATATGAAAATACATTTAATATAAACAGTAAATCAAAATAATGCACATATCCTAAAGTAAATATACATACACGTATATTAAGATCTGTAATTATCATTTATATATAATTCTTTTAAATACATAAAATATGTGTGTAGTCCATTAATCAAGTGATTAGGTAATCTTTGGGAAATTCCTGCCACGGAAAAGAAAAAAAAAGGAAAATGAAAGAAAAGAGAGTCGGGGTTTGAACCTACCATGAGAAACCGTAACATTGTTTCAGTAATCGGACACTTCTTGATAAAGTTACTCTGGTTTAATAGTGTTTATTATAATCCAACAATACATACATTTTCAACAATTACATAAAGTTCATAATAGACGCTGAACATCTGATACAGCTGGACCGTAATCCTTAATCTAAGCATAATGGTCACAAGCGGCGACATTCTAAGCACATATACAATATTTTATTTTTTCTATTAATGTTATATATACGATCCTTTTCTGGTATTCAATTGTAGAAATTCTGATGGTAGAGATTACACTTTCATATTCCATTGATCAGAAAGTTGAAAAAAACTGATCATGGGATTTTTTCTTACTATAAATTTATAATTAAACTTAAAAAACTAACCTTAAAGCTGATATCGTAATACTAACTATACAATAATAAATAAGAAAAAACGAAAAAAAATAAGGAATCCTTATTTTTACATAAGAATATTAAAGTATTACAATTATTTACAGGTAAGAATGAGCTATTCATCTAGCCAAAAATATTTTTTTTTATCCGACTTATAATTACACTGATCAACACGATTTTTGTTTTCTTATAACCACTACGTGATAGTTATAGGAGTAGTAGAATTGCTCTATCACCCTCAGTTTTCAAAAAACACGAATTTTTGTAAAAACAGTAGATCTTGAGCAAAAATGAGGTATTGCGTGAAATTAAAAATGTTAGACAGGTCTAACTCGGTTCAAAAGATAGAGGAGAGATTCCTGAATATGCCGGTGTGAATAGTTATAATTTTTTAAGCCTTTACTTAGTCGTAAATAACAGTCAAAGTTTAAAAAAGCGCCAAAACTCGTACTTTTCTGATATTTTCCCCGATCTTTTCACATATTTACAAATAGTTCGATGTCTAGCATAAAAATACTATATAGCATCGAATTCTGTAGACTTTTCTGAAGTAGAAACCATGCAACAGAAATAGTAAAGCGATTTCGAAGTCGAACAGTTCGAGGAAAGATTCGTCGGCAACGCAAATACATTTTGCCGCCATGCGGCCCATCGCTCGCTTGTCTCCCGAGCCGCTGCTGCAGCAGTGCCGTAGCTACGCGTGAGCAGTCGTCACACCGATCAAATAGTACACTAGTTCAATAACTTTCTGTGCGTAATGTTATATTTTTTTCTAACATTCTAATAAATTCTAATAAATATTAATACATTCTTAATAGTAATTACCAAATTATGAGAATACTTTTTAATCTACTTCGGTTAACAATAATTTCAACAAAAATATTGGTTTGATTAAAAACATGTTCAGTTGTAAAAGAATTTGAGGTATATAGAGTTAAAAATTACCAATAATATTTCCGATGCCAACGAGTCTAAAAATGTTTCCTATTTGCTTGTCGCTTATGCTTTGCATCTTTATCATCCACTATGAGGTTCCAACAGTAATCCGCGAGCATTGTCTTAATGTTCTTGCCTTGATAACGTTTTCCATCGTGGATATGGCTTGGTGGAATCTCTCATCATGTTCATCACTCACAGCATCGAGATTTTCAGGGAAAAAATCTAAATGAGAGTCTAGAAAATATATCTTTAATGACATATTGCAGCCTAATTCTTTACATTTTGCTATCAGGTCATTTACTATTGCAACATAGTTTTTCGACTTTTGTTTGCCAAGGAAACACTGAGTCGTTTTCTTGAATGCGAGCCACACCGCTTTTTCTAAATCATTTAATTTTTCTGTAAAATTTTCATCGTGCATTAACTGTTTAATTTGTGGTCCTATAAACATTCTTGCCTTTATTTTTGCTTCTGATAATGACGGAAATTTTGTCTTCAAATACTCAAAGCCCGGTCCAGATTTGTTCATTGCTTTAACGAAGTTTTTCATAATTCCTAATTTGATATGAAGCGGCAGTAAAAATGCCTTTTTCGGATCGATTAAATTTGTCTGCTGTATATTTTTCTCTCCTGAGAGTAATTGTTTTCTTGGTGGCCAATGTTTTTTGATATAGTACTGTTTCTTTGCTCGACTATCCCACTCACATAAAAAACAACAATATTTAGTATATCCCGTTTGCAATCCGAGTAACAGTGCGATAACTTTTAAGCCTCCACAAACGTGCCAATTATGTTTTTTATATTGACTTCTGTTTAAAACTGTTTTTAGTGAATCGTACGATTCTTTCATTTTTCTTGAATATCCTATTGGAATAGAAGGGTATACGTTCCCAATGTTTAACAATACTGCTTTTAAACTACTTTTAGATGAATTGATCAATAGTTTCCATTCTTATGGATTATGCTTGAATCTCAAAACATTCACTAAGCCATCTATATCACTGCATACACAAAGTTCTTCGTATATACAAAAAAATTGACATATTTCATGCTGTCGAGTTCTGAAATGTGTGATGCATAGCGCTGGGTCAAGTAAATTCCATTGCTGTAAACATGATCCTAAAAACCCTGCATGTTTTTTTAATAAATTTAAATCCCGTACTAAATCATTCAAATTGGATTCTATAATTAAATGTAGTTCTTTTGATGTAGATTCCTCAAAATATTCTATATTTTATACTTCGTTTTCTTCATGTTGATATCCTGTTTCTTCAATTTGCTCTTCTATAATATCCTGTGATGTGCTAGATTTTATTGATGGTGCTATCGACACAGGTAATTCTTCGCAATGTGCAATTGGGCAGATGGCAGATGGTACATTAGGATAATCGATTTTTTGTTTCCCTTTTTTATTGAAGCCGCTTATTCTGCATGCACAAAAATAGCAATCAGTGGTATGATTAACTGGCTCTTGCCATATCATCGGAATTGCAAACGGTATACTTTGTCGACGTCCATTTTTCCAATTCAGAAGTACGGTGGCACAGCGTGAGCAACAAACATGCGAGGCCCAATGCTTATCTTGATCACCAATTTTGCATTTAAAATATTGTTTATAAGCACATTCAATTGAAGGTGTTATATTTCGTCGTGCTGACTTTAAGACGATCTCCCCACAAATATAACAAAAAGAGTTTGGATCATTTATACACTTTCGCGACATATTTAATTATGTAATACTATATATAATAACCTAATTTATACACAAAACTATGTTATAACTTATAAAAACACTATTTTACAAATATATATACACGTAAACTTAACACTCTAAAATATAAAACATGTACACTACTAACTATATAATATAAAGTACAGGATACACTGTATTATTCGTAGCACACGATTCGTCTTATGCAGAGGAAAATTTTGAATTACTTCACGCGACTGACTCCAATGATTTGAAAGATAGAACTGAGCTCGAAACGAACATGGCATACAGAAACCAAACGCAAAACACTTAAGAATCTAGTGGACGACCGTAATTTAGGCTAGTGAACGGTTTATGACTGGGAATCTTTTGTGCCTGGCGAGAAAGCATTTTACAAAGTATGAATGCGACTCCAAGGTGTCACTTGACGGCTGAGATGTATTGTTTATATTAGTTGTGGGAAAGCCTAAACATTGCGAGTGACCCGGCGTTGCGTCGCCAAAAAGAAAGGACTTTTGTCCTGTAGGATCTGGCCACGGAGTGGGGAAGGTTATCTAGTCTTCTGGAAAGCGGACTGTGATGAACCCCACGGCACTTACCCCAGAATCGCGAAGAGGAAAAGACGAACCTTTCATCTTAATTTCTTAACGCTACTTTAACAAGCAAGGCATAAGCGACAAGCAAACAGGAAACTTTTTTAGACTCGTTGGCATCGAAAATATTATTGATATTTTTTAACTGTATATACCTCAAATTCTTTTACAACTGAACATGTTTTGATATTATCCGATCCTATCCAATATTTTGAATAGACTATATTTCGAAACAAAGTAATTTGGGTGCTTTTGTTCTATTTCCGGATTTATTGAGTCAATTTTATTATTTTCCGAAAATGTGGTAATAGTTATGTTTTTACTTTTAATCTGTTCGGTTTGTAAAGAGAAAGTAGCGTAAGTTTTGTTAATAATGTTTGTTAGTTGTTCTTTTCCTAGATTTTGATTTTGATTTTGATTTTGTATGCGTTTAAAATGAGTGCCTATTATTTTTAATTTATCTTTCTGATTGGTTACGATAACACTATTTGATTCGTTTTTTGTGGTACTATTTATGTCTACTGCTGCCTCATGCAGTAAGTCTATGTTGCTATTGTCAATTTTTAGGGGCGAAAATGTCACGTTTCCCTTCGGCTTGAATATTCTGTTTACTAGGGGAAACATATTTTTTGGGTCATTTTTCGGGATACTATTTATTTTATCTCTCCAGTATTTGTTTACAGAATTTGTATATTCTTGTTTTAAATGCTTTTTAACTGTTTTAATGGTGTCTTTTAATATGGTGAGTTCTCTGTTTTCAATGTTACCGTATTTCCTATATATTTTGTTTATTTTTGCAACAGGCTTTTTAATTTTTGCAATTTTTTAATTACGGGGTTTTGGTAACATTCCATTGAGTTTTTAGGTTTTATTTTGGGGACAATTTTTTGTATTGCAGTTTTCAGTGCATCGTCAATGTCAACTAGATACTTATTTATTTCTTCGTTTGTCATGTTTCTGTCGTTAGGTATTTCTGTCTTATATTGTTTCCATAGAAAGTCGCGAAACTTTAACCAGTCAGTTTTTCTATAGTTAAACTGTAGGGGTTCTTCTATTATTTCCAATGGAAACGAATTTCGACTATCATAGGCTACCTGCAGGACAATAGTATTATGGTCGCTGTCGTATACGATGGTTTTCAGTTTTCCCGTGCTCGAAAGGTCATGGAAATTAAGCCTTGAGTCTGCCAGGCAAATATCTAAACAGGAATCCCCCCTGGGAAAGGACGGGAGATTAGAGCTATATAACATTATTTTGTATTTTATTGCGTTGTTCTCTATCCAGTCGTTTAAAAATACGCCGCGGGGATTATTGTTGTTATTAGCCCATTTTGTATGGCGAGCATTCAAATCCCCTGCTAAGATATAGTAATTATCTGGGAAATCTAGCTTCAGACTGCAAAAAAGTTTATCTATTTCTTCGTTGAAAATATTACGACTATTGTGTGCTGCATATGCTGCTATTATGAATAGTTTTTGTCTGTTAGGTAGATTCATACTAATTATTGTTACTTTTAGATTTTTGAAAGACTCTATTTGTTGGATTACTACGTGTTTATAACTGTAAGATTCTTTAATCACGACGGCTATACCTCCAGACTGGGATGAATTTGGCCTGTCTCTTTTAATTATATTGTAATCTTTAATTTCGATTTTATGTTTTTCGTTGAGTTTAATAATAATAATATCGCTTAATAATCTAAAAAATACTAAATCTGGGCTATGTTTCTTAATCATACTTAATAAATTAGCTCGCCTTTGCTTCATAAAGTACAACATGCACATTTAAAAAGCAAAAAAAAGCAAACACTAGCAAACGGAAAGGGGAAACAATAAGAAAGCTACTAAAAATCTGAAACGTCACTTACTTGAAGAAATGGTCACTCTGTATCCTTCTGCAGCCACTGAAGATTAATTCTGTACTGTTTAACCGTTAAATGCCGCGCAACGTGATCGTCAAAAACAAAACACAAGCGGCCGGAGAGCGTAAATCACGCGGATTCTCAATTCCCTAACGAATTTTTTCAACGACCTATGACACTAAAAATTGGTATTATTACGAGTTGATGTATTTATACTTTCTTTCAATTTTTTCACGAATATCGCGACGTTATAGAATTGCATGCCAAATTGTTTGCATTTCCCTCCTGATGGAAAAAACCACCACCTTCCCGCGGTTTCCATCGAGCGGTAACGTGCATGTTGTATGTTATTAATTTGTAAATATAAAATCGAGTCAAACATATATTATTCTATCGAAAGCTGCTATAGCATGCACGGTACTGGCCAAGAGTGGATACTCATTTTCACAAATTTAATTAAACCAGAGTATTAAAGTATCTGTCGTTTAATAATCTACATGTTAAACACACTTTATGCTTAAATATAAAGCACATTTTTAAATTTAGGAAATGAAACGTAGTCCTGTAACTTTAAGGGGTAACCATCATTATTTTTGAACAAATTTTATTCAAAATTTGACCAGGTCTTGAGAGGAATATATAAAATTGGAATACAAAATTTCATTAAAATCCATTCAACCGTTTAGGCATAATCGTATTAACAAATGCGTGAAACTAAAAAAAAAGTTCATTTTTAAATAATCAAAACGTGATCGGGGGGTCTTAAAACGTGTTTTTCTGCGACAAAAATTTTTTCGAAATTTTTTTTCATTACAAGACATCCTTGCATGTCGAAAAATGAAAATAGGCAGTCAAGATCCCGCGCGGCTCGTGCCGCTAGCTTGCTTTCCAACATAGGATGAATTTTAACGCTTCAAGAGTGAGAGAGAAAGACTTTCATTTGTTTTCTCTCTCGATTTCCCGAAGTCGTCCGAAACGCTGAGCTCATGTACGCGCGTCTCCTGCGATACTGTGCGTAGTGGTGGGGGGTGTTCTCGAGAACTCCGGTCCCCAATCTGGCATCAGAGAACTTAGTTCGTCTTCGTTTATGGTTTTCGCATTGTTGAACGATGCTTGATAACAAAGCACGTTGAACAATAACCGGCGATTTTCGCGGAATTTATATTGATCTAACGACTCCGTTTTTAAACGCATTAAATATATATAGAAATAATTCATTTTATTAAAAAACATATTGAGTTGTCATTTTTGTATATGTTTGTTGTTACTTCCTCGCCAATTATCAGTGCTAACCTAAATGTATGCTCAATCTTGCGAGCAACTGTATATAAACATTGTGTAACATCCGAGTAAACATGTACTGAAAACTTTCGTATATCATTTCTTTTATAAAATACTTAAAATGAATCCTTTAACGTAAGTATTTTTATTGTATTTTTTTTATAAAACATAAATACGATTGTTTAATTAATACAAACTAATGGTATGTAATTTTAGAAACGTAAAAAATATACAGAAGCTTGGAGAACAAGAATTATTTACTGGTCGAAAAACATCTTGGCATGATCAGTACAAAGATAGTGCTTGGATTTTTGTTGGTGGTTTACCATATGACTTAACAGAAGGCGATGTAATCACCATATTTTCTCAGTAAATTCAAAATATTTAAGATACTTTATAAATTTCTATTTAATCATATATTAATCATTTATTAATCATTTATTATTCTAGATATGGTGAGGTAGTAAACATAAATTTAATTAGGGATAAAGATACAGGAAAGCAAAAAGGATATGGTTTTTTATGTTATGAAGATCAAAGAAGTACAGTATTAGCTGTTGATAATCTTAATAGTATTAAGGTATAAATGTTTCCAAAATAAATTAAGTTCAATATTTTTAAAAAAGAAAGTAAAAATGTTCTAATTGTAATTTCAGCTTTTAGGCAGGACAATAAGAGTTGACCATGTAGCTAGTTATAAAGCACCGAAAGATTCAAAGAATATTGATGAAGAAACTAAACAATTAAGAAGAGAAGGTTGTGCTCCAAAAAATATACTGTAAAAATGTAATTATTTTCAATACAGATTAAATTTGTATAAAATATTTAAATACAAGCTGTACATCTTGTTATGAAAAGATTTTTCATTTTTAAAGGGATTATAATCTGTATTATCTTAAAGGTAAAGCATCAAAATTTTGCAAATTTTGTAAAGAATCATCTAATTCTTTAACCCAGAATCTGTGCATGCATCAAATGAAAATAGTAATAGCACTATAAATATTTTCATGACTAAAATCATATTTATAGAAAAATCAATAAATATAATTTCAAGCTTTGAAAATTTCTCGTATTTGCAAATTAAGTGCTACAATCGCCTGTTAATTGCATGTGTCAACCAAATTTGTAATAATAAATCTACATATTAAATTTACCGCTAAAATCAATAAACTGTATAACTGAGTAATTTAACATTATGTATACATTGAAATACTTCTTCTTAAGTACTTTGTTGTAAAACTTTAAATTATTAAAAGAATTTTACAGTTGTTACAATTTTATTTTTTTTTTCTGGCTAAGTCCTTTTTAGTTTTAGTATAATAAATAATTTTCAAAATAAGGGAAATAATAATTGAACTTATATGAAATTTTATCTGACAATTTATTTATAATTTCAATGTTAGTTTAATTAAGTCAAAATTCTCTTGTTTATGCAAAGGAATTCTTTTTCTTATTAATAGGATTCGATTTTCATCTTATAACATTTCTGCTCTTCTCATTTCTTAATTTTATAGGTCTTGATTGTTTAGTAGAGCTCTCCGTACCCAAATTAATGAGAAAAAAATGTTGGAGTGAGAGAATTGTTAGATAATAGTACAATTACTACTTTGATGTTAAATTTTATTTATTTGAACAGATCAGCAAAATTGATAGTTTATTTCTATGTTTAAGAGTACCAAATCTTCCTGCCTACTTAACTGCATAAATTTTTCATTATAAATAACTCTGTAAGGTTACGTTCACTTTGTACTTCAAATCATACTGTCATGAAGCTACAGTTTACAATTTGCAAGTAATAGAATTATTTTCATTATTTATATACTTAATGTATTTACTTGGATTTAAATTTTGTCTTGTTTATGAAACTGTATCTTTAGATACATAGTATGCGTTCGCATCACAACGTGTGAGAGCATCGTCTCTTAACATTTTATCGACCGATTGGGGAGATCTCCCATTTTGTCCTCAACAAAGCGCTGCAATTAATTCTATTTACTTTTGTTATTAGTTAGTCTTGAAATAGTACTGTTCATAAATATTCCAAAATACAATTTTTAATAAATTCAACATCAGCTTAGGACCAACTAATAACAAAAGTAAATAGAATCAGTGGCACTGCTTTGTCAAGGAAAAAATGGGAGATCTCCCCATTCGGTCGGCTAACTGTTAAACCAATGCTCTATTTTCGGTTTCGCACTATTAAAGAGTGCCGAGCTATATAATTACCACCATCATGTTTTTAATCTATTTTTTTAGCTAGGGTATTGGAAAATGAACCCTTTTAGCTACAAGAATGTTGTTGTTATTTTGGATATTGTAGTAGCAGCAAGCATAAATATATTTTTATATAGGTAATAACTTATAAACTTTTCTTGTACAAGCTGCCTGCTACTATTTTCGACTCTGCTAACATATAAATTGTTCATAATAATGCTGCAACGAAGAATGAGATTTTAAAAAGATTCTAATTACAGTACTAATAAATGTATTTTTTAAAGTAATTATATTTTGCTTATCAATAATAACAAATAAAAAATTTACACGATCTTCATTTATATAAGCAACTCATTATACAGTTAAGTTGTTTAAATAGAATGATATCAAGATGAACCAAATTCACTCATCCATTTTTCATATTTTTCCAAATCTTCTTGAGAAACGCTCTTGTTACACCTTTCAACAGCTTCATCAAAATCTGCCGCGGATACAGGTAAATCAAGTTCTTCTTTAGGTAACTGTCTGATTTGATCAGGTTTTAAACCTGCAATTTTTTTCCGCATTGACATCATAGACGCATCTCTGTACATAAACACATATGATTTTTTTTTATTGTAATCAAATATTTTACATATTAAATTATGCACATGTTAAATATTTTTATTTACCTGCAAACGTTTGTAATATCTGCTCCAGAATAACCTTCTAACTTTTTCGCAATATCTGCTAGGTTTACAGATGTATCTACTTTTACTTCACGTAAGTTAATTTTCAATAGCGCTTCTCTTCCTTCATCTATATAATCCAACCTTTTTTTTAAAGATTAAAGTATATATTTTAAAAAATACTCTTACTGAATTATAATGAAACTTACGATTTGGTAGTGGAATATAAATACGTTTTTCTAAACGTCTTCGAAGAGCTTCATCAATGTCCCATGGAAAATTCGTTGCTGCTAACACCATCACAACTTTACTTGGATCTTCGCTAGAAAATAAATTTTATTTTAGAGATAATTCATATGACAATCTATATGTGACATATTGTGTATAGTTGATTTACTTGTTGGAACTTATACCATCCATTTGAACCAGAAGTTCAGATTTTACTCGTCGTGAAGCTTCATGTTCAGACTCAGATCCTCTTCTAGAGCACAGAGAATCAATTTCATCAATGAAGATTGTACTAGGTGCATAAAATCTTGCCTATGTAAATACATATATAACAATTAAAAAGTATTTATAAATGATTCTTATTTAAAATAAATTCTTCTTCTAAACACTTCTTGAAAAAACAATGCAGTTTTCTGTGTAATTACCATTTCAAAAAGAAGACGAACAAGTTTTTCTGATTCCCCTCTATATTTTGAAGTTAGTGTAGAAGATGATACATTGAAAAAAGTTGTTCCACATTCTGTGGCCACTGCTTTTGCTAACATTGTTTTTCCAGTACCAGGTGGGCCAACCATAAGAACTCCTTTCCAAGGGCGGCGAATCCCCTAAAAATATGACAAATTTTATTATATAAAACATAAATTACACAAACAGATTATATATACTTTAAAAAAATCTGGCATCCACATTGGAAGAACAACAGCTTCTTCTAGTAATCTTTTTGCTTCATGCAAGTCAGCTATATCATCCCAATGAATATTTGGATTTTTTTGAACAATATCTCTTTCTGTAACATTTATGCAAGTATACAATAATTTATTTTATTTTGAGATTAATAATATGTCGACCATATAATTTACCTAATAAATCAACTAAATCTCTATCATTTCCAGATGGCTCAAATTTACGTTCTTCTACTTCCATATCTACCTTTTCTGTTTCCAATTTTTCCTGTAAAATTATTTATTTTTTATAGCACTATATTATACATGAAAATGTAATTAGTTAAAAAATAAAAATGGAACTAACTTTATTTATGTCATCTTTTCTTGATGTTTTTCTGTCATCTTTTTTAGCAACTGCTTTAGTATCCGATTTCTTTCCAGCAGTTACAGATTTCCTTACACTTGTCCGATTTTGCTGTTTTGTTTGATTTTTCAAAGGTCTAATATTTCTATAAATATAATGAGATATAATTGATAATATTATATCACTGAAATTAAACAAATATCTTTAAAATTCATATATTTAAATGTAATTACCGTTGTTCTGCTGGTGTTAAAGGTGGCCATACATCTGGATCTCTTGCTGGTGTTTGATTCCATGAACTGTCTGAACTGTTATAGGCCCATAAAGTTGGATCTCTTGTGGGTTCTTCAAATGATAAACATGAAGTACCTACATATTTGTTTTAACTCTGTTATATTGTTTGTATATATATCCTTATTAAAAGTCTTTTTATGGATGATAGTACCTAATAATCTTTCTCCATGTGCATCAACTTTAAAAAGTTGTAAAGTATTTGATGTTGCTTTTACTTTCTCAAATTCTTCAACTATTTGACGTTGTACAGCTTGCCATTTAGCTTTTCTTGTAGCATCTGCAATGCTTGCAAGTAACCGATGAATTTGTTGAACAACGCCTTGATAGTAAACTCCAGATGTATCATAGTTTCCAGTTAAAGCCATTTCACGAGCCAGTTTGGTATTTTCACAAATCTCATTGATTGAAACTGCCATAATTCTTTTAAAATACACATATATATGTACATATAATAGGTATAACAAAATACTATTACTTATTATATATAAAAAGTAATATATTTTAATAGAATTTAATTAATAAAAGTTAAACTTCATAATTTTAATTTTTTTAGTGTCAATTTAAAATAAATAATAATATAAAAACATATTTATTATAATTACAATATGTAAAAGCAATAAGTTATGATATGCAAAAATGTTTAATAAAACTAAGTATTAGTAATCTTTAATTAAATATATAATAATAATGTAAAATATTAAAAATTGCATGTATTAAAAAGATCAACTTTTTTAATTACTAAACTAAAACCAAAACAGTACTACCATGCTTGTTACTCCTTTGAATAAACAATTATAACAATACATCAAGTCAGTATTCATGAAATCATTGCAACTAAGTTTTAAACATTAATCATTATTGTAAATATCAATCATATCTCAAAATAAGCAATATGAACACAGATTCATAAAAGTCACACAAAATGTAACCTATAGTTCATATGCTATAAATTAATAAAAATAATTGAATTATCACATTACTATTTAAAACAATTACTTACTATACACAGATTACAGCAATGTAATTTACTCGAATTTGTTAACCGCAGTCCTCATTCACCATGTTATAATTTAGAAATCGCGGGTCTTTTAAATTTTTGTGTGCTAAAAACTCATTTTCATCATTTAATTATTTTAGTTTATCTATTCAAGCTTGAAAGTATAAACATACATCGGATTATAGTATAATACAATATGAAAATCGATGTTAAAATAATTCAGATGTAAGTCAAAAGAGGAATAATTTTTTTATATTTTAAAGGTATATTTAAGTACGAAATTCAATATATAACAATTAAAAATAAAGAAAAAATCATAGTCACTATGTTTAGGTTCACTTTATACAATTATACAAAACAGTGATTTTCACAATGTTGCATACACACAGCATTTCCAAAATATTGCTATGGGTTCTATAATATTCATAGTATTGTACAAGCAGGAAAAGCTCAAAAGATAAATGAAACAATAATTACAAAGATTTTTTAAATACAAAATATTTCTAACAATACTGCAGGTTAGTATTATGTTAAATTATTTAAATTCTGAAATTTGTACTATAATTCTAAATATTGTAATAAATTTGAAATTTGTAAATCCTTCAAATACTGTAAACAAGTTATATTTTCATCCATCGGTCAATGTTGAATTATGTTGCAAGAAATTAGAATACGGATACAAAAGAATCAATGCACTATGAAATTGAATTTTTGAAAATAATACCTAGTACGAAAAAAGTATGTATGATATTATTTTATAATTTGGGTTTAACAACAGTGGAGGAGAGGGTACTTGAGGATAAAATGATTCTATTGAAAACTACTAGTATAGGAAGACCAAAAGATGGAGTAACCATGTCTGAAGTAATAGAGGTATAATTACTTGTAAAAAAAATAATTTAGTATGAGAATATTGATATGCAATTAATTATCAATTATTATACAGACCGTGGAGATTGTCTGTGTCATATATTATGCATGTCTACAGTGAATGATCCAGATTTACAAGAACATTTATGAGGAACATATGTAAATAATGTGATTGAAAAAATATTGTAAAGTAAAAACAAACTATAAACTATTTTATAGATACACTTTATTACATTAAATTTATACTTTTAATTTAACTACTTAATTTATACTTTTTTTATACTTATCTTTATACTTTTTTATTCATGAAAATTGCAATTGTAACTTTTGTATTCTTAAATGGAATCTATGCGTTTAAGTATTATTGAACATTAGCCAATACGATTTCTTATCCTTGCATTTTTTATAAGAAATTATTATCATTGTACTATTTTATTATTAATCAGTGTAAAATATCTTGTTTTATACTATCTAGTGATTATAGTAACCACTATATTATCATAATTTTTTTTTATCAAAAGTTTTGAAAATTATTATTTTATTGAAAATAGTTTCTTCATATTCCTTAAATTAATATTAATTGTTATTCAAAATACTAAGTAGTTTTAAGCCATTACTATGTTATTGATTTAAATCATACTTCTTTTCTTTTCTTTTTATTTAATAATACAAATTTTAATTCATCAAATCACATAATTAAATCACATAATGGTTTCCAAAAATGATTTATATATCAATCCTTTATATTAATATAGTATTACAAATAAGGAACATGACCATGTCATATGGTAAAATAAAATAGAATAAAACAAATCAATGATACCAATGCATTATGCAAAGGATAGTAATTCAAATTACTTATATAGTAGATAAGATTATTTTTTAATTAAGATAAGATTAGATAATTATACATAAAAATATTAATTGTAAACTTTCTATTAGATGTCACTGTAAGTGAATATAGTTTGAAAATAATCCATGAAAAGTACATCGGATGATATAAAAATTTTTTCAAAAATAGATGTTTGTTCTGTCTTAATATTAATAACGTCTTGTTGTTTGGTTATTTTGTATTAGTGTAGAATTAATTATAAGCTTGATAATTGATATCAAAGCATACAATATATAATTATTGCAGATGTACAATAGCTTTAGCAATATGTTATGAAAATTTTATTGTGCAATTTTCTTATTATTAAGTTAAGTAAATACATTTTTAATCTGACTGATAAAATCTGTTTTTCATAAAATGAAAAATTATTTAAAAAGAATGTATATAACACAACAGATTGCTTTTAGAAGTTAATTGAAAGTTCTTAATTTTTTTGAAAATACTATTTTAAACGCACATTTTATTTGTTTCTTTTTTGATAATTACTAAGATAAAATGTAATTTTATTTGTATATATATTATATTATTGCGTGAGTTAGAGCAGGAGTAGGGACAACACCTGCGTGTTTACCTGCTGAAACACCCCAACCCTACTATTGTACGACGTCAAATACGTCAGTTGTTTGTAGTGCTCAACCAAAGAAAGATCGTTACAACTACTTTTGTTGTATGATTGTTAAAACTAAAATCAGTTTATATTATATCGTAATATGTAAGACACTTCTTTAACTACTGTTTAGTAAATTTAGTAATTATTTTCTTTATTTATTTTATTAACGAAATAGTTTTTTAAAATAATGAAACAAGTATATATATACGATAACAGATATGTCATGTAGTGTATAATTACGTAATGTTTATTGCTTTTATGATGCATTATATTTTTTCGTAACTGTTGTTTAAAATATGTTAACCTTTTAACAATTTTTCGTAGTAAGCGCCAAATATCGAACTTTGATAGAATCGATTATTTCGATTTTTTGAATTGATTTCAAATTAAATTATACACTATGACATCGTTTTACGATAGTTATGATTATTATAAAAAGATGTTGGAACTGCAGGAAAAACTACGAAAGAGGTAAGTGAGGTATATTTTTTAAATTAATTATTTTTAATGAAATTTGTTCATTACAAATATGTATTTTTAAAGATAAATTATTAGGTATGTCTGTGCATAATTGTTACAGTGAGGAAGAGAGAATAAGATTAGAAGAAAGATTCAAAATACTTGTACAGGAATCTCGTAATAGGTGAGCATTTAAACAGAAATTAAGTGCTACTATTAAATCTGTCATTTTTCTTTCATTTAGACAATTAAAAATTTTTAAAGTGATAAATTAATTTATCAAGCTTAACGCGAATCACTGAAAAGAGATCAAAAATATTTTTGAAAAAGTTATTGATTTTATTTTCATCTTTCATAAAAATAATACTGATAGAATTTTGGAGATAATGTATTGATTGGAAGCGACCTAGTTCTGAGGGATGTCACAATCAATATAGGTATACATAACCTGAGCTTGTAATTGATTTCAAACATGAATTTCGTGTTCTTTATGTTCTAAAATATACTTTAGCCCAGGTAAACATTGATCGAATGTGCAGCGTGGAGTTACAGGAATATTCCCTTAGTTTAAGATTTTACTTTTAATATTTTTATATAAGTTATTATCTTTGCGCATACGTATATGTTATATGTATATTAGGATATTCTCCTTATTATGACTATCTTTACTGGTAAAAAAAAATATATAAAAATAAACGTATGTGTCTGGTAATAATAAAAGAAAATTTCTCTGAGGTCACTTGGATATGACATTTTGAAACATATAGAGATTTCAAACAGTACGATATCGATGTTGAGTCATTTCTTGACTTTTTATTGAACTTAACAGATAGAAATATTTGTTTCTTTTGTATTATGTCATCTATTTCATATTTCATTGCACTGCATACTTCAACACATTGGGATCTTTAAATGGCAACTGATAATAGCTTTCTATCGTGTTAGCAAGCGATAGATGAGTAGCTAACATGCTAGAATCGAATGTTGGTATTGAGTCACGATATCTTAGTCACAAATTCACGGTCTTCTATTTCAAGGTCATGATTTCATAGGTCATTACAATCCTTCTTAATACCAATTACAATCTTGAATTATAACAAATAGATGGTAATCTGCAAAAAAGTGTTCATAACTTTGTAATAATTTTTGAGATGACCGTGGGAGAATTTTTCTTTACCACGACCAGATATAAATCTTTTAATTACATGACTCTTTTTTAACACTATTCCTACCACAACCGGTCAAATGACCGTTTTTAAAATTTGGATTAGAATTTCATAGATACAATGTAATTGAATCGCCTTCAAACTTTAGACTTTTCCTTGAATATACGTGTAATACATTTTTCAATATTCACTCCTCTTTTCATTGTTTACTTTCTGAGAAAAATTTGTAGTCTGTCTTACGTAGGAATGTCGCGGTAGGAATAGGTATACGTGAAGTGTCGGAATGGTGTTAAAAATCATTTTTTCATGTTTTCAATAACAGTAAAAATAATTATAATATTCAATGAGTGGAGTACTCCGTTTGTTATGTACAGTAGAGTCTCGATAATCCGAGGTAATAATATGTCCCGGGATTTTTAATAAGAACAAGCGTTTTTTGGGTAAAGTTGTATTTGTTCCTCAACATAGTTGCCTTCGAGGGCAATACACTTGGTATAGCGGTTTTCCAACATTTCGATGCCCTTTTTGTAGTACGAAACGTTCAAGACTTCGAAATACGTCTCGGTTTCCGCGATGACTTCTTCAATCGATGTGAATCTCTTTCCCTAGAGCCACTGTTTGAGGTTTGGGAACAGATAATAGTCTCTGGGAGCCAAGTCTGGAGAATACAGTGGGTGAGCAACCAATTCGAATCGTAATTGTTCAAATTTGGCCATCGCTTTCAAAGATATGTGTGACGGTGCGTTATCGTGATGGTACGGAACTTTTTTCTTCGCCATATGAGGCTGTTTTTCATTTATTTCGTCGTTCAGTTTATCCAATAATACTTTCCGGTAAGTGTTCTTCCCTTCTGGAGGTAATCGATGAAGATTATGCCATTCGTATTCCAAAAAACGGAGGCCAAAACCTTCCGGCCGAGCTTTTATCTTTTGGCCGCTTTGGTCGGCTTTCGTAGCTTTTCAACCACTCTGCCGTCTGCCTATTGAACTCAGACGTACGGTAATGGATCCACGTTTCATCCATTGTGACAAAAAGTCGAAAAAAGTCCGCTCAATTAGGCTGCAACAACGCCAAACCGGCCGTTGAATCATCAATGCGCTGCTGTTTTTGGTCGACGGTCAGCAAACGCGGCACCCATCGCGCAGATAATTTTTTCATGTCCAAAACATCGTGAAAAGTGTATCACACCTGTTCTTTTGAGATGCCAACGGCTTCAGCTAACTCGCACAACTTTACTTTTCGATCATTTAAAACGATTCGATGCACTTGCTTTACGATTTCCGCATTCGTAGCCCCTTTTTGCCTTCCAGAGCGAGGTGCGTCTTTGGTGCTTGTACGACCCATTTTAAATTCACTAAACCACCTATAAACTGTTATTCTCGAAGGAGCAGATGTGGGATAACATTTCTTTAACCATTTCATTGATTGTTCAGGAGTATTTCCCATCAAAAAACAATGTTTGATCAAGATACGATATTCCTGCTTTTCCATTGCGGCGGTACCCTGGAAAACATTGAAGGAAATATAGTAATTAAAACGGCTGTAGGGAAATGCCTACAGTCGACCAATAAACTTTTTTACTACTTCGTTTTACCTGGGCCTCGCACACCGAGGGTCCGAGCGGGCGACCATTTTTGTCCGCGCGGAGTCCCAGGTTTTCTTCGACAATTTCCAGGGTGCCACCACCTCCACCGAAAATACAAACAGCCCTTGGCGGGGGGCTACAGTACAAAAAAACCTATTTTTCGGAGACGACACACAAAATCTTCAGTTTCCAATAGCAATATCAGGTCTATACATTTATATTTATTATTTGTTATTGATTTTATTTTGTTGTTTCGTTATAATCGTTGAATAAATTATTATTGTTCTTGCTGTTATATTACGTTATTCTCACGCACTTACACCTCATCATTTTATTTACGTAGGCTATGGTAGCGACACTTAAACGACTGTAGTTTGTAAACGAATGAACGAAATGTGATAAAACATCACATATAAACTAGTGACAGATAAACCTCTCGAAATGAATCATGCTCATTTTCTCAGTGGCACTACCATTAAAAAATCCCGGGATTTTTCAGCCCATGTAGTACTTGAGATCATCTTAGATAATTAAAAACTTACGGATGTTGAATTTGGCGACTGCCAGAGGCTCCGATTTTAAAAGGTTCACACATTGAAATGCTACAGCTTTTCGTGGCTACTGTCGTATTGTTTGTTGAGAAAAGAGAGTTAATCAAATTGTTTATTAAAATAATGCTACAATATCCCATCTTGATAAATCTGCCACTGGATGTTCATAAATCATACAATAAAATTATAAAGAATATTTCGAAAATGTAACATTGTACGTGTATTTATATTTCATTACACAATTAATGTTGTAGTAATTAATTTAGCGAACTTTTGAAAAAATTGAAATTATGGATATTTGTATAATTGCATATCTTTTCTTCTTTGTTGCTGCGTTTCGTAGATATTTTAAGAAGGACATATGTTAGTACCCTCCTGTTGCTTAATATAAAATACAGCTGTTCCAATAACAGCTAGACCATAATCTACGTGATACCTCTTCTATAACTTCTGTGTATACTTCATCCTCTTCCACTGCAATTTTCTTCTTTCTTCTTGATTCATAATATTTATGATTATGTTTTCAGTCACTTCCTAATTTTTATCTTCATTTATATTCTTTTTAATACCACTGGAATTGAGGGTCTCTGACACCGGAAATTTCTGTTTCTTCTATTGTCTTTTGATTGTCCTTATTATTTAACCCTTAAATGTATGATTTTAACCATTTTATTAAAAAAAAAGAAATGTTTTTATGTCAGCAAGTTTGTAAATAAACAGGCAAAAATAATGAAAGAAATTATTTATTTATTATACATGTACGAAAGAACAAGAAGTGTTTGTACCCTGCAGGGCACATATCTACAGAAAACCTTTATATGAAACGTAATGATTTAGAAAAATTAAATTATATTTTATTCTATATATAAATATGCTAAGAAACAATTATAAAATAATCAGGAAACTATTTTGAAATATACGTACCTTTTTTTATGGCTTCAAGTTGTGTGTAACCTAAAATGAGGCAAATAGACGAGGTAGTCAAGTAAAATGATGTAAAAATTGAGTATTAGCTGGATAAATGGCTCGAACCCGTAGCCATTTGGTATCTGAGACATTAACCATTGAATACAGTTGTATAAAAATCAACAAGATATTTCTACTTTTTTTTATGACTGACTATGTAGTTAGTATCCTGTGGGATCCATCATGCATTTAAGGGTTAAATATACGTACTTATTATATATGCATAGTAATTTGATTCGTACTTCGAATAATCGAAATTCTACTACAAAGTTCAAAGTACTTACCTCAGATAATACGGAACATTGATTAAACAGAATACGGATAATCGAGGCTCTATGAAATAATATGTAGGATGCCAGCTGAGTTGGTTGCGCAGTTCGTTTCAATTTTAAAGAGATTCGAAGGGATACTGTTTGTATTAAAGGAATTAAGACCGGTTAATATTCCCACAGTGACTTCAAAAAGTATTCGTACACCATGTTACAAGAAAATGCACCTAATTCTGAAATTCTGATATCAATGGAGGTTTGAATACGTATAGAGCATAATGAATCACACATAGAGTAATCTTTTTGTTGACAGGAAATCTTTTTGAAGGGGCAAAGAAGGCTATCAAAGTTTTAGCGATTCTTCATATTTTGAATACAAGTTTTTCACGTATCTTTCTTTATGATAGAGTAATAGAGCATTGAAAATTAAATATTTTTTATCCGTAAGGTTTTACTTTATTACGCACTATTATAGAATTATGTTTAGAAAACGAAAAAAGCACTGAAACTTTTAATGTTGATTTCGCCTTTTCAAAGTGACATTTCGATGAAAAAAAGTATTATTCCACACGTGTACTATTACGTTCTAGATACTCACAAAGTTTTATTAAAAACTTTCATTGAAATTAGAATTTTAGGGTTCAATGAACCTATTTGTAATACAGTGTACGAATACTTTTTGGAGTCACTGTACTTACTGAATAAAGTATGAAAAACGTTGACGGTGCTAATTATTGTTTGCCTACCCTATAGTAGTTGCAACGATAGGGAGATAGTAGATAATAGAACAGTGTTTCCCAACCTATGGGTCGCGAAGTGTTTCCTGGGTTGGTTGTCAAGGATATTTGTAACTGCAAACTTCAAATGTGCCCACAATTATGAAAGTGGTCTAAGTCAAAATTAAAAAAAAATGAGTTTATCAGTTATTTCACATTATATTACTTTAAACTAAAATAATTCAACGTAATTTTCACGATATTGTAAAAAATGAATGATTAGATAGTGGTTGTTATTTTAACATTATACGGAATTTATTTAGTGTTAATTATGAAAGCGGTCTAAGTCAAAAATTTGAAAAATTTGAGTTTATTAGTTATTACAAATCAGCTAACGATGATAATGGTAACGATGGTAACACATTATTTGAACGAGAAATACAAATTCATTCGTGAATTTGTAAAAAATGAACATTGTGTTACATTGTGTTAGCCATTTTGCCATGTTGACCAAAAATGTACGGAAATATTAAATTATTTCCATTATACACCACCACTAGACAAGTAACGAAAGAAAAACGAAGATATTATGTGTTTACTACCACCCTGCATCCCTCCAGTTTTGCAGGAACATTTTAAGAACCTCAAAACTCATAATGATAAAAGCCTAAAATGATAAAAATGGATTACTTTACAAAAGTAATTAATAAATTTTCATGGATTATTTTATTAAAGTTATTGTTTCTAATAAAACTTATAGTTTTTTATCAGTTTAAGTCATTTATACGCTATTCAGTTAATTTTGAAAATGGTCTAAGTCAATTCAAACTTTAAAAACAACATTTCCGTATGAGATTCACACAAAATTTCACATTCTTAATAAATTTTCATTAATCAAGACTAATAAAATTCTAAATTAAAATATTGCATAATATAAAAATATTTTTTAACTTATCCAAGTGTAATCCATTAAATATCTCGAAACAAGAAATATATGACTTACACCACTTTCATAATTATGGGCACAAATATGTTAAATTTAAGTTTATTAAACATTAATGCAAACTTACATTCTGAAATAACTATTTTCAAAGTGTTTTGTTTACTTGATCCAGAAATTTTGTTTATACCAAGGGTATTAGGATGACCAGTTTTCAGTAACAAATTTAAAAAAGATTAATCAAATTTTAAATTTAAAGGACCACATTTTTTGCAGCTTTTATGCAATTTGAGTAACAGGGCACGATTAGATTAAATATGTATATGTAGATTTGTGTTATAGATCATGCAGTTTGCAATGCGATCTAGCGGATTTCTTACGAAAATTACAATGTATTACATAAGTTTATATTATCAACTTTGGTGTAGGCTTAAATTCCGCAGTTTTCAATGGTTAACCCTTTGACTACGGCAGACTTTGGCACGCACTGTCCGTACGGTACGGTATGAATTCCACTTCCGACGTCCACTGGGTACGGCGAAATTTTTCGTTAGACATGCATTTCTGAGGAAGTATATTAACCCTTTGCACTCCTTTGTCGAGTCACACTCGACATTTTTGAAGTGCCATTTCAAATACAGTAACGAACAAAAGTTTAAAACCGAAGAATCAGCGAAAATAAACAGATATAAGTTACAACAAAACCAGAGAGCTATGTTTATTATGATTAATAAAAAAAATAAGTTTCACTCAAACAATCGTGAAAAATAATTCGGAGTGCAAAGGGTTAAAATATTCAAAATACTGAAATTTATTACATTAAACGAATCGGGAAGTCAACATGTGTCGGACGCCAATAGGCGTCAACAGTAGTCAAAGGGTTAAATTGGAAATTACGAAAAAAAATAAAAATTACGAGGGGGACTGCAAAAAAATTAACTGTAATATGGGAGAACCTAGGAAATAAGGAAGAGTTGGTTATCCTAACGGGGGGAGCATAGTTTGCTTATTTGTTGTAAAAAGGACCTTAAAAAAGGTTGGAAAATGCTGAACTAGAGGTAATAATAGAAAGCTTGAATATCCTGGGGACAACGCTGAACATACTATCTAATGAAAATGTGATCTTTGAAAGTATTATCATGTAAATATCTAATGAAAACATAATTCTTCGATCATATGAATATTCAACAATCATAAAAGATCTAATTTCAATAAAATGAAAATATTTTCGTATAATTATAAATTAGTTTTACTGTAATAACATTAACTGAAAAAGATTTTCTTAACAGAAAAACAGAGATCCTTGGTTGTAAAATCATGATCGTATTGATATTTCAGGCACGATGCGTGTATAAATCGATTACGTTTAAGATACATAGATTTTTTAGAGGAACAACGTACAGAAGATAAAAAGAATCATAAGCTTCTTGAGGCTTTGAATAGAGTAGATAATGGTCTTGCATTGATGACTGCGAAAACAGATAGACTTAACGTTCTTAAAGTGAGTTTCAATTACAATTAATTTTCAGACTTTCAGAGATTTTAGATTTAAAAAGCACATTGTACTTTATCCATGTGCTTGTGAAATCCAATACTTTTTCATCATTTAAACACGTTTCATGTTTATAAATCCATTACTCACATACATACATTTTTACGATTTTATTATGCAAATTAACTCAATTTTTAAGATAATCCAATTTGCTTTTCTGTAAGAGCACCTGCACGTAGTTTATTAGTTTATGGTAACGTATGGCATGTGTTTGAATAACTATAACGTACAGTGACTCGCATACTTGCATTCAAATTGTTAGAATTATTTTACTATTTTTTGTATTTTAAAGCTTTAAATCGTTCAGTATTTTGCGGTATGGTAAGCTCTTGATCTTAAACCGGATACCTATGGCGCATATTGCAAAAATCATTTAGCGGTTATTAAAATTGATATTAATTAATAAGTTAATAAAATTAATTACAGAATATTAAATTATTAAAATTTATTTGCAGTATTAACTCTTTGCACACGGAATCACGGTACTGTTGATACGAGCATTTATTACTTAAAATATAATAAGCTCTGAAATGTAAAATTTGATAAATTTGGTAAATTAATAGGTCATAAATCAAATTTTCTTTTTTTACTGAAAAAAGCATAATTAAGTTTTCTGTTTCAAATTCTGTTTTTAATTTTCAAATATGATAAAAAAAAAGATAATTATTTACTGACTTTAGTGTGGGCAACTCTGATGATCTTGACCTTAACATATGCTGTCAAGGACACCTTCCTATTAAATGTAGTATATTTTCTAACCGAACATGTTGGTTCTGCGTGTCATAAAATCTAAGTGGAAAAGTTTGTTCCCATCGCATGTTAAATTGTTTTAATTGGATTTTAACCTTGCAACGGCACACTGGGTCTTGCATGACCCCAGACAAGGCAATAGCTTTTATTATATTATAATATCGTAAATTAACAACAAATACGAGATTTCTTTAATTAATAACTTTCGAATATTCGAGTTTTGCAGCCTTAAACCGTATACTTGAGCGTATTTCACTGAATTTTTCCAATATTTTTTAAATTCTCTGAACAGATAAAAAATCAGCTCGAACTTGATATACTTTAATGTGATATTTAATTATCTGAGAAAACAGTGTGTCATTGTAGGGTTAAGCACAGTTTAAATATATAACGGTTTGCATTTTGACATATAGGATAAAGGACAATGAAACAGAATAGAATTAGTGTAATCTTTAATGTTTCACAAATCATTTAATATGTAATTATGATAATTTAATAAGTTTTACAATTTCTAGAATAGTTTAATTAATAAAATTCTATAACCTAACTCGAACCTAATCGTATAAAATTTAATTTTTATATTAAGTTTTATAAATTTTTCGATATTAGTGAGTAATTTATCTATAAATAAATTTTATCGATCAATAATTTATTCTCATTAATACTAATTTAATTAAATATTTGACTAAATCAATCAATACTATTATTTAATACCCATTAATTTATTAAAATCCTAGTATTTCGTCTGTCTCCTTATAAATTAATTTACATTTTCAAATTTTAATATAATTTATTATCTAATTAAATTTGACTAAATAATTTTAATAGACACAAATCCCCTTTTAAAGTTTGTAGACTATTAAAATTATTTAGTCAAATTTATAATAAAATTAATTTTTAATTAAAATATAAAATTTAATTTTTATATTAATTTTTTAATATTTTAATTACTTAATATTTTTTAATTATATTAATTCTCCATGCTTTAATTTTTAAACAAATGATAATTCAGTATATTTATTTAATGAACAGAAATAATGTTCAAAATAAGTAAAATAAGTATTTTTCAAACATTTATTTTAATACTTTTTTAACAACCAATAAGCAACCGTTAAGGCATCATAGGAGATACTTAAAAAGGTATCCTTGAACATATATGCCAAGGTTAGTCATTGGAGCTGTCTCATTTAAAGTTAATATTCACCGAAAGGATTATTCAAATGCTTTTCCCAAGTGTAAAGAGTTAATGATACAAATTTTGCCGAATAATATGGGAAAACTGGGCAAAAAATTATTTTCGAAATAGTTCTGAAAAAGTACGATAACTGTATCAACTATTAATTAATAAATAATCTAACTCGCATAACTGTTCACACCTGTCTGCAAATTACTTGCTTTTTTTAAAATAAAGTGCGATTTCAGTAAAACCTGTTTTTGTGCGGTGGATAGGGACCGCATAAAAGAAATCGTATAAAAAAATATTTGGAAATTTTATAAATACTTACATATAATACACAACTTTGTACGATATACTATCTAAAATTTTTCTTATGCGGCGGACAGGGACCGCATAAAAAAAGTTGCACTTAGAAAACACATCAGTTATTTACGAAATAGATGAGAAAATGCTTTCAATTAAATTAAATGATTAAATTAGATCTGGAAAAATTGTAAAAACATTCAATTCTTCATTGTACATATACATGGAGAAGTTTTCAAATTGTACATTAATAGTTCGCTGCTACTCGTCGTAATCCAAAAAAATTCTTGTGACGAATTGGTCCAAAGTCGCTTTCGTCGCTTTAAGATAGGATTTCAATTGCGCAACATGTATATGTACATTGATAGGAAACATTAAACTTGTGCCAACGCCGCAGAGATTCATATACCGCATAAAAATAAATTGCACGAAAAAAGTCGCACAAAAACAAAATCGCATAAAAAAGGACCGCACAAAAACAGGTTTTACTGTATTCCTAAAACACGTAGCTGTTCATTAACTCGGTAACTTCGGTCGTATTTATCTGTTTTATACAAATTTTGTACTTTTGAGATGAAAAATTCTGATTGTGTTTTTCAAAAAAGAAATACATCTGGAGAATACGCGAACGAATTTATGAGTCATTGTATGTGTTTGGAATGCAACGTATGTGCTTAGAAATATGTACTGCAACGTGGAATATCTCGTTATTTTTCAGAAACAATACGAAACTTATCTGCGTCGTATTTACACGGTTCCCAGTCTATCGAGAAGTAATATCGATGGGAAAAATACGGCGAGTCAAGATGAAGATAGGTATCTGAGAGGAAACATCACCGTGAAACAAATTCCTTTATCTAGCGAAATTAAAGGAGCCTCGTCACTTCAAACGGTCCATTCGAATAGTCAAACAACTCGATCGATCTCTCCTTACACGTTAAAGTTAACCAGACCGGCAGAAAGTATGTACTACGAACATTGCCAGCGGAATGTTGTAAATTCGTTGGGAGTTGTAAATCAGCAAATGAACGACCAGCAGAATATGTCGTTGCAATCGTATCCATTAATTTCACAAAACGGTAAACTGGTTCGGCAACTACCAATTCAGAACCTATCGGCGCAAAGCTTTCAGCAAAGACCGTCATATATTCAAGTTGATGAAAATTTTCACGCTCTACACGCGTCACCAGGTCGGACAAGTTCGTTGAGCAGGCAAACGCAGTTTGTTTTCAACAAACCGTTGTCGGAATCAGCTAAAACCATGACGCATCCTGCGAGTCCGGAACGTATCGATGGCAGCACGTCGCAGTACAAAATGCTGGACGTACCTCAAGATCGATTCGCTCCGATGGCTCTACGGCATTACGATCATACGTCATTGTCCTATGAACCTTTCCGATGCGAAAACAATAGAACTTCGTGGGACGACACAGAACCACGGATAAACGTTAATAAAATGTCACCGGTCGGTAGTACCATCCCCGTGAATAAGGAACGAAACGTACCGGTAATCTCTTCGTCGAATAAATCTATAAATTTGTCGCTGCGAGCTTCCCCCAGTCACCTGAATTATTCATGGAGAAAATTTGATCGTTACAAGTCTAACCAGAAACCTGTTAACGACATTCTTGCGGGTTCGTTAGCGACTTCCAAGGTCGACAACATGATGAGACGACACAAACGCGTGGCTCCGGGTGTCTTGAACGGTACAAGGTTATCGATGCCCGCGAGGCAGGCCGACGTTGAAGACGACGAACGCAGAACAGTGGCAAATGTGGAGAACGAGTTGGATAGGTACATCGACAAAATTCGGAAGCTTCATTGCGACCTTGATGCACAGAGCTTGGAGGAAATTGACGATGTTCATGGCGATGGTCTTGATGTTGCCTTGTTAGGCGACAAATTAGGTCTTCCTGCTGAACGTCAATTAAAGGAGAATCTTCCGAAAGAAGTTGAAAAGGTTCTGGCATTGGCGGACGATCTCGTGTCCAGGACGGTTGACTTTAGCACCGCCAATGATTCTAAAAAGCTGCACGCAGACGAGGATAGGAATCTTGGGGAGTTAGTTCAAAGCGTGCAAAATGATGTTGCTTTGGTTTCAGAAAGAGATCATACTGTGTTCCCGCGTATGCATGAAACATCGACTGCGCTTGCAAAAGACAGCGTTAACAACGATGTTATGTTAGTCGAATTGAAATTAGATCGACGTCGAAACGCTGAAGAGGCCGGGGAAGAAAAGTTTAGTGACATAGACAATAAATTGGAATACGAATATCAGTCATCTAAGATACAACCGGATGAAAATGTTAATTTCATTGCTCCACCGAATGATAATGTCACGGGACAGAGGAACGCTATGAATATTGTATCTGGAATTGTACGTAGGGACGAGTACAAAGATAATATTTATAATGCAGCGAATTCAAATGTTGATCAGTATTCCTTTGACGCTGTCGAAGAATTAGAGCCGTGGAACCTGGATCTGTTACAGAAACGAATAAAAGAGGTGGACTTGAACAGCGAAACGGAGGATCAAATTAATGAGAAAGAGGTAGTTAGCGATGCTTCGAGATTAATTGAAGATGATTTAGAGCAAATTGAATCAATAAGCGAGATAAAAACTGTGAAAAGTGAAGAAGTTAAAGGAGATCTTCAAGAAGAAGATACAAATGTGATCGATGCAGAGTTTGATAATGCGAAAGATGAATTAATACCAGAGAGTACCGAGTCTCTCGAACAAAGAAAAGAGTCTACGGACAAAAACGAAACAGAAATAAATGAGACTTACGCGTTGCAACATCAAAACGTAGAATATAAAGACAAAAGTCATATGAACAACGAAATTCAAAATATGGAATTGGTAAGGGATCAAGTCGATAAACAGAACGAGCTCGATAACGAGCAGAAAGAGGTGTGCGATGAAGCTAATATTGCGTTCGATGCGGATCGAAATGACGGACAGGCGGCGACAATAGAAGATAATGATTACAATTATTACGAAAACGCTGATTTAGCGCAAAATTACGAGCAAAACTATGATGCAGATTACATTGCTTCGAACGAGGGATATGGTTATGATGAAAATGTGCCCTATGAAAGTAATCAAAATGAAAATTACGATGAGAACGCTTCGTATGAAGCGGATCAAGGGGAGAATTACGATAAGGGTGCAACGTATGAAAATGATCAAAACCAAGACTGCCAGGAGTATGCTAATCAAGAATACGCCCAGGAGACGAACGAGAGCTACGTGGACGAACAATACGTTTCTGAAGATCAGTACGAACACGTACCAGCTGATATACAATACCAGGAAGACACGAGTCAACAGTATGCATACTCTTGCGATCAACAATATAATCCGGATCAAGTAAGCGATGCTAATGCATATCAACAGTTCCCACATACTACTGATTACGATCCTAGTCAGACACAGTTCATTATGGGCGAAGATGAGCAAAATGAAGAAAACAAGGAGTTACAGGAAGAGTTGAAATACGCACAAGTGGAAGAAGAAAAGATGGTTGATACGGATCAAAGTAAACACGAAAGATTGTCTGTTGAAAACGGGTCGAAGAAAAAGAAAGATGTGATCAAATCGTTATTGGATTCTGACACAGACAGCACGATCGAAAGGAATGTTTCGAACACAGAAAGCGACTTTGATTTTAATTAAAGTGTAACGAACCGAAAGCAACTTTGTATGAAATGTACCTCATTTCTAAACACATATTTGTGCAACGTATACATTTAGGTTAGGTTGATCAATGCAAGTTTAGTGTAACATAATAAACTTAAGGAAATAAGCGAATAAAAAGAATTATTTGGGTTACATTCTCTCATGATTATTCCAGTTCGATGTATATTTATATATAATCTTTTTATGGCGATAAACAACATATGCATACACTTTAAGACGTACACGTGTAAATATAGTAGAATTTTGGAAACTAAAGAAATCTGATAACTGAATTGTTTATGTAACAGTTTCTTTATTTCATATCTACTTACACTTATCCGTAAATATTTCATTCAAATAATTGAATTTTATATTCGACCTGTTTTCTCATTAATTAATTTATTATTTATTTAATAATTCAACGTGTCTCTTCGTCCTTTTGTTATCAATGTAAATAAAACTGTAAAAATTTGCATAAAGTAGGTTTAATAAATGTCCTTATGTATAATTATATGAAGGTGTTAAATGGCAAGAAATTTCATACGCTTGATTCGAATAAATGAGTACTTAAATTTTAAAGTAGAAAATATAGTGTAAAAATATTTTTTATAGCCACTGTAATTCTAATGAAACACATTAGTTGCAATAATAAAAGCTTAAATTAGGCAATCAAATTTAATAAAACTTCATGCTAAAAAATGGAATTCTATTGTACATAAATATGTAATAGTAAAAAAATTACGGATGAATTACCATAGTGTTTGAGACTTAATAAAAACAGAATCTTCTACATGTTAATCTATATTTAGATATTGGCATATATGATATGCTATAAATTAAGTAAAGGGTATGAGAGATATTTTAGGTTGTTTAAAGGATACACCAGCTATGGTGAATTGTGCGGTATGGATTTTCACCAGACCGATAGACGCGAGCCTGCGCCAGTTTTAACGCGCTTCGCGCTGCCACCGCGTCAATTGCGCTCACTGCTGTACAGTTCCGTCAATTCCACTACTTTTAAGGTTACAGGTGAAGCATTTTATATTTTTTAAATATTCTGATACTTTAATGTTTCATAATTAATCATTTTGTAGTTATTCGAATTATAAGTTTTACAGTTAATTATAAATTTCACTTTTCTATTTATTAACAAATTAAACATTCTAAAGTTGCAATAAGTATTCATATATATATTATTATACAAATTTTCTATTATTTATGTATATTTTATATATATATATATATATATATTATATGTATTCTTTGTGATAAATAAACGAGTAGAATTTATGTTTACAAATGAGGTTATTTTTATTATGTTTCTAGATAAGGTAAGAAAACAAAAGTGGTGTCAGAATAAATTTAATATACTTTTAAGATGAGATAAAGCAGAAAAAGTAATTTTTCCTATTATCAATTTATACATACTTATTTCAAGTTCACTGTTATTTTCGCCATTTGAATAAGTTCGGTGTATTTGTCCCTCGAGTTTATGCTAAAGGTCCTGAGAGGTTAGATACGGTCCTGTATGACACCTATATTGTGGCTTAAATGTGCAGCGACAGTCTGTGCTTAACAGCGTTCATAATCGTGCTGGAAGTTTTCACGTTGTTTTTTTTAACAAGAACATTCAACAGACGGTTATTTGATAAAGTTTTTATTGTTATTCCTTTCGTAAATTTGTGATTTAATAAGAATCGAGTATATGTGAACTTTTTTCTTGTGTGGATATAATCAATCTACGACATTGTGACGACATTACAATCTTGTGTCTGTGTGGAAAGCCGCTCTAAACAGCAAACTGAACGCTTTTAAGTTTATTCAATGATCGGATGTTCAGAAAATCGTGTTTTGTGATTGTTTCAATCTGTTTTAATGCATATAGTATATAATTTGTGATCGTAATTTGTTCCTTTTAAATCAGGTGGTTCTAGTTTATTGAAAGAGAAAACACATAAATACAATACTTTGACATTTTATCCGTAAGCTACAGAGATTTCAAAACAGCAATACAATTACAAAATTAGAATAAGTAGTGATTACTTATTTCACCTACTTTTATAACATTTTATCTTATCATCGAACACCAATATGATTATATACATCTCTTTTGATAAAATTTTAAATAATAATATCTTAGTTTATTATTGTTTTATTTTATGCGTACTGTTCACTATTTTCAATGTAAATTAGTATTTTTTAGTTTAAAAACTGAAAGGTGTAAAATTTTAATGGAAATAAAATATTCCTTGTACTTCAAAATTGAATTTTTATACAATATTGTAAATTGCTATGTACAATCTTCGATATAATTATATTCAAATTGTGTAATTTGAATAATTAACCAGGTTCATAGTTTGTAGTTTATACTTTATCTTTTTAATTTCTTTATTTTTATCTTTAAATTTTATTTTACACATTTTTTGACAATTCAAAATATTAATTTTATTTTTATTATAAATTTGATTGTAATTACTGTGTAAATTGCTCTGCATAGTAAAAAGTAAAAAATATTTTATGCATTTCTATTGGATAACTATCGTTTATAAATATCATTCAGGCTTATGTTTATTATAATAATACTAACTGACCTCGACATTCTGATCACATTGTACTACCTTCTAAGTAGACAATTAACTTGATCGTACGCGTATAAAGTTTTAAATCAATTTTGTTTAATTCAGTTTCATTTTGTTGAGGGGGGTTGTAATTTATCCTTTGAATGTTTATTACAACGATTGAATATATTTAAAAGGTCCGCTTTTTTAATAACTTAGCTTAATTATAACTGTAACAAATAAAATGGAAATATACAAATATTTAATATCTATATTTTAATTTTTTTTCTCGATTTTTAATACTTATTACTTACACTTCAAAATAAGGGATGAATAAGTTAGCATCACATTTTGAACACTAGTATTTTGTTCTTTTCTAAATTTTTATAATAAACAGTACAGTTATTTTATAAATGTTCTAAATAAAATGTCCCAAAGAAATAAAAGAGATTTTCAGAAAAGAAATCTTTTATTTATTTTACGTTTATTTGTTATTTATTTTGTGTATCGAACAAATTAAAAAAGGATTCACTTTCAAACGTTTAACGTGTCATATTTATTATATTGTAGCGTGTAAAATTATTTTAACTTTCAGTAATGAAAATTTTGATAATTATTTAGAAAATGAGTCATCTCACTAATTTTTATAAGATCGAGATGCGTTGCTAGCAACATTATTTTTTGTAATTTTTCCCTATACATCTTACCAGCATTTGGTTTTCATTTTTAAGATAAACATAGAAATACTTTCGATTTGGGTTAAGTTTAAAGTGAACTTAGATTTATATTAGTAGTAGAATAAATTTTTGTTATTAAATTTTATTACTAAACCCACACCAATCAGTTATATTATTTTATTAGTTAGTTATTGCTTGTAGTTTTGTATAAGCTTGTCCAGTCAAAAAGGCAATGTGCATGTTTTATTCAATCGTTTAACTGTTCTTTAACGAATAACAGCAACAGTCTATTATAGGTAGCTCAAGACAGGTGTCCTTGATAACATATGTCAAGGTCAAGGTCACCGGAATTTCCTCTCTTGCATTAAATAATTATTAATGTTTTTGTCAATATCTCGGGAACCAAAGTTGAGTGATATGGGATATAGGGATATGTTGTTCAAAATTAAGTCCTCGATTATATATTTTAATATTATTGAGATCGGTGAAGTGAAATCCATTTCCTAAGTAATCACCGAAATTTTTCGTTTTAAGTATTTAAGACGTAATAGTGTTTGATTACGTTGTCACTCACGATACACAAACTAAACACTCAAAGGCTTAATCAGAAGTTAATCCGAATGTTCAAAAGTTAGAGGGTAAATGACAAATATAATTGAAAAATGTTCCTTTTTTTTTTTAAATTTCTTACAGTACTATTGCATTAGTAAATCATAATATTTTCTTTTCAATACATCACGATGGACGAAGTAAAGCATAGGTGAAGGCAATTGCAGCCACGTTTAGGCAAAATTGTTATTTGTCTACAGTTTTGACGCTGATGTAATTGAGTTTATACCTTTTCTTGATTTCGTATCTTTTCTACGGCAACCGTTGTGGCTGTTACGTGTACATAAATTGGCGTAGACGGAAATTGTACCATACCCAGAGGAAAATTAAAATATAAATGTTTGTAGAAGGATGGAAGATCTGGTAGGTGTAAATGGCATCAAGGATGTAAATGGTGAAGCTGATAGGATTTACTACGAATTAAATGGCGAAGGTGACGCAGACAGTTCGACAACGCCGCACAATGTTGACCACCATCGAGACCGTGAGTACTATTATAATATTTTTATTTAATTCTAATTTAAAACAATGATTGTTAAGTTATAAATGTTACATGTTGCTCAGGATTGCATATATAAATTGTTGCAAACTGCTTTTTTTGTTAAAGAAATATCGGTTTTTTTTATATTAGTCTTTTCAGAGTTCAGCAGAGTTCACTGTATACAACAGACCTACAGAAATAATAATTACTTCTAAACCACATTTTGTACAGTATTTTTTATTCTTTATTTTTTATTCGCATAAAAAGTAATACATATATATGGAAAATATATATTATTAAACCTTTTGACTCTAAAGGTGATTCTTAGTAATCAAATGAAGCGATCTCCAGAAGTTTTCAAATTACAAAGTACCAAAATTAAATAGTACAGTAGAATCTCCTTTATCCGAAAACCTATTATTCGAATATTGTAACCAGAAATTTTAGTATAGTGACATCTAATAGTAGCTCTTTGTTTTTAGAAGTCATGAAATTTAACTGCATACATAATAAATTTAAATATAAATATTATTATATAAAATAAATATAATTGTAATATTTATATTGTTTATAAATATTTAAACAAACTGTTAACACTCCTAATATCCATATAAGCAAGTAAAGTGTAGCATAAGAAAATGTGATTGTTTTATTATCTGAAAATTTGTCTCCTTGTTAGTTTTAATAATAAAGGTTCTAGTGTACCAGAATTTAATTAATTCGGATAAATAATATTAAAATTTCTAGAAGTGATTATTTAACTTTTTGCAAATTTATAAAATTGGTCTTATTTGACTACCGAATGTCACCTCTCGGGTTAACATTTATTATTATAATATAAAATATATAAAAAGGTATGTAATAGAGTGTCTAATATATATATATAACAAATATGTATAAGGATATATAAAAGTTACTATTTATTATCAGTAGATTAGGGTTAGGAATGATGGGAGTATACAAATCTTTGAAGGTATTTCTTCCTACTCGTGAATCCCCTAAAATAAAAGTTACTACGTAGAAATTTGTACAGTGCGGTCTGCTCATTGTCAGTCAGTTAAAGCAGGGTCGTTTCAACAACATTATAGGCCCCCCCCCCCCAACTATCTGGCTATATCTTATCTACATAGCAATCAAAATAAAAGTACTAAAACAGAAGATTAATAAAATTAAATGTATATTATACGAACGAATTAGATAATTGTATAAATATTTAAATAATTGGAGAGTTCAGCAAAAAACAGTAGAGTAAAACACATTTAAACATCTCAAAATAAGATACACCTCTTTATTAATTAATCGTCTTTATTAACCTCGTTCTCGCTTTCGTTCTGATTCTCCTCTATAAAATAATTCGTACCTCGAGGCTCTAGCTCATGAGACCCCCGATAACTGCCCAAATCTAACCATAAAGTAGCGGACAAAAGTTTAAAACGAGAGGACAATGTAAAATATAGTTTTATAGCTTACAAATATTGTCTGTATGTTCATTTTTATTGTTATTATGATAGAACACTATTTATTGATTAGCATAGAATACAAATTTTGTGTATCGTGTTAGATCTTATAAATCAATTTGTTTTCGTTGACTATTTGGTCTTAAACTTTTGTTCGCTACTTATATTAACACGGCTCTGAGTTAAGAGGAAAAATATTCTTGTTTCGATTATTAGAATAAGCCGAGAGGTGGCGTTGTTTAAATTCCCGGAGCACAAAGAAGTAATTGTGCACCTTCTATGTTTCCATTTCTTTAGTTCAAGATGACACTATACACAATGTTTGACTTCTAACTACCGAGGAGAACAATGAGAGAACTATCTCATTCGCTGTAGTGCTACAAAAATCATTTGGAGTAAACTACACGAGTTTCTCCAAAAGATTAAGCTATTTCTGTCTGTGGCGAAAGTTATTTATAACTCAACCCACTATCTTATACCAACTTTGTTTTCCAGTTGAGAATTTGGAACATCAGTTAAAATGTTTCTCATATATTGTATATCGTTCTCAACTGTTCTCGTATAATCATTATATTATAAATTACAGTTATGACTTTGTGAAAGGAAAATATAGATATTACGTTGAAAAGAAAGTAATTATGTTACACACGTTTCTATGGTGATATTTAAAAAAAATGAGGTACTGTGATTCACGAAATTGATCAAATAATTAAGCCACGTTTATTAACAAATGGAAATACGATTTTATTATTCAAGTATTTCTTTTATAAATATTCCTCTTCATGCTTTCTAAACTTTTCAATTAATTCTCGTAATTTAAAGCTAGTAAATATGTGAGATGCAATAAAAGACATTTGATCAGTTTTGTGAGTTACTGTACACTCATATCATTTGCGTGATGTACAAGACACGAAATAACCGAGGAATAACCAAAAAACAGCTTAATTTGATTATGTGAACCGTTAAAAAATATATCGAATGCTTAGAACGTAAAGGAAAGACATTTGGGTATCTGTTTTAACCCGTAACTGGTAAGGTGGGGGCCTGGCCAGCGTTACCGTTCGAAATCCCTCCGTGGGTATAGCGGGAAACATTTAGAGGTTAGGATAGAAAAATTAGGGTATCGTTTCTGTAGCTATGCTTCACGAAGTCCAAAGGCTCCGTTTAATATCTTTAGAAGCTTCGTGAACTAACTTAAAAAGAATTGAAATAAATTACTATGAAAACGAGCAAAGTTTAACCGTAATTAGTGTTTTTTCTTGAGAATTATTTGTCGAGAAATTCTCGAGAAGTCTCCATTTTTCATTTCTGGATTACTATCCGTAACCAACGAAAAGAAATTAAACCAAGTATTAAATATTGAGATTTCACTGTATCACTTCATAGTGAATCAGACTCTTCGCCTAAAGAAATTTGAGGACCACTGAATTAGGGTATCCGTGTTTGGTCGTAGCCTTTAAATTAACCTGATCCTAAGAACACGATATTAAGGTCACCCCTTATTTTCCCTCCACTTCTATTTAGCTACACTACGAGTCGCGATGTAAACTGTTCTAATTCCTTTCACTTTACCCACAGAGGAATTTCAGATGACAACCCTGATTGCTAATTTGCGGATTTTTATGCATTCATGGGAAATTTAAATGTGTAAAAATGTAGAGAATATCGAATTCGCATAAGTGTGTAAATTACTTAAAGTTATACATCTACATCTTTTGAAAGAAAAACATAAGTTTCTACTTATGTTCCGTTTCTTTACTTTTGTTTCTAAAACTTCTAATTTCGTTTCAAAATGTAATAACTTTTGCATATTTATAATTCACAATTAAAATGTTACGTTTGTACCTGGTTTTCCCTATCGGAGTAAAGCGTATATGGGTATTTCTCGTGTTTCTAGATTCTTTACGGATACTCAGGTACTCAGGTAATAGCGTACTTATTAGGCCTTTTATTTTTCTCAGTCATTCGTAAACATTTAAAAACAGTAAGATTTTCCATATCCGGATACTCAACTTGGATATACAAGAACCGTGCAGAGTAGTTGTGACAAAGTTAGGTGTCCCTCTGGTGGCGAGGACAGAAGGGTTGCCACAGATCGTCCATTGAAAACCAGCAAATTTCGATAGAATCACATGATACCGACCGTGAATATTGAATTTATTGATACCGTGAACAGTGTCCAGAAGAAAGCTGACTTGCATGGTCGTTGTTTCAAAGTAGACGTAAGAAATTGGAATTTGAAAGGAATATTGTTGGTATATATGAATTATGCAAACCTAAAAACGGCGTGATATCATTGCACCAATTCTAATTTAATTTTCAACAGGTCCCATTTGTCTCTAAATAAAGTTTTTTATAAATTTTCTTCATTAAATACTCTTAATAGTATTACTCACACATATCAATAGTTAGTAAATTTTTAAATTTACTAGAATTAGAACTAAAATTGGCTACTCATTGTCAGATGAAGGATACATATTTGCTGTTGACTAGTGTTATTACCTATTGATCTATCTATTGATCGCGATGTTCAGTATGTCTACTGTAAATCATATCTATAATATATGTTAGGTTTTATTTTACAAAACGTAAACTAATCGCTAAAGTTAATAACCGTGATACATTCATCTCTTGATAGTGCCATTCAACATGGCTCAGGCAGGCAAGGGCACTCGCCGATGCCCGCGGGCATAGGCTTGGGCGATATCGTGTGCTAGCGATTGGCATTTGTCACTGAATTGGGCTTAAGGGGTAACACCACTGTATGTAACGGCCTTAAATAAAGCGTTTTTTTGACAATTTTTTGGGGACGGAAGAAAAAGTGGCAGAGAAATAATACTTGGGGGAACTATTGAGCATATATTTGAGTACATTACAAAAAATTTTCATAGGAAAATATTGTAGTAATGTGATCGAGCGGATGCGAGGCTGGAAAGGTCAGAGTACTTGAGTTGGGCGATTGTCACGTGAACGTAGAATGTTTGGGCTCGAATGTTTCTAAGGCGTGAAAGATGAGAACTTGAGAAAATAGTGCGACTGAGAAATTGTGGGTGGTCGTGACCGAATGCGTAAAGTGAGAAAGGTTGACAATTAGAACGAAAGGAAACGAGTGTTTGGAAGAATATATGACGGGGAAAATACGAGCGCGAGGCAGAACGTATTAGACGGTGAAGTAAGAAAGTATCAGACGACGAACGCAGAACGTATTAGACGGTGTAGTAAGAAAGTATCAGACGACAAACGTAGAAAGTATCAGACGGTGAAGATAGGAAGTATTAGACGACGAAGTAGCCAGCGTAGAGCGAAGGACTGTGTAGTTTGCGAAGCATAGGCGTAGTTAGCGAAGTATCAGCGTAGTTTGCGAAGTATCAGCGTAGTTTGCGTAGTATAAGCGTAGCTTGTTATTTTGTGTTTGTTTGTGTCGTTTTTAGTTTTATTAAATTCACGTATATTTATTATATTATTCACCCTTCTTTTCTTTTTCTTTTAATTTATAACCTTTCCTATAATATTATAAAATGGCGACACTGCAGCAATTCTCTCGAGGCACGTTGAAGCTGAGGAGCTCTGTGGCACGCAGTATAACTGGTGCCAATTTGAACTTGGAAAGAAGAAAAAAAATCCACTTAATCTACATGAGTGTAGCTAGTGAATCACTAGCTGAATCACTGAATCACATTAGAAATATTGATTTTTGTGCAATTGGCGAGCATTTGACTGAAATTGTTCAATTTTTACCCAAAAAAGGACAGTTATTTGTTAATAACTATTGTTTAAATTAACTTATTGAAAATCCCCTACGTAGTTCACTGCGAAATGTTATTTTAAAGTTGTGGTTAAATTTTCAAATAGAAAGATTGAAAATTGTTTGAGTTATGCTGCGTGCCGTTTTGAAGAATCATGTTTCAAGAAAAACTCCTATGTAATGAGGACAGCCGCAAGGCTGGATTCGTGGTCAGCAATGAGTTTAAGGTACAGCATCGGAACTTCTGACAGTTGGACTATCCGTATATATAGCTTATTTTCACCTGCAACTTGAAGTGATCTGAATCCGTCACTATCTGCGAATCCAGCCTCGCAGTCAATCTCATTATGTATTTTAGATAGGCGATTCTTTCTTATTATTTACGTTGATACATTATATTGTTGCCCGAGAAGGTGTGGCTTACTGTTCGAGAGTTTTAAAAGGTTGCCCATACGGTATTGGCTTGTGCTTTAAGGAAGGGGGACTGTTTAACTATCTGAAACCACTATGCGTATTGTTAACGACGTTTTTATGATCGGGTGATCAGGTAAAATCAGTGTTTCTCAACCTTTTTCGGACTATATCCCACTCAAAAATTTGGATATTTTTTTGACACACACACTGTCTATTAAAGATAACCAAATTTTGAAGAAGTATAATATAAATAAGCATTCCAAACAAAGAAAGAAATATTGGTAAAATTATTTTTAATTTGAATATAACCTTTATATTATTTTCGTGTTATAATAAATTTTTCACTGTATATGTAATTGGTGAAGTTAACGAATGGTATTTTTTAATTGGCTCCAAAATAAAAATTGTCCACGTGTGGAACGTACGCCCCACGTTGAGAAACACTGGCTAAAATCTTCACATTTTTCCTTCACCTCGCATTCTCCTATCTTACAAGGAGAGTGCAAGCCCTTCGGGTCGCCGATTTAGTTGAAACCTTGTACACTTGTAGATCTAGTCATTCTGTTCACGAAAATATAGCACTATAGGGGCAAACACTCAATATTTTTCAAGATTATTATGATTAAAGTTTTATTATTACGGTAAGTACAATTCTATTTAAAGTGTTCAGCAAGTAATACAATGGTTTACTGGGAACGTACAAGGATTTGTACGCCGCGGACTCAAGTTCACAAATCCGTGTGGACTTACTAACTTTTTTTTCCTTCTTTTTTTCAATGTATCTTTTTTATTTTCTGTTCATTTTTTGTTCGTGAAAACACGTTGAATTTTAAATAAATTGTAAATAAAATGTCTTATTAAAACTGAACACTTTGAATAAAATTGTACTTACCGTAATAATAAAACTTTAATCATAATTATCTCGAAAAATATTGAGTGTTTGTCCCTATAGTACTATATTTTCGTGAACAGGATGACTAGATCTACAAATGTGCAAGGTTTCAACTAAACTGGTGACCCGAAGGACTTGCACTCTCCTTGTTAGACTCTCCTGTTTCTCCGTGCTCGCCGAGAGCCATGAGTTCTGTGAGTTGTCTTACGTAACATGGACCATTTGTACCGTACCGTAGTGCAAAAGAACACCCGTTATTTTTCCTTACTCTGTCGCAGGCTGTCTGGGTCAGGTAGCATTGACAGCAAGCGGCTGGAGCGGAGAGGTGGTGGGGGAGTCAAGGCCTGCAGAAAGCTAGGAGAAGGGGAAGCGTAAACTCCATCTAGTCACGCTGCTCGCGATATCGATACCTTTGATGTTTCGTCTTTGGTAAACATTAATCGATAAAGTATCGGTTATCGTTTGTTCAGTCTGTGGGTAATTCACTTTGATTTTTACGTTCTCGCCCACTTCTCGAATGAATGCTCACGTGCGTATCGGGTAACAGTGCATTCGCTATATCTGTAATACATGCCCTTTCTGCTTAATTCGATAGCATTTTAATTATCACAGAACGTTACGATTACATCTGTCGCCGCAGTTCAACCTCACGATATCAAGTTTCTTATTATGACGTAACAGTCTTCTTAGATATGTACAATGCCGGAACATAAGTATTGACACGCCTGACTGAAACGTTGTCGATTTTTGAATTATTATATTGGGTTGTTCAAAAAGTAATTGCGTTTTTTTCATTTGATTTTCAGGTGTGTTTATTTAATATATGTAATGAACATTACTCAATGATATATTGGCCGTTTTGTTCGATGACCTTCTGCCATCTCTCGGGTAACTTCATAATACCGCGTTCATAAAACTTCCTATCTTTCTCTGCAAGAAACTTGTTAAGGTGCTGTTTGATGAGGTCTTCTGAAGCAAACGTTTTACCATTCAAGGGGTTTTGCAAGGAGCGAAAAAGATGAAAGTCTGATGGTGCTAAGTCAGGGCTATACGGCGGGTATGGCAATACATCCTAATCAAGCTGCAACAATTTTTGCCGGGTGACCAAACTTATGTGTGGTCTTGTATTGTCGTGGTGAAACACCACCCCCTTACGATTGATCAGCTCGGCACGTTTCTAGGCAATTGCATCACTTAATTTCTGTAATTGCTCACAGTAGATATTGGAATTAATTGTTTTGCTGTTTGGAAGCAACTCATAGAAAACTGGTCCCTTCCAATCCCACCAGATTGACAGCATCACCTTCTTTTGATGGATGTTCGCCTTTGCTTGTCTTTCTGGTGCTTCATCTCGCCTGCTCCAACTTCTTTTTCGGCTAACATTGTTGTAAACAATCCATTTTTCGTCGCCTGTGATCATACGCTTCAAGAACGGGTCGCCTTTTTCACGTTTAATGAGTTGATCGCAGACGTTCATGCGCTGCGCCAGATGAATTTCTTTCAACTCATGCGGTACACAAACATCGAGTTTTTTCACAAAGCCTAATGATTTCAAATGACCATGAATACTTTCAATGGATACTTTAAAAGCGGCAGCAAGCTCCCAAATCGCTGAATGTTTATTTGCTTGCACCAATGCTTTCATTTCATCGTCGTCAATCGCGGAAGGCCGACCGAAACGATGAACGTATTTAACCGAAAAATCACCATCACGGAATCGGGCGAATCAGTTCTGGCACTGGCGATCTTTGATGACATTGCTGCCGTAAATCTGACACAATCTATTCCTTGCTTCAGTTGCTTTTTCCCTTTTTTAAAATAATAAAGCAAAATATGGCGAATATGCTCTTCAAAATTATCCATCTTCAAACCACAATTGCAAGCACAAAACTCGACAGAATCGCGCGAAATTTTTTTCTGGTTTTAAGGTTAACTGGCGACAATAAAACGTGTATAAACATTTGACATTCATATCACGTTAAGATATAAATAAACATGGACAACGACATCTATTGAAAAAAAACGCAATGACTTTTTGAACAACCCAATAACTACGTGAAACGAAGTCATAGAATGATCTTTCTCGGATGATTTTAAAGGTGGAACCTTATACTTTCATCTTCCTAGCTTGAACTTTCTTTAACCACTTTGGTACGAGCATTGACTATAGTCGACAGCCACAGATGCACACGCACAGCTGAGTGTCGACTATAGTCGGCGGCCAAGAACTTTTACCTCATCTCTGCAATTGCAGCGTATATGTTCACCTAATAAGTTACTTTGAATTATTGCGTACCAGGATGATACCTGTATGTATATTTAATCAGCAGCAGTGCCGTCCTTTCCGCGAGCTACCATTGTTGATCAGGCTTCGAGGTGCACTTTAATGAAATTTTCTAATTTTTCATTTATCAAAATCAAATTGTGAACATTTAAAAATATCGCAATAAAAACATATACTCTGTTGATTTACAAGTAATGTCACAGATCTGTAAAAGAGTAAGGCGGATTCACTGTCGATGCACGAAACAACGTGCGGATGGTGTGTGCCGGCTGCGGGCAAGGTCTCGAAGCCGATGAGCGCCGTACCGAAGTGGTTAAGGGGTTATACGCAGTTAGAAATGTCAGAAAACCGATTTTTTCTAATTTTTTTTCTTATTGTACATATATTCAAGAATGTATCAACAAAATTTCAAGTCGGTCCGACAATTATTTTCGACCGAACAGCCGAAATAGTAGCGAGCGAGCAGCAACTGTCTGTCAGGAATATCGCTCTGACGTCCCTTTTTCGGACATTTCTATTGTACTCTATGCGTTGTGAGTCAGTGTTGTAGTGTTTATATAGATCTCAGCAATGAAAAGTTATCAGAAAGATGCATCAGTGGGTTCAAGCAAAATAATAATGAAAGTTATAACCAGCTAATATGGAAAGTAATACCGAAAATTGTTTCGAATGGTTCGAAAATAGTCGAACTTGCTGCATACATCGCTGCTGGAATATTTAATGAAGGCACAACATCATTATTATATCACATGAGTGCAATTGGACTCTTCTTGGGGCAAAATGCGCACTCGTTTGCCGAAAAGGAGAACGCCGAGCGCATCGCAACATACGAGCGAAGAGCGCAAGAGAGCACACGCGAGTGAAGAATGATTCGAAGACAATATCAAATTGACTTGTTAGAAGGAGCAGAGCATTTACTATATGGTCCTGTAATAGACGATTCAATCTAAGTCGAAAAATAAAATTTTTACTGTGCGTAAAATGATTCTGAAACTTTGAACGCGTTTATCTCGAAAGTATGTTTTTCAAGTCGGTGAGCAAGATTTCTCAAAAACGACTCAACCGATCGGTCTCAAATTTTTACACAAGCTTTATGGATATATTATCTAGTAATTAATCGTAGCTTTTGACTCTACAACAAATATTTTTCATTTTATAAACAATTTACGAGCAAAATTCTCATAAAAAATCGATATTTCTGCTTTAGGATGTCACCACTTTGTTAAAAATGAATATTTTGCAAAACCGAACGATCAAACACGAGGTAATACATTATATTGATGAAAAATTGTTGGTTTTTTTATTTCACATAACCCAGTCCCGAGATATCGTGCTCACCGCAGAACGTGTTTTTTTAGAGGTGTTCCCGGAGATTGGCTGCAGCGGCTATCAGAATTATTATTTTCATACCAAAAAAATTGAGAATGTAGTCAAGGACTACTACAATATGTGTACAAAGTTTAAAAGTAATACATTAAAATGTCTCTCCAGAAAAAATTCTTAAAAAATCACCTTTTTCCGGCCTTCTAACTGCGTATAACCCCTTAAGATGATCTCACAGTCTCACACTGATGTGACTTGTTTCTTACGTTTGTAAGTATAAGATTTGTTTGTGAAAATGGAATTTAACAATGGTTTACTATTCTTCGCATTTCCCGTGTAGCGTTTCAACGTTCGTTAACCCTAAAACTTCTGAGCCTCGATCTGTCACACGAACTCCTGGGGGGGGGTCCTCGAACCCATACTTCTTTTTATACATTTATCCTGGAAAAAGTTGTTTTTTGGAAAATGTTTTGCAATGTCAGAATATGATGCTATAGTTTATAAATAAGATACCATATGTTTTTGCGTTCAATCTGTATTGATTTATGTGTATTTATAAAATTAAATACCATTATAAAACAGTATAGTAACGTGCAGCTAGTTTGAACTTGATTCTTCTGATTCTCCTGATAAACATAAATGGCAGAGTATAGTATTAAATGAATGTTCTCTGCAAACATGGGTTTTGTATTTGTAACAACTTTGCATTGATTTTAATAAACTATTATATTTTATGCGTCTGCTTTTAGCCTCCAGTACACACTCATAACATCTCCTCTTTTTCGTCGGTTCTGTATCTTTTGGTATTTTAGTTTGTAGTGTCTTTCCAGTTGAAGTTCCCAATTAGTTACATAGTTTCATTCTTCATTCTGTAATTTTTATTCTTTGGAGAAAAGGAGAGCGCGAGGGTTCACTTCCCGTGGCGTACCGTCATCGCGGCGCGTAATCAGTTATATTTCTTTTATGCTTACTAATTTTTTACACATAGCAACGGGAACCTCTTAATTTCAAGCTTAAATGTGTATACAACAATAAATAATTTTAAGAGAATTTTTTATGAAAAGGAAATGATTCAAATTTAAGGTTTTTCAATTTGTGGGTTCGAGGATCCCCCCCCTTAGGAGTTCCAGGGTTAAGTTATAGAAGAATGACATCGGCCAAAGAAAACTTAAGAAAAACACAGGGCCCAGGATGAAGATAAGGGTTTGGGTGGGAAGCGTGGCGAGCAATGATCAGAAAAATTTCTGACATTCGGTTTTAAGTTGTTGAACTGTCTAGCTATACGGACGGCTGTGTTCATACTTAGATATATTAAACATTTATTTCATTAACCAATTATTTTATAGTAGTAGTAGTAATAGTATTTTATTTAGATTCAGCCTTCTCGGCCTAGAAAATGTATTTGGTTTACATTATTACTTAATTACTTAATCTACTCTCATACTTACATACTATCTTCACTCACACCGTATACTTAACTTCCCTCTCTCTCTTTCCTCTTCACTTTCGCCAGCCAATTTATCACTCCTGTGGATATCGCTCCCGATACTATTTCCTTATTATGAGATATAGCAGCTCATAAACAAACTATACACTTCTGTTAAAATTGTCAAAAAAATCTGAAAAGCTATTTCATTTTCTTTAAAATTTTTAAGTAATACTTTTACAATTTTCTTCTGTTTTATTCCTGATTTAACCCTTTCGTTATGGCAGTCCGCTCCGCTAAAGTGATCCCAGTGAACGGGCTGCTGCGCCGAAAAATGTACACATTGCACCTTGGTAGTCTTCGGTGAACGCTAAAACGTCGTTCAACACTACCTTGAAATTCTCTTATATGTACACTTTTTTAAGAGCTACTTAACAACTGTTTCGTTATATTATATGAGAAACTTGAAAATGAGTATATTTTAAAGCATATTCAGTTGTTTAAATATTTACAGATTTCGCTATTATTATAAATAAAAATAAAATTGATGGTAATTACAACACCAAGTTATAATTCTTAGTAATTTAATTCGGTATGGTAAATTATGATGATTATGAATTATGATGCCGGATATATAAGTTGACATCGTTGACATAAAAGTTGACTTCATACACTAGTGATGAAAGTAATCTAAAAGTCAAATATTTTTTCCAAAATTTATATCATTACTTTTTGTGATTAGTTATCATTAGACTGCGTTTTTGTATGCATTTATAGGAAATTGGAATTTATTGCCTGCTAGGTAGCTTAACTGATGAATCCACTGGCCGTTGCCGACACACCCGTTTTCATTTCCTTTCCTTTCCTTGTCGCTATAATGTAAAAAAGCATAGAATGCATATGACGTGCAAAAGTATATAAGATATCTGAATTCCAAGTTATAAAATTTAACACGTTGAATGCCACGCCAGTTTTACAGGGTTTGCCCGTGGCGCCACGATTAATTTTCTATTATACGATACGTATACCGTTGAAATATTATCTATAATAAATAAGTTATAGTGTATAACTATTTTTAGGTGTTTTATACTTCATTAATTTCTTCACACCATTACATTAACGATGGTAATAATAAAAAATCGATAATTATTGACATTCGTTCAAATTATGTTTTTCTACCAATCTGAGCGCACTGTGACCCCCGTGGCGCCACTGTCAAGTTGAGTGTCGGTCACCGGTGACCCCTATGGCAGTCAACGTGTTAAGGGATGTCACGAATTACCTACCTAAATTTTATTCCTTTACGAGTCCTTATAAAAATATGAGTTTGCATACAAATCCGCGGTCTAGTTATCACATGTATGAGTAGTTCTATATTCATTAATACCTTTACCACATCAGTTATTAATATCTTAACACATTACCGACCGGTAGCCGATTAATCGGCTTTTCGTCACCAACGCTCACCGACCGGTAGCCGATTAATCGGCTTTAAACTATTTCTTATTTGTAGTAACCACTGTAATACATAAAATGAATATAATTTAGCGTTAATATAATGAAAATAAAAGATTTTATTAAATTTAATTATCCTATAATAACAGAAAGTAGACAATTCTGTTTGAGCATACGAAACGCACAGACACTCCCGCGCGACTGGCTAAGCCAAAACAGAGCCGGCGCCAGGGAGAATCCGTGGCTGAGCGGCCGGTCGGCCGTGCGTATGCTGTTGAAATGCTAGCGGTCGGTAAAGTGTTAATATCGCAGAGATCAGGAGCAAGTATATTTAATTCAAATATTCGACGGGAGAGATTTAATATATTTTTTTTTTCTAAATATAAATATAGAAAACATCATCCAGAAAAAATAAGCAAACAAACAGTTTCTTTGTAGCGTACTTTCCTAAGGGTTTCGTTCTAAGAACCTAATCCACATCTGGTTATTAGAAAGTTCAAATCTTTAGAACACACAACAAAAGAACTTAATACTTTGCCGGCCGCACATTTATCGAATCACGCAGGTTCTATTGCTCATTAACGGTGATATTTATGCAATCGTTCGTAATATAAGTAGTTGCCATATAATTATTATCAAAGAAGGCGTTGAGATAACTGTTACACCATTATTATTGCATAGTCTTATATATTTAAATTATACAAACATCGAAATAAAGCATCATTGCTGGCAAAAAGAAGTCACGCTTACGTGACAGCGGCCGGCAAAGTGTTAAGGACCCGGATGGAGTCGTAGAAACTTTTAACCGTTGCATAATCAACTCTAAGGACAAAGTTCGTACAGTTCAGTTCGCCTTTACACTTTCCTCGTGCGTCCAATAGAGGATCTAAAGTATTAAATGAGAGTTTCATTTATTTGATTTTAAACCCATTTCACATCAGTTCTCTGTTTTAAGAAGTTTTATATCTATGAACATCTATAGTGGCTCCAAAAAGTATTCGTACACTGTACTACAAGGAAATTCACCTAATCCTGAAATTCTGATTTCACTGAAAGTTTGCATGTGTATATAGCATAATGGGTTATACATGGAACAATTTTTTGGGCGGCAAAATATCTTTTAAGGGGGCTGATAACGAACATCAAAGTTTCAATGATTGTTCATGCTTTGAATACAAGCTTTCCTGGGTTCTTTTTTTATGACAGGGCGATGGAGTATTAAAAATGAAACATTTTCTATTCGACAGGTTTTGCTTCATCAAGTATCATTACAAAGTTATCTTTAAAAAATGAGAGGAAGCTCAGAAACTTCAACGCTGGTTTCACCCCTTTAAAATGACGTTTAGATGAGAAAAAGAGATTAATTGATACGTATACTATTACGATCTGCATATCCACAAAGTTTTATTAAACACTTCTATCAGACTCAGAATTGCAATGTTAACCTCTTAATGCACAGTTTTTTTGAAAAAAAAAACAGCGAAAGAAATCAATTTTTTTTAATGTGAAAAAACACAATTTAGAACGTTGTCTTGACAAGAAAATTAAAAAAATACAAAAATAATCAAAATTTGTATTGTATCGTAAATTTTATTGTCGCTCGAATTATGTCGAGTGTGCACAGTTTGGCCAGTTTAGCGCGCTCGAGTTAACTCTCGAGTGTACGAATACTTTTTGGAGCCACTGTATGTAGATAAGAGCCCTAGTGTATTACTGTGCCCGGGGATCTGTAATGCTTAAGTCGGCCCTGTCCGTCGTAACTTTCATCAAGAAAACGTTCGTGCGACTAAGGCTCTAACACGTCGCACCTACTGACGTAAATATATGCGTCATGGAAATCTCCTATCGTGCATCTAATGATGTGTACGCATGCGTCATCGGTTCTTTTCGAAGAGATTTAGAGTGGGAAAAAGAGCATTCCAAATAAAATACTGTGGTGACCTTTCTGCCTTCGCCATTTTTTCGCAAATGCTCGAGTCCGCCTCGGTTTCTTCATATACGAGTTCCGATCTGTCCCTTCTTATCGTTGTGTCTAACAAGGAGAGTGCAAGCCCTTCGGGTCGCCGATTTAGTTGAAACCTTACACACTTGTAAATCTAATCATTCTGTTCACGGAAATATAGCACTATAGGGGCAAACACTCAATATTTTTCAAAATTATTATGACTAAGTTTTATTATTACGATAAGTACAATTTTATTCAAAATGTTCAGCAAGTACTACAATGGTTTACCGGGAACGTACAACGATTTGTACGCCGCGGGCACAAGTTTAAATCCGTGTGGACTTACTAACTTTTTTTTCTTTCTTTTTTCAATGTATCTTTTTTATTTTCTGTTCATTTTTTGTTCATGGAAACATGTTGGATTTTAAATAATTTGTAAATAAAGTATCTTCACTCAATATTTTTCGAGATAATTATGATTCAAGTTTTATTATTACGGTAAGTACAATTCTATTCAAAGTGTTCAGTTTTAGTAAGACATTTTATTTACAATTTATTTAAAATTCAACATGTTTTCACGAACAAAACATGAACAGAAAATAAAAAAGATACATTGAAAAAAGAAAGAAAAGAAAGTTAGTAAGTCCACAGACACAATAATTTGAGTCCTCTCAAGATTAAAATTAGCGTATAAAGTTCTTTTTGCGCGATTGAAATAGTAGAAAGGTACATACATTTTGTTTTTTTACTAAATTATATCTATAACTAGCTTCATTGAGATAACCAGCAAGTTTGATGAATTAAAGATATGGCTTGCATGCGGTAAACGCACCGCAGCATTACCGCTAACATTATATATGATGTTTCTTCTTTTATTTTGTGGGGACGTCAAGGAAAATAAATTTACTCGTACGTACTCCGTATAAACTTTAATATAATATCGCTACTGTCACGTGACTCGTTTTACTAAGAGGCTCGAGCAAGGAATGCCGGCCCAAATTTCGTTTTTCTTTGGCCTAACCCCCCGTCGTCTTCCAAGGTTTGGGGAAATAAGAGAGGGAGAAAAAGGTTCTTCCAAGCTGTATCGGCCCTGGAACTATTCCCAATTCATTTATTGCACTCAGGGCCCGAGCGCTTGGATACAGCTACTTTCCTCGTCCACTCCGTACCTCTTTTGTGCGTTGTACGCCACAATTTAAATCTGCAAGTCGGTTGGTTTGTTCCTTTTCAATCTTCTGTAGTAGTTTTTGATATTAAATAATTTTATTTATTATATCACACCTGTCCGCTCGTAACGCCTTTGTTCTCCATTCACGTCTCTTACTCTACTGACTCATACCTCGCCTTTTGTTACATTGGTTCACGCGCTCTCTCTCGCTCTCTCACTCATTCTCTCTCATTCTTTCCTCACTCAGCCTATCATTCACTCCATTACAAACAATCTAATTACCCATTCGTCCTTTTGAAATCTCTCTCTCTCTCTCTCTCTCTCTCTCTCTCTCTCTCTCAATCACTACACTTCTGTGTTGCGGTGCATGATTTAGGTCCTTAACGTGTTCATTGGGGTGATTTCGCTACGGGCGGGTTCTCCGCCGCGGTACTTCCACTGAACGGAGCGCCGCGACATCACTGCACGCTACGCCGATCGTCAGCGTGAGTACCGCGGCGAACCCAAGCTGCTTGAATGTTTTCGAACGAAAAAATTTTTCTCCTGTGGTGACATGAAACACCTGCGGGTGTTCTATGGGGCTGCATCAAACTCTTTACAACAGGACCTGAACGTCGGCCCGTCCTTCGGTCCAAATGGCCAGCCGACCTTCATTACCACGGGCGTTTGATTGCAGCCTCATTAGAATCCAAAAAACACTCGTAGAGTTCTTTCCATGTCTCCACATTTTCCCCTTCTCGACGCGTTCAGGGAATATAAAAGCAGAACTTCCCTGGGTGTGACAACACAGTTATACAGTCAATCTATCATTCAGTCATTCAGTTATAACTCACAAACATGTAATAACCCACGAATAAAGATAGCCTACACTCCAAAGGATATTTATAAATGAAGGATATTCCGGGGTATTTATAACGTCTTAGCATGCGCTCTTTAATTTACAGTTTGAGAGGAAGTAACATTATGCAATATAATATAATATAGTGGCATCTTATGGAGGGCCACTATAGTGGTCCGTAGTACCTCAGTGGCATCTTATAGAAGGACACTATAGTGGCCCGTAGTAGCGAAAGGGTTAATATTCGTTTTTTATGTGCTATAGCAAAATTTCCTATCTGTTATTTGATATTTTGTATGCCCAAATATTTATGTAGAGAGTCTGTAGTAATGTACCATGGGGCGGCAGCAATAGTTCTTAGTGCTTTGTTCTGGAACCTTTGGGTGATATTTATGTTACTTTTCTTGGCACATCCTCAGAGTTGAATTCCATATGTCCAAATTGGAATAATGGCGACCTTATACAGAAGTAGTTTATTGTATAATATAAGTTTTGATTCTCGTCCCATGATCCAATACATGGTTTTCATTTTGCGATTAACACGTTCGTCGCCACGTCACCCAAATATGGGTGACGCTCTTTTTCTTAAAGTTAAATAGGATTTAAATTTAGAATTTTTAAAGGAATTCAATGAAATAAGTATTGAAGTATAATATATATAAATATAAAATACATAAAATAAAAATAAAAAATAAAAACTTTTGCTGTTTTTATATTTTTTTACCCCAGTTTTCTATGTAAACGGATTTGGGCGCAGCAAGAAACTCAGGCGAATCACGCTGGGCGATGAACGTGTTAAGTTGCTTCCTTTTCTTTTTTATGTGGCCTTTCCATGTGAGTCTTTTATCCATGTGCAGACTGAGGTATCTGATACAATCCTTTGTCTCAAGGTTTTCGCTGTTCAGTTTGACTGCAAGGGACGTAACATGTCTCGTAGTAAATGTAATGCGTGCTGATTTGTTCGCGTTAATTTTAATTTTCCATTTTCTGGCCCATTCTGTAGCCTTATCAAGAGCTCCCTGCAAGAGTCGTAAAGCCTCCGCAGAGATTTCATAGGAAGCCAAAACGCAGTGTCTTCCGCGAATATGGCCACGAGTACATTTCCATCTTCAGGAAGGTCTGTTATGTAGATTTGATATAACGTGGTACCTAAGACGCTGTCTTGAGAAATTCTCGCGAGTATAGGGTAGATCTTCGAGTATTTGTCGTTTTGACTGATCTGGAAGAACCTGTCACTTAACCTTTTCGCTTCGGCAGTCCAGTCTGCCGAAGTGCCGTCACTAAACGGATGCATACGCCAGAAATATGCACAGTGCATGTGGTTTTTGTATATAGGGTAAGATTGCTTAAGTCGTACCCCTTAAGGAAAAATCCGTATAAAACTTAAGATTTATCGAATAAATAGAAATTAAATGTGTAATTTAAAACTTGTGTTATTATTGTTGTTATTTATTGTACCGAAATTGGAAAATCTATATGTTTTTATTTAAAATAACCTATATCTTTAAAAATTTACATTGGTACGACAAAAGTAATGGGTTTCCTAAGTCGTACCACCTATAGCCTAAGTCGTACCTAAGAATTCAATAAAGCAACAATAATGTTTAAAACGTACTTTTTATTTATCTGTTTGTATAACACATAAGTATTCAGTTAGTACAAACATTACACACAAATTTTGTTATTCTTTTGTCAACTCCAGGGCATAAAGCGTGAACCCATGATTTGCATTTCAAGCATTTAATCATATTTTCCTCTCGATCTTCTGCACAAATAAAACAAAATCAATCACTTTTCTTCTTTTTAATGTTTAATGCCAATCCTTTTTTATTCTTCCTTTTTATTCCTGCGTTTCTTTTATTTACCGCATTTTGTATGTTTTCTGTATTCTGCGTTGACGTTATTTCAACTGATGAGGTAGAGCATCCACGGAATACGTTGCTGTGATTTATTATGGGAATAGGAGCTAAGATATTTAGGGATGTTATATTGTCTATGAGCTTCATTAAATCCAATAACTCGTTCCGATAATTTGGTTAACGCCTCTTCTGTATCTTCTTGTTTCCATTTAATATAAATTCGCTTTGACTGCCTTGATATAATTATGGTCTAAAAATAGGAATGAAAGCAACGTTAATTGAGAGAGGGTAAAAACAAGAAGTAATTTCTTAAGTTGTACCAGTACGATTTAGGAACCTCATATCGGTACGACTTAAGACACGACACAAGTTACATTTAAAAGTAATGTAACTTAACATTGAATAAAATTAATACGATTTCGTTTCGACCAAACGATTATGTAAATTCTTCTGAATTTATATCTAAGAAGTAGCACAATTTTAACAATAATTAATTTACAAAATGAACTACCAAACATAGGCAGAAAATTGTAAGAAAATTGAAATAAACTTACCTGATCAGCGGATTTATAACGAGGCAGATTTACGGCAGAAAATGAAATGTGAAACATTTGATTGACTCAAATGTATATTTTATTGTGGTTGTATGCGCTGTTATCACTGTAGTTCATTCAAAATTCAAGTGGTACGACTTAAGCACTGATACGGCTTGAGCAACCTTACCCTACAGGGATACAAAAAATGTGTTCAGATACGTAGAAGGTATTTCAAGTTAAAGCGAGTTTTATTTCGATTTGTAGAGGTTTTTTTTTATTGTGAGACAAGAGAATGAACAAAATTTTCGTTTCATAGAGGTTTCCAAGTTAAAAAGATTCGACTGTAGAATCATTATGCGACCAATTATAACACGATTTTTGGGTCACTCTGTGTTTGTTTTCCTCTACCGTCGATATTGTTCGGATAATTGACCAATAACTCCGGATAATCGAGGTCTTTACTGCACTTGCACCCAGAATTGGGCAAAACGAAATTTGATTAACGATTGATGATTATGATTACTATAAAATCATGTTAATAATCATGATTATTGATTATTTAATGTTCAATAATCATTGATTAATGATTAAAAGGAGCATTCAAAATCATTTTAATCAAACGTCTTAAGTAACTCGGTAACCGTTATTTATGTAATGATTATTGTGTTGATTATGATTGAATCAGTACTTTATTTAAATTTAAACAGTAAATAGTATTGTAAATACCTTTTTGAAGACACACATTTATTTCTATGCTTATAAATTTTAATATAAATATAGTAAGTTGCTAAACAAGTTGCTCATTTATGTGAATATAATATATTAACATATGTATGTGTTAGAATGTGTAAATACATCATGCGTGTGTATGTGTATAGGGATTAGTGTCAATAATTACATTCAGTTCCATTGATTCATAGGATTGAAGGATACGAAGAAGTTTATAAACATATACTATGCCTTTGTTGTTTCGAAAGATGTATTCTGTATATATGTACGGTGGGTCCAAAAAGTATTCGTACACTACATTTCAAGGAAATTCACCTAATTCTAAAAATTCTGATTTCAATGAAAGTTTGCATATGTATAGAGCATAATGGGTTATACATGGAGCAATTTTTTTTTCGACGGGAATTCTTTTTGAGAGGTTAAAAGTTAGCCTCAAAGTTTTAGCGATTCCTCACTGCTTTGAATACAAGTTTCTCTGAAATCTTTTTCTATGACTGAGTGATAGAAGATTAAAAATTGAACATCTTTTATCCGAAAGGTTTTGCTTGATCACAGACCATTACAAAATTATATTTAAAATACGAGAAAAGCTATTGAAATCATTAATGTTGATTTTACCTTCTTAAGGTGGTATTTTAATAAAATGAAAAATTAATCCATAAACATACTATTACGTTCCACATATTTGCAAAATTGTATTAAAAACTTTCATTGAAATCGGAACTTCAAGGTTAAATGAATTTACTTGTAACACACTGTACGAATACTTTTTGGAGCCACTGTATGTACATTCGACTTTATATCACTATCTTGAATATAAACACGCATTAATCATTCAAATAATTACAAATTAATGACTACTGATTACAGATTACAAATCACATGTAAGATTACTAAATTAGGTAATTATTTACATTAGGGGAATCACCTTCGATTTCGATGATTTTTACGAATGTTGTAAAACGTGTTATTTTGAACTTTTTCTTCTATATGGTAAGGGGAATTGACTTTACTTTCCGAAATATCACTCGAATTCCATTCAAACTATATCATTCCGTTGAGCATATGTATTAGGTATGCAAATTAATTCGGTGCCTTTGCATTTAACGCTTTGTAACTTTCATCAAAATTGAAATATCTTTCCTGCCCTATGGTGATTTGAAAGTTGCAGTATTATACTCTAAGAAACATTAAAAGAATTATGGCAACTCGGTATAATTTCACCTAATAACAGTAAACAATTTACCGTTCGACAAGGCGTATTCGAGGCACTGCATTCTTTTTGCTTTTGAATTGAAAAAAAAATGCTTCTGAAGCTAAAGAAATGATTTGTTCCGCTTTTGGTACTGACGCTGTGACGTATAAAACGTGTAAAGACTGGTTTGAAAGATTGGACAAGCACATCCAGAATAGGCAAGAAATTTTAAGAAAACTTTTGAAAAACGTTTGAGAAAGCTAAACAAGGGCTTGCGTTGCAGCCGAATGTTACCCATCAATGCTTATCGCAACGTTTACTTCAGTTAGGAAAAATTCAAAAGTTAAGAAGGTGGGTTCCGCACGAAAAAAGTGCCGAATTAATTTGCACACCTAATATATGCAGGGATTGTAAATAGTAGCGGACAAAAGTTTAAGACCAAAGCGTCAAAGAAAATTAATTAATTAATCACTAAAAAATAATACTATAAATAAAATTTGTATTCTATGTTAATCAATAAATAGTGTTCTACCATAATGACAATAAAAATGAATAGATGAACAATATTTGTGAACCATAAAATTATGTTTTACATTGTCCTGTCTTCTTAAACTTTTGTCCGCTACAGTCAGAGTCAGTGTAAAAAGTATTCGTACGCTAGTATAACTTTGTTTTCTATCGTATGCAAGGTGTACGCGCTAAGTTTTGTCACCATTTTTTAGGCATTTCCGGTAGTGCAATTAAAAAATGTTTCAGACAAATGTTTTTTAGTGTTGGATGATCTATATGTTTCCGAATCTTGAAATCTCAGAAAATGCTTTCTACGTAAAAGGTCAAGGTTACCTTGACTTTTTTAAATAGCACCATAGATTTCTAATATTATGAGATTGTTGCTGATGTCAAGACGAATTCAACAGTGTATTAGACTTTTCGTATCGATATAATTACACCGTCTTTGTTTACTTTCATTGTTTCCCATATTATGTATGTACGCTTTACAGTCATCAATCTAATCAGCTCATTGGTAGTATTGCTTCGGGTTAGCTTAGCGTATTGCGATTTGATCTTTTAGAATGAGTAAGTTTTCAAATAAAGAAAGGTGTTATATGCTATCTGTTTTTAATGAATGTGGAAAAGAACTTCGGAATCGCATAACAACTGCTTGTAATGATATAAACAGGGACGCCCTAATTACAGCGACAACGAAAAGTCTAATACAAAGAGCAGAGCTTTGTATCATAAAAAATGGATCGTAGTTCGAACATCTGATGTAACCAGATTTTTTTTTAAGATATAACTCATCATTAAGATTAAGTTTCTACAAAATTTTCAAGTTTAAGGTCATTTCAAGGTCATAGTATAATACGCGGTTGAATTCGTCTCGACGTCAGCAATAATTCTGTGGCATCAGAAATTTATAATGTCATTTAAAACAGTCAAGGTTACATTGACTTTTTTACTTAAAAAGCATGTTTTGAGATTTAGGAATATGGGAACATGTAGATCATCTAGCACTAAAAATCATTTGTCTCAAACATTTTTTAAGTGCACTACCGGAAATGCCTAAAAAATGGTGACAAAACTTAGCGCGTACACCGTGCATATGTATGTAGCATAAATATGTATCAATCAACAAAAACATATTGCAGTATATAAATAACAAAAGTAACAAAAACTACTTATTTTTCATAAGTTATTATTTAAAAATTAGAAAAAAAAAATACCATTCAGAATCAAATTTCATGCATAAAAAATATTCATACATTTCGTAAATACTAGTCAGAAAAGAAAGATAATAGTTTTTTATAAAAGTTAAGTATTTAGTTGGATACTCCTTTTGTTCAACGATATGTCTTAAATCATTTTGGCGTTTAAAATCCAACCAAGTACTTAACTTTTATAAGAAAACAATTATTTTCGTTTTATAGCTAACATTTACGAAGTGTACGAATACTTTTTACACCGACTATACGTTTACGTATGTCATCGCTTCGACGGTTGTTATGTCGTGACTGCCGATATTATGTTGTTTCTATAATAAAATTACAAATATCCAAAGATTTTCAGTGCTGAACCAGTGACAAGATAATTGATTACACCAATTAATTGTAATGGTTAGGGATTTGGGTATACAGTGGCATCAAAAAGTATTAGTATATTTATTAAAACTAAGTTCGTTAACCTACAAATTCTGATTTCAATGAAAATGTTTAATAAAACTTCGTGAGTATGTAGAGCGTAATAGTATATGTATGAATTAATTTTTTTTTATCAGAACGACATTTCAAGAAGGTGAAGTCAACGTTAAAAAGTTCAGTGGTTTTTTTCGTGTTTTAAACATAACTTTAAAAGACAAAAAATGTTTAATTTTTAATGCTCCATCACCCTACCATAAAGACAAATTTGTGAGTAACTTGTATTTAAAATGTGAAGAATCGTTAAAATTTTTAAGGTTCGTTTTCACCCCTTCAAAAAGATTTTTTGCTGACAAAAAATTGCTCCATGTGTGCTTCATTATGCTGTATACGTATACAGACCTTCATTGAAATGAGAACTTGTAATGTGGTGTACGAATACTTTTTTGAGCCATTGTATTTTATTTCATTGGCGAGCGGAGATTTAACACTTTAAACATGCATCTTGATTATCTAACCCTCCGGGATTAGACCTCACCCGGATAAACAAATGGTCGGTTAATTCGACATGTTTTGTAGGTTACGTACACATAAAAAGAAATTAATATTAAATGAGAGAAAGAAGTGCGGAATCCTGTATTCAGAGATTTAGTATGAATGGAAAGAAAATTAGTAAGAGAAAGATTATTTAAGTAATGCATATGACAAAAAATACGCAAGAAAGTGAATCATTACTGAATATGTCAATAATATTTCCTGTGGTCAATATGTATTCTTATATATAAAAAGTATTAAAAATGTGCAATATGTAAATAAAATATACACGTATAAATTATATTATCCGTTTCGTTAATGATTTTTTCGGATTATCCGAATGGGTTCCGGTCCCGTTTGAGCCGAATAACGGGGTTTCGCTATAGTCATTAAAATGTAGTTGATCACTGCCCAATCTCTGCTTACACCCACATTTCGTTAATTGTTTGTTAATCCTTTTAAGAATCTTAAGCGTTGTATGATTTACCTTCGAACCTGATAACAACGTCGCATATGCAAGAAGTATGCATTATGTGACGCGCGTATGAAATTTGGCGTAGCGCCTACATTTTGCTCGCGTTTTACTCCGCGTATTGTTCTCTTTCTCGCCCTCTCGCGTTGGACCAGTGTTTTTGCCGCTGTGCGAAGGTTCTCTGTTCGTGCGCGCAAGCAGGTTAGGTCTGTTCGTGGGTTCGGTGACGCGAGTAGAAACAGGACAGCACTTGTTGTACTCATTTTTGCGCCAGTACGTTTGTCCGCGAATCAAGGAAACGTAAACCATCGTTTTTGCTAATAAGCTGTGCCGTGTTGGTGTGCTCGTGACTCGGGTGTAGCGACCACATGACTCTTCCAAATACTCGCGTTTGATCTATCGTTTAAAGTCATTATTGCGCCGTCTGTCGAACGTGCACACGGTTACGCGTTCAAACGTTCGCGAAATTTCAAACACTTTCGTGTGAAACCGTGTGTTATCGTGTACTTTCGTTGCAGCTAGTGGGCCACTGTTCGTCGCGGGTAATATTTGTCCGGGCATTAAATAGAACGATTAACACACGTGTGTCATAACACGTCGAATGGAATAGCTCTATAGTTGATAAACTCGACGTTGTGGCGCAAAATTCGCTGGTTCAGTACAACGTACTATTTTATAGCTAAATCTAGGAATTGATTTTTACGAGTAAAAAAAATTGCTGTTGCTTTAGAGAAAAAGTTAATTTAAAAAATATATTCTCGGGAGGTTTCAAAGGTTTGAAAAGGAAAATTAGTTTAAAATTAGTTCGCGTTTGTATCCGCGAGTGCAGGTTTGAAGTGCCTTTCTAAGCGTCCACGAATTGAATCATGTCGAGTAGAGGTGTCACTTCGACGGAAAACGAATTCTTTCTTTGCTCGAGAATACCAAACTTTCTTATAGATCCTGAAGATGAAGGTAATTATTGATCTTTATTACAGTATTAATACAGTGGGTATAAAAAATATTCATGAATTTCACACTAATTTTATACAATATTTTATATGATTGAAAGTTTCCATTATGAAACAGATGTGCAAAAAGAAATAAGATGATACTAGTAATAGTTTCCGAAATTAACAAGAAAAGCTAAAAAATTGTAAGAAATAAACAAGCAGTAGCCATCGGTACAGTCACTAAGTAATAAATCTATTTTAAACTTTCAAGTTGAAGGTAATTGCTCGTTAAGATATGCACGTAATACATTCCGTTTAAAATAAGGCCGGAGGACCCTCGCGTAAACATTACAATTTGACGACGCGTTGCCAATGGAATAACATCTAACGGGCTACAGTCAGTCGCAAAAGTTTTTGCACACTGTTTAACGAGAAAATGCACCTAGTCCAAAAGTCTGATTTTAATGAAAGTTTGTGTACGTGTTGCAGATTTTATATACAGGTAACCCTCCTATAACACGGTAGATTGGTTCCTAGAAAATGCCGTGTTGTGTGAAACCGTGTTGTATGAGATCCAGAGCCAGTACAAAAATAGGAATTACGTTCCGAAAACTTATTAAAAACAAATTTTTTTTTTATTAATCATACATAAACAACTTAATTTTTATTAAAAATATAAATGTATGTACAACGCAAAACAAGAAAAAGCAAGAAAATTATTTTAATTTAACGCAACTTTAATTTAAGAAATTTCTTCGTCGTCACTTCTCAGTATAATCAATCGAGAACGTTTTTTCGGTGGAACGATATCGCCTTCACTTTCAAAACTGTTTTCTTAATTTAACCCTTTTAGTGCCCCCGGTCCTTATGCGAAAGCTGCCATGGGCCGATAGATCGGCCGATTTACAGAAACCGAAAATTTATGCCCAAACCGCTTAGTAAAAAATTTGCTGTAGGTGTAACGAAATATTTTCGACGGGGTCCTATCCTCACTATTGGTTACAGGGGAAAAAAGTCCCAACGTTCGGAATTTTGTTCTTTATAAAGCTATTCATATAAACGCGCATATCAAATCGGCCCGTGGCATTCTTCGCATGTATTTCGTAAAATGCCTGGCACTAAAAGGGTTAAAGTCGTTGTATCTTCTTCCCTCTTAAAAAGATCTGTAATTTCACTTTACTTTGCTGGTTCTTACCATGGCCTTTGTAAATTTCTCGGTATAGAACTAAACAGTTTTGCGGCTCCCTTTAAAATTTTCGGCCTCTTTCAGTAAAAGGGTCTGCATTCAAGAAAAGTGACTCGAGATTTTCAGCTAAGCTTAGGCCTACTTGTAATTTTTTTAATGTTAAATTACTAACTCAAACGGTTAAGACGACAAACCTCGCCGCGGTTGTAGAAGTACAGTGATGTGCAAAGGTTTTTGCAATTTTCTTCTTATCATGTTAGTGCAAAACCGTGTTATAGGATGTCGTGTTGTAGGAGGGCTACCTGTACTTTTATATATAGGAATATATATTAGCAGTGGATACGTTTATTTTAAAGAAAAACGTAGAATTTAAAATGAAAGGCATATCAAAGCACAGAATAAGTTCGGTGTACAAATAAAATATTATAAAGGAATCTGTGAGTTTCCTTTGCATTAACTATAAAATTAAGAAAATAAAAAGGTTCTCATCCACGAGTATGAAAATTTTGCAACAGGATATAAAAATTGAAACCGGAGATTCGGATAAGTGAAATCCGGATAAACGGGTTTCCACTGTATTTAAAAAGTGGTACAATACTCAATCCCTATCCTGATCTACTGCACCGACACTACTGATAATGATGATATATACATCAATAAATATATTTTATACGTTCTGTGTGCATATATTTTATTTTATAGTTTATTTTTGTGAATAAATTGCATATTACTATATCATCCGAGGTTGTTTTCTAAATTGTATACCTTTTATCGCTTCATATGTACAGTTACTCTCACTCGTAATTTGTGTACAGTATACAGCAACATTGTCAACGTGGTTAACATTTGAATTACTGTAACTTCGTGAGAAAAAAGTCGTACAGCAATCATTTTTAAGCTCGTTTTAAAGGCTGAATCTTCCAGTTTCACACCTTTAAGTTCGAATTCTCCTGAGATTCTTCTGCGGTAAGTTATTATCGTGAAAACGTGGAATGTTTTCTTCAAAAAGATAGTGCCTTTAAAACGAGCTCAAAATGATTACTGTGCGACTTTTTTCTCACAAAGTTACAATAATTCAAATGTTAACCACGTTGACAATGTTGCGGCCTACTGTACAAATTACGAGTCAGAGTAATTGTAGGTGGAGTTCAATTATTCGGCATATTCGATTATCCGGCACTACCTCGGTTCCAAGTATGCCGGATAATCGGAATTCCTACTGTATTATTAGGTCGAGTCATAAGTAACTTCCGTTTTTCTATTAGACATTTATTTTGCTCTCATTAAATAACAAAATTATATTAATTTATTATGTATTCACCACTATTATATATAACCTTCTCCCATCTTCCTGGCAGTTTATCAATTCCTTCCTTGTAAAATGTGATTGGTTTGGACTGGAAGAAATTTTTGACAGCCTGCCTGACTTGCTCTTCAGAATTGAAGGTTTTTCCAAAAAGTTTTATAAAGTTTTATAAAGAACAGAAAATGTGGTAGTCTGTTGGGGCAAGATCCGGGGAGTAAGGTGGATGTGATAAAACAGACCATCCAAGCTGAAGAATTTTTTCTTGTCACCCTTACTGTATGTAGTCGCGCATTGTCGTGTAAAAGAATGACGTTTTTGCAATTGACGAGTGCAGGACGCATTTCATGGAGTTTCTTTTGTACTCTTTGCAACTGCTGAACGTATCTATTCGCAATAACCGTTAAATTTGACTTCAACAACTCGTGGTGAATTATTCCTTAACAATCCCACCATACACACAATAAAATCTTTTGCCATGGATATTTGCTTTCGGATCTGATAGGGGTGGTTGATCCTTACCAAGCCACTGTCTTTTGTGGACTATATTCTCATAGGTAACCCATTTTTCATCGCCTGTTACAATCCTGTTTAAAAAAGGCTTAATTTTTACCCGTGAGAGCAGACTTGTGGCGATTGACATGCGATCTTCTTTATTCTGTTCACTGAGATTGTGAGCTATCCATACTCCTAACTTGCTGACTTTCCCTAATTTCTCCAGGTGACGGTTAACAGTTGATTGTGATGTATTCAATCTTTCTGCTATACCTCTTATTGATTGACGTGGATTTTGCTCCAATATTGCTTTTAAAAGATTGTCGTCAAAGTCGGAAGGACGTCCCGCCCTCGGTTCGTCTTTTAAGGTCGTATCTCCAGAACGGAATTTTATAAATCAATTTCTAACTGCCCGATCAGTTCTTAGTCTTCACCATATACTCTGCATATTTTTTCAGCTGTCGCCTTAGCACTATTGCCTTGTTTAAATTCCCAATGCATTACATGACGAATATGTACTTTTTAACTCTCCATTTCAGAGATTAAAAAAAACAGTTTAACGTAACGTGTATCACACAAAACAGTTCATAAAAGACTAACTAAAGCCTCGTCTATATAGTGAAAACAAAAACTTCTTGTCATGGTAACTCATAGCGGGTAGATACGAACAATAGATTCTACTTATTGTGCATCGGAAGTTACTTATGACTCGACCTAATAAATTCGATGGTTTTTTATTATACATATCTATGTAATTTGTAAACGATTATGGAGCCGCCATTGGATTTTATTAGGTTGGTGCGTATGAAATGTCGGATTTTTCAGTAAATAGATAAAACTTTTTTCAAAAGCTGTTTATTTAATTAAAATATGCTCCATTTGCTTCAATACACATTTCCCAACAAGATTTTAATGCATAGATGCCTGTCTTAAAGAAATTCTGATCTTTAGAATCAATAAACTCTGAAATGGAATTTTTCAGGCTGTCTTCATTTTCATACTGTTTAACCTGTAAATAGTGTTCTGAATGTTTAAAAAAATGAAAGTCAGTTGGCGAAAGATCCGGTAAATAAGCTGGGTGCTCAAAAATTTCATATTTTAATTCATTTAATTTCGCAATTGTTTTGTACGACGTATGCGGCCGAGCGTTGTCGTGGAGAAGTATTGAGCGATGTCGATTAACAAGTGATGGACGTATAATTTTCAGTTTTTTATGCATTTCATCAATGTACTGGCAGTATTTTTCGAGGTTATGCCAAAAACAAAAGCATAACGAAAACAGAGAGACAAACATTCGTATGTAAAGAAAAAGCAACATTTCATATGCACCAACCTAATAATAAATCAACGTATTCTTGTTATTGTACTTCAATAAAGTGAACGATAGATTCTTAGACTTTCTAACATTCATCAGATCTATTGTTTATTACAAAGTTTCTTATTCCAGCAAATGCATTAGCCGTTTTACACCGTTTGAAAATTCCAATTTTTTCCTTGAAGATACTTTAGCTGCGAAGTGTTTTCTTATCAACTAATTTGCCATCTATTTTTGTTCTTTTATAAGTTACATATAGTACTTATTTGCTAAACATTAGCTACACATATAATATTAAGTTATCTTTGAAATGCATAAGAATATTTTTTGCATTTATTCATGAATTTGTTTTATCATGTAAATAATAATAATAATTCATCCGTAATATTGTAATAGTTATTTCGGTTTCGAAATATAATTATTCAATTATTTTGTAGTTATTATTCAGTTATCTTTTTTGAACCATATTTATCTGTTACATTGTCCAACAGGAATTTTGTTTTGTATAGTATCCACTAGGTATTTTTTTCTTAGAAATTTTGTCATTCTGAATGCGAGAAGTAAAATTACTCTGTCATTCTCAATTTTCTAAAAATTCGTCTTATTTCTTCGGAATAACGGAAATAAAAGTGAAATATTATCTGACAACTAAGAATGTTCGAAAGTTCTAATTAATCATTAAAAAACAAAGGAGAGGTAGGATATTTTATTTTATTTTATTTATTTATTTATTTATTTGCACATAATTCGTACCTTTCGGTTTTGGATGACTTCCGGCTACACTTTTCTTATTATTTAACAATATCTAACCTTAACCTAACCTACCCATTTACCCTATTCTTCTCTCCACATTCTACCCTATTCTAGATTTATTTTATCATAAAAAAAAAACAAAAAAAAGAAAACTCAATAACCTAACCTACTAATAGAATATATAAATCTCTTTACAAATACTTAAATATCTACTTTTTAACTATACTTAGCCCTATTGCTCTCTTTAATTTTATTTACAGTTCTTTGGCCACTGTCTTTGGTTGCTTCTTTCCTAGATTATTTGCCTCCCTCAGCCCATCCTCCTTATTCGTTTCCTACTCCCCTTCTTCTTCTATTTCCACCTTCCCTCTTCTACCTTGTTTATGCTTCTCCCTCCCTTGCACTATTTTCTTCATGATTTTTAGTCCTCTTCCGTCCTCTTCTAAACACTCCTCTATGCTTTTGTCCGTCTAACAAAGAGTATTTATTCTTGAAACTTATTTTGAATGTAAATCGTTTACTTTAAATGAAATGTTCACGATAAAATATCCACAAACGTCTGCTTCTTTTAAACGTGTTGTGCAGAAAACGATTACTAAATTTAAGGCTACAGGTTCAGTCGCTAACGTCAAACGTAACCGTGTAAAGACGATAAAAGATGAATTGGCAAAAGTTTTCGAAAACATACTGAAACATGCTAATTTGTGTATCGAAGTTCATGGTGAACACTTTTAACACCTCCTCTGAACTATTAAATGTACAGTATGTTGTTATTTATAATATCCTGCATTTACTACTTTTAAACAAAAATTATGATGTATTAGTAATTTACTTCCCTGTTAGTATTTGTACTTCTGTATTCATACCGGGTCTCTTTTATCTTGGCCACCCTGTACAAGATCTAGAGCAGTCATACGCAACTTTTTATTTCCTCGGGCTACAGGCATATGTTTGTTAATTACTAATTTAATTTCAGTTCAGTTTTATTGGTCATATAATTGTTGAATGAATTTGAGGAGGATACTCTATTAATAATACTATTTTAAATCGATTCTATTCAATTCATTTTATTATGCCATTTGTTATTCTAATAATAGTAATTTTCCACATTTTTTTTCTCCATCTATCAGGATCTAATAATCCAATAAGTTCTAATTCTAATAAATATAAAATCCCATTCCATCCTTATTTCACTTTAAAAGACTCAATTACTATAATTATCATATTAAGAATATTATTAATTTTAATTTTTCAAAATCCTTATATTTTAGGAGATCCTGATAATTTTATTGAAGCCAACCCAATAGTAACCCCTCCTCATATCAAACCAGAATAATATTTTTTATTTGTTTATTTTATTCTTCGTTCAATTGATAATAAATTAGGAGGAGTAATTTTATTAATTTTAATTCTATTTATTTTTCCTTTTTATAAAAATTATAAAATAAAAACTAATATATTTTATCCTATAAATCAATTATATTATTGATTATTTATTATAAATTTCATTTTAATAACATGATTAGGAGGACAAATAATTAAACATCTTTTTATTTTTATAAATAAAATTCTTACATTATCATATTTTATTTACTACACTACCTACTCATGAATTAATAAATTTTGAGATAAATTATTAAATTAAGTTAATGAACTTGAATAGGTATATGTTTTGAAAACATAATATAGAATTAATTATTCTATTAACTTAAAAAATTAATAATAATATCTCTTAATAAATAAATAACTATAGAATAAATTAAACTAATTATCAGATAGACCTATACTATACTATACTATATAGCATATATAGTATAGTAGACTTAATAACGTAATAATGTAAAAAATAAAATTCAGAATCTAAATGTATTCGATCGTTTATTTAAAAATTAGTGTGAATTTTTATGTTGAGATAAACTTTTAACTATTTTAGATAAATCAGGTTTATTATTGCTACATGCTACTCTTGATATATCATCAAACTGTTTAAAATAAAGCATGTACCTGATAATAGGTATGAGTGCTTTGGGTCGCACATAAAAGTTTAGAGAACCAGGAGTTGATTATGGCTGGTCTAGAGATTATATTGTCTCAATAAATCTATTCAGAGCAAATCATTACAATCTGACTGCTTCCCTTGATGGCATCAACATAGTAAGCAATTTAAATTGTAAATGCAGTCAGAGAGTAGAGGACTTAAATCATGTTTTTTGGCAATGCAACCTATATGAATTTCAAAGTTTACAACTACCTCTTAACGTCGAAGCGATAATAGTAGAACCAAATATCAGAACATGCTGTTGTCTACTCCCTTTCTTGAAAGAATGTGACTTGCACGTTTAACAGTTAGTCGACTGAATGGGGAGATCTCCCACCTTTTTCTTGACAAAGCAGTGCCATATTGATTCTATTTACGTTTGTTATTAGTTGATCCTAAGCTGATATTGAATTTAATAAAAATTGTATTTTAGAAAATTTATGAACAGTACTAGTGCGAGACTAACTAATAACAAAAGCAAATAGAATCAATTGCAGTGCTCTGTTGAGGATAAAATGGGAGATCTCCCCATTCGGTCGGCTAAGTGTTAAGGGGGACACCACCTTGACGCGTCAAAAAATAGGTAACTTTTGGGAATTTTTTTTATAGGTATCTACTGAATGAGAAATGTAATCATTCTCAGCGAATATAAATATACAGTAGCTCCAAAAAGTATTCATACACCATGTCACAAATAAATTCGTTTAACCTTGCAATTCTGAGTCTGTTAGATGTATTTGATAAAACTTTGTGGGTATGTAGATTGTAATAATATATATATGAATTAATCTCTTTTTTTCATTTAAACGCCATTTCAAAGGGGAGAAACCAGCGTTGAAGTTTCTGAGATTTCTCTCATTTTTTAAAGATAACTTTGTAATGGTACTTGATGAAGCAAAACCTTTCAAATAGAAAATGTTTAATTTTTGATACTCTATCGCCCTGTCATTAAAAAAACACAGAAAAGCTTGTATTCAAAGCGTGAACAATCATTGAAACTTTGATGTTCGTTAACAGCCCTCTTAAAAGATATTTTGCCTCCAAGAAAATTGCTCCACGCAGGACACACCATGCTCTGTACACACATAAAGTTTCATTGAAATTTCAGAAGTAGATGAATTTCCTTATAATACAGTGTACGAATATTTTTTGGAGCCACTGTACGTTTCAGTTTGACATTAAAATTTTTAAAAAAGTAAAAATCGTACAAAATGGCGAAGTTATTTGCAGTTCTTGTATAACCCCTTTCGAGGGGACACTGATTGTTGACTGTCACAGTTATCGATAACTGGGTCGTTTGAGATAACAAAATTTGATTATTTTGTAAACTAAAAACTATTATTTAAAATGTAGCTTACGAACTTTTGAAAATTTTATTAACTGTAGAAATGGTCGCAATTTGAAGGTAAAACAATTGTTTTTATCCCAAAGAAACAGCTTTAAATGCTTATAAAAAATTAAATAACTATTAAAAAACTCTTACGCTGCATTGTAGAATACTCAATGTAAAATATTTCTACATAACTTAAAATGAATCGGGTGCATAGTTTCGGAGATTTCGCGACGGCCATATTGGGTAAATATAGTTCTTAGAAAAACGAGCTGCGGCATTTAAGAAATTCTAGTCTTTAGTCGCTGACGTTATAGAAAGAAGGTAATATTATTTATTTATTTAATCCTTGCCTACTGGCTTAGGATACTTCCAGTTTACAATTTTCCATTTTTCCATTTTATGATCTATCTTATTTTATACTTTTCTAATTGCACTTTCTATTTCATATTTTTAAATAAAACAAGATAAAAAAACTATTCTTTAATTATTAAACGTATTTTCCTTAACTATTTATTCTTATATCTAACTTAGTCTAATCTGTTTACCATTTCTGCTCTTTGGTCTATTTTTCTCTCCTTCCATCCTTTGGCTCCTCGCTCTTCTCTTTTTTTTCTCTTTCTCTGTTTATTCTTTTTATCTCTATTATACCCTCTGCCGACTCGTTTAATAGTTTCTCTACCTTCAGCCTTGATTTCGTCGCTTCGCATTCCTCTAGTACGTGTGCTATTGTCTCCTTTTCCCCACATATCCGCCATACCCTATCTTCCTTTTCATCCCAATATTTTCTTCCCCTTACCTCGTTCCCACATGTGTACCTGGCGATTATGTTTCTTTCTTTTCTGTTCCTCCTTCCTGTTAGGTATTTTGGCTTCTCTGCTGTGATTATCCTCTTATATACCTCGTTTATATATTTTGAATCTTCGACTTTTCTCCGTCTGTTCTCTCTTTCTATCCCCTCTACTCTTTCTTTTATCTTAGAAAGAAGGTAATATTTTTCTTGCAATGAAATAAAGATCATTGCAAATTTTTTACAATAAAAGAATACGACTTAATTTAATTATTTAAAATACCCCATAATTTTAATAGCCTTGAAACAATATTTCCGTTTCATCCGGCCTGCAGTCTATGAAAACTTTTCATGTGACACGATCCGTTTAAATATTGTAGAAAAAGGGTTTAAGATTATTATTATTATTATTAATACGATTGATAACAAAATTATACAGTACATAGTAATAATTTCTAACCCAACTCTGTCACGCAGCTCTATGTTTAATCGTTTTTCGCTTCAAGCGCCGGATATATCCGGCATTTTGTAAATATATAAATACCTAAAAATTTGTAAACTCTAATTGGTCTAATGTTATTAGAATAACTAATATAATACTGTATAAATCTTTTCATATTATAAATGTAAACTATACTTGTTATATTAGAACAACGATTGTTTTATTAAGCACAGTTGTTATTTAAGACTTCGAAAAACGTATACCACGTTCATACAAAAACCATGCGCACTGTGCATATTTCTGGTGTGTGCTTCCATTCAGTGACGGCAGTTTGGCGAACTGGATCGCCGAAGTTAAAGGGTTAACTCGCAACTCTTTATACAACTCCACAACTCGGTTTTCTATTCAACACTAGACCTTTCTCACTTCCAGAAAACCCTTATAGGCCTTCTTTTCTCCCACAACCACATTTTTACACAACGAGCTCACCCAGCCATTGCCGACCCATCGATGGATTATTTGTCTCTAACGATCTTTTTCGATGGGCCTGGCTTTCGTTTAGTTACTCTCGCTTTCATTTCCTCCGGTCGCGGTCCTGAAAACTACGATACTACAATATTTATCGCTGCAATTTCGTTAAATGTTCGGATTTCAAAGTATCGTTTTGATATAATATTCTGCACACTTGAATATTTAAGAGAATCGGAGGAAAAAATTTTTTGACTCGTCGAATTTTTTGAATCTCTTGTTTTCCTTGCTTAATTGAGAATGTACGTTACATCGTCTTTTCTTTCTTGGTACCTCCTCTTTCTCATTATCTAAGTACAATGCAATTAGAACTGAATGTTCAATTGAAAACTGCATTTTGCTGTCTGCCCAATACTTTACAACATCGGCTCCAAATCTTTTTGGGCTACAGACCGGTTTAATGTTTTTTCTTGTATTTTCCTTTATTATTCGTGTCTATTTAAAAAAAAATATTTACAAATATTTTTATAATAGTTCGTAGCATTTGACTTCCGTTACTTTTAACGGTAAGTACTACAATTAAATTGGTGACATATATATGATATATTATGGTTCTAATAAGTCTTTTGGATATTTGCGTTTTAGTCTTCTAATTGTGTCTACATAGCAGTTTATTGTTAGTGGGTTTGGGTGGTTGTTCATCCTAACTTTGTGTTTGTTTGTTAGTCGAATAATTTCTTCCTGTAGAGAGGGAATATTTAATGTTTTGCGAATGTTGTCATTTCTGATGTACCAAGGAGCATCTATTATTGTGCGAAGTATTTTTGCTTGTAAGCTTTCCATTTTTTGGATGTCTGACTTTGTGTTGTATGCCAATACATAATAGTATCTTAAGTTAAGACTACCTACTCATCCTTCAGTAAACATCCCAAAATCCTTTCCCGTTACCCGATGATTTCACCCTCCTGAATCATTTCCGCAACACCTCATCCCTTACTAATCACTATCCCAAAACAACCCCAACCCCTCCATTTTAAAGTTATAAAAGCCCCGAATCCTTCTCTGGAAAAAAAGAACAGTTTGGATCGTCTTAGGACTTACGTCTATACCGAATCTTTCTCCGATATTGAAATAAAACCTTCGTCTTTTATTTCGCTGGAAGTTGCATTACTTTTATGTACAAAAATAACCTGCGAACTACGGCGGAATACAACATTTGCTGCCATGGTTTAACTCTTTCGCTTCGGCTGTCCAGTCCGCCGAAATACCGTCACTGAACGGAACCACGCGCCAGAAATGTGCACAGTGAGCATTTTTCTAAGTTTTAGATAACAACTGGGCTGAATAAAACAATCGTTGCTCTAATGTAACAAGTATATTTACATTTTTAATATGAAAAGGCTTACAAAATTATTGAAATACAAAATTATTAAAGTATAAAATTATTAAAATACAAAATAGATTTGGCGATAGCGCCTATAAGCAGTGCTCATACCCATAGGTCATCTCGTGGACGCCGCCTATAAGCGGCGCTCGAAGCGAAAGGGTTAATGTTGGAAAATATTTTCACGGACCGGTTTTGAAGGTGTGGCGTATACATACACAAAATAAAATGGTACGACCGGCATAAAAACAGTGGTATTTTTTAAATATAATAATAAACGTGAATCCACTGTGTACTTTTCCACATTCTCTCAAAATCGTACCCACTCAATCGCATTCCTACAGTCATAGACGGATGTAACAGAGGGAATCCGATCATTTTTTTAAAATAAAACCTTGTTCAGACTTAGATAATAAATAAAACGGAAATAATATAAGTTATTTATTCTTTCTTTGCGACCCGGGGGTTGGGGACTTCTGCTTTACATCTGCAGTGGCTCCAAAAAGTATTCGTACACTATATTGTAAATAAATTCATTTAACTTTAATATTATGATCTCAATTAATGTTTTTAATAAAACTTTATGGGTATGTAGGGTGTAATAGTATATGTATGGATTAATTTCTCGTTTTATAACTAAATACCATTTAAGGGAGCGAAATCAACGTTAAAGTTTCATTGTCTTTTTCTCATTTTTTTTAACATAACTTTGTATTGATGCGTGATAAAGCAACACCTTTCAGATAAAAAATTCTTAGTTTTAATTACTCTATCGCCCTGCCATAAAAAAAGATCTCAGAGGAACCTGTGTTCAGAACATGAAAAATTGCAGAAGCTTTAAGGGTCGTTTTCACTCCCTCTATAATAAGATTTACTGTCGATGAAAAAAATTGCTCCATGCAGGACCCATTATACTCTATATACATACAAAATTTCATTGGAATCAGAATTTTAGGATTAGGTAAATCTCCTTGTAATATACAGGGTGTCCCAGGTTGTAATGTTCAAACTTTGTTAGTGTATTCTATGGCTCAAAATAAGAAAAAAATGTTATGTAAGCATAGGTCATATACAGCTTTATTAAGAAGTTATAACAAAAATTCAATCTAGTAGCACGAAAGAAATTTTGCAAATATCTCGGAAACAGGTCGAGCGACGGTTATATGTATAGGAGAAAGTTGTTCAGAATACTCTCTTCTATAACATATTTCAGAATCATTAAAATCGGAGTTGAGGCCCCTAAAGTAAATAATTACCTATTTCTTAGTGTTTAAACGTGTCCGCTTGAATCTATTCACACGCCAGCCCTCGTTGCAATCCTCACAAATTATTATTGGCGAAAATTCGTTTCAACGTTTGGTGACCTCAGATGGTAAACATAGCTTACATAAATACATTGAAAAATACAATACTGTTGATCTATCGAAGCTAATGCTCGCAGTAACAGCAAGTTGATTACTATTCCTATTCTGAATTTTTGTTATACCTTCTTAATAAAGCTCTATATCACCTATGTTTACAAAACATTTTTTTCTTACTTTGTGCCATGGAATACATTGACAAAGTTTGAACATTAAAACCTGGGACACCCTGTAGTATACAAATACTTTTTGGATCCACTGTAGTTCCAAACTGACTGGCATGTTTCTTATGGACACATTCCGGACTTCCATCGGTCGTATATAAATTAAAGCATGTAAATGCTCGGACATGGCACGGTTATACATAAATGGACTTTACTGAATTTTCGTTCATATTAAACGTGGCCTGTTATCATTTTACAATTCGCACTAAATGGAATGTCGTACCACGTGAATTCGCATTAATCGTGAAAGAGAAAAAGGCCATTATTCTGGATAGTGTTTTGTTTTTTGAGTGGCCTTGTATGCGGGTGTTCGCTTTTCTGGTTTTTTTCCAGACCGCAGTAGAGTAATAACGGCCGTTAGATTGTTTTTTGTTTCCCTGCGACGGTTGGATTTTTGGTCAGTCACAATAAAGCTTTAGCAGATCAGCAATGGCGGGTTTCCTTCTATAGCTTGATTTCCGAATTTCGTATACATATAATTTATACTGTATCTCACATTTCTGCCCATAATTATGAAAGTGGTCTAAGTCAAAATTAAAAAAAAAAATGAGTTTATCAGTTATTTCACATTATATTACTTTAAACTAAATTAATTCAATGTAATTTTCACGATATTGTAAAAAATGAACGAATAGATAGTGGTTGCTATTTCAACATTATACGGAATTCATTTAGTGTTAATTATGAAAGTGGTCTAAGTCAAAAATTTGAAAAATTTGAGTTTATTAGTTATTACAAATCAGCCGATGGTGATAATGGTAACGATGGTAACACATTATTTGAACGAGAAACACAAATTCATTCGTGAATTTGTAAAAAATGAACCGTTACATTATGTTAGCCATATTGCCATGTTGACCAAAAATATACGGAAATATTAAATTATTTCCATTATACACCACCACTAGACAAGTAACGAGAGAAAAACGAAGATATTATGTGTTTACTACCACCCTGCGTCCCTCCAGTCTTGCAGGAACATTTTAAGAATCTCAAAACTCAAAATGATAAAAGTCTAAAATGATAAAAATGGATTCCTTTACAAAAGTAATTAATAAATGTTCGTGAATTATTTTATTAAAATTATTGTTTCTAATAAAACTTATACTTTTTTATCGCTTTAAGTCATTTATAGGTCATTCAGTTAATTTTGAAAAAGGTCTAAGTCAATTCAAACTTTAAAAACATTTCCGTATGAAATTCACGCAAAATTTCACATTCTTAATAAATTTTCATTAATCAATACTAATAAAATTCTAAATTAAAGTATTGCATAATATAAAAATATTTTTTAACTTATTCAAATGTAATCCATTAAATATCTGGGAACAAGAAATATATGACTTGGACCACTTTCATAATTATGGGCACATTTATACTAAATAAACTTTGTAAAATAACTTTGGATTTAAATAAATTATAATAAAACGAGATCTACAAATATGCGTGTACATATAAAAGAACTTCTATATTTGGAATGCCTGTGTGCTCTAATTACGTAATTGGATGCAACGTTACGCAAGTGCAACGGGAATGCTTCCAGTACGAAGTTGTGCAACTGGTAATTAGTACTGGAAATTATTCCAAGAAGTGACCGGTAAATTGCGTTTAGAAAATAATGAGATGATCGAACTTGTTATTTACATAGGAGAGACCGGGGCTAGAAGTTCCGATTTTGAGAAAACATAAAAAATGGCTACGAAATAATGTAGTTACTTTTTTCGTTCCTGTCTAATTTATTTTGTAAATTTATTCTACTTGAAAATTGTCGGCTCAAATTCAAATGCATTGCAATAAGGTTTTTCACAGAAACTCGTTTTTTAGTGGTCGGAAACTTCTTACTTCTTATCCGTCGTAGGTAAGACGTCGTTAACGCTCTGGAGTAAGTTGTTTTAAGAAATAAGTGTTACCTTCTAATGAGATATTTAATTCTCTGGTGAAATAAAACACAATTTTATTAATAAAGTTTGTTTATTAATTTTGGTTTAACAGAAATACATATACATTTTTGAAAGAAAAAAAGTAGATTATCTTTGGCACAAACATTAATGTAGTAAAATGAAAAGATTAATGTAATATTATGATAATTTAATAACAACTTTACTTAAACCTAACAGAAATCACCTTTTAAACGAAAACAATTAAATATCGTCAAACGACTCGTCAGAATCACAGTTCGGACAAATCCATTCCTTCCTAGGCTGTAATTTAGAATACAAATACAGTAAAACCTGTTTTTGTGCGGTGGATAGGAACCGCATAAAAGAAATCGTACAAGAAAATATTTGGAAATTTTATAAATACTTACATATAATAAACAACTTTGTACGATATACTATCTAAAATTTTTCTTATGCGGCGGACAGGGACCGCATAAAAAAAGTTGCATTTAGGAAACACATCAGTTATTTACGAAATAGATGAGAGAATGCTTTCAATTAAATTAAATAATTAAATTAGACCTGGAAAAATTGTAAAAATATTTAATTCTTCATTGTACATATACATGGAGAAGTTTTCAAATTGTACATTAAATAGTTCGCTGCTACTCGTCGTAATCTAAAACGCGCATCTTCTTGTGGCGAATTGGTCCAAAATCGCTTTCGTCGCTTGAAGATAGGATTTCAATTCCACAACATGTATATGTACATTGATAGGAAACATTAAACTGGTGCCAACGCCGCAGAGATTCATATACCGCATAAAAATAAATCGCACGGAAAAGGTCGCACAAAAACAAAATCGCATAAAAAAGGACCGCACAAAAACAGGTTTTACTGTATTCCTAAAACACGTAGCTGTTCATTAACTCGGTAACTTCGGTCGTATTTATCTGTTTTACACAAATTTTGTACTTTTGAGATGAAAAATTCTGATTGTGCTTTTCAAAAAAGAAATACATCTGGAGGATACGCGAACGAATTTATGAGTCATTGTATGTGTTTGGAATGCAACGTACGTGCTTAGAAATATGCGGCCGAACTAATTCAGGTGAGAACTCTGTTAATTTTGTAAAAATAAAAAATGCGTGGTTTTTAAAAACACTTAATTTATTATTGAATATAGAATTAACTATTATAATAAAAATAATTGCACGCAAAAAAATAAAGCTGAAAATAAAACGGAATAATTATCTTTCTAAAACTTTCGAGACGCTGCAGTGTCGCAATTACGATAGCTAACGTGGCAATATTACTTTCTCATGTTTATTGATACAAAAACATATAAAAACATTTATTATGATTTATTTACTATTTATTAACTACTTTTTTTATTATTATTGTATTTAAGAAGCTGCAGAAATGAAATATAACATAACATAACATAATCTATTGGGTTGGAGAAAAAGTTCTATCGTATTTTAAATAGGCAAGTAATTTTTTTTGTAAATAAAAAAAACATCTGGCTAGTGAGTCATTGGGAATTTTTTTTGTTTTTTTACCTGCTGTATAATATAAAAGGAGTCCTTTTTTACCGTTCATTTACTTGTGATATTTAAAGTGGAAAACATGTCAGTAGATAATGTGCAATTACAACACTGTATTTTGTATGAATTCCAAAAAGGAAGCAACGCATCGGTTGCATGTAAAAATTTATGTGCTGTATTTGGAAAAGATATTGTAAATGTTCGTACTTGTCAAAGATGGTTTAGCAAATTTCGTTCCGGAGATCTGAGCCTCCAAGAAAGTGATCGATCTGGACGACCATCCAAGATCGATAATGATGTTTTGCGATCCATGTTAGAAAATAATCCACATTTGACAAGTCGAGAAATTGCAGAAGAGTTTGGCATTCATCATACAACTGTTGGAGATCACATTAAATTAAATTAAATCTCTTGGGTTTGTGTTAAAGCAAAGTGTTTGGTTCCACATGAATTAACGGAAACGGAAAATACGACAGAACTTTCCCTCCAACCTAATTTAATAATAGTGATATAACATAAAGTAACAAATGTATTATTTATTATTGATTGTAAAATCAAATACTTCACCACAGTTTACACTACTTGAAGATGTATTTAGATCATGCGAGTTATTTAGCTGCTCATTGTCTATTTTCAATAGATTTTTTACTTTTAACGAAGTTCATTGTTTTTTTTTTATAACATGATCTATAACTGTTTACTACTGGATCTGAAGTTATTAACAGTATTGCCAATAGGTCTGTGTTTGTTGCAACACGGGACACTTTTCTGGTATGCCTCTCTCAAAATCTCCGACAATCCTTATTTCTTGCTTCTTAAGCCTCCTAGGAAAATTGGCCTATAGGTATGATACAACTACTAATTATGTCGGAGCTATGATAAAATAATTTATGTATTGTCACCGGCATAAAATACCAGGAACATAGCTCCAAGTAAATATCTTTCGTTTGTAAAGAAAAGGTTTTGAATTTTTCTACATTAACTACATGATTCGAAGAAATAGTTTGTAGAATAATACATAAATTTTCGACTAGTCGCTCATCTATTCCTGTAATTTCAGACCGTGGAATAGCGATCCGTGTTACTAAAAATAATAATATTACTGATTTCCGCAAATAAAAATTTGCATTCGAAAAAAGTTTAAAGTACGGTCTAACACCAGTAACAAAAGCTTTTGTGTTTATCGGTCTTTATTGAATATTTTTAGGTTACTTAACATTGAAAATATAAGCTTCTTAATAGAAACAATCAACGAAATAAATAAAATCAATTATTCTTTTTCATGCAATAAATAGTATCCAAAAAAACTCAAGTTATATAGTTGCATGATGTGCCAAAATTATATTTATTTTTTCTTTTAACACTAAACCTACCGACGTGTTAGGGTATACTTATTTGTGATGAAGTGAAATTGAGAATTATATTTAAAAAATACCTAATACAAGGAAAACAAACCGTAATGATTATTTGACCGGTCTTGGTAGTTAAAGTGTTAATGTAATAATATCTGTATCTGTGAAAAATTAACATATGCAGTAGAACCTTCCATATCGGACCATCCATTATCTGAATATTGTACCGAGATAACCTATTATGCAAATAGGGTATCATCTAATAATAATTCTATATTTTTAATAAATTTAAAAATTTAACATTGGAAAAGATAAATGCAGTAGAATTATCTATGATACTCCCACTATGATTCCTCGTTCAGATAACAGGAGCTTGTGTTCATATAAACAGTTTCCAATGAACATCTGCTTTTAAAGAGTTCAAGTGATCAGACACTGTTAAAACTTTCTTGATATAAGGAGAGTTCGTATAAACGAAGTTTTACACTATGATTGCTCATTCAGATAACAGGAGCTTGTGTTCATATAAACAGTTTCTAACGAACATCTGCTTTTAAAGTCTTCAAGTGATCAGGCACTGTTAAAAGTTCCTTGATATAAGTAGAGTTCGTATAAACGGAGTTTTCACGCTATGATTCCTCGTTCAGATAACAGGAGCTTGTGTTCATATAAACAGTTCCCAACTAACATCTGCTTTTAAAGAGTTCAAGTGATCAGACACTGTTAAAACTTTCTTGATATAAGTAGAGTTCGTATAAACGGAGTTTTACTATAATGATGTTCAGCATAAGAATATGTAATTTTTTTATTATTCAAAAGTTTATCCTTTATCCGAACACTTTTCTCTCTCTAAATTTATGCGTAGAATGCTCTACTGTAAGTGTTTTCGCTTTTATCGATATTAATCGTGTACTTCTAGAAACTAAACGATAATTAAGCGTCTGCCAAGTTTGCTAAGTGAAATATTTCGCGAGGCTTCGAGTTGTTAAAAATTCGCCTCCTCCGTAGCGACTTGTGCCAAATGTCTCTATCGATTTCGTTTACTAAAAGTAGTTTCCTGGCATCTGAAATCAGACTCCATTCGAGTGCCAGAACTTAATTTACGGCTTTTCGTGAATTTTACAGAAATCCTTCATATTTCTATAATTACGTCGTAAATACATATGAGCCGTTTATTTTGAAAATGGGCGTAAGTCCATTTATGTTTGAATCGAGATACTGAAGGGTTCGGCGTTGGATTGAATTTAAAAATATGGGTAACAGATAACTTAGTGGAATAATGATTTTGTGTTTCTAAGGGTGTTAAATTTATCGTCCCAATTAGCATAATTAACATTATGTAAAAATTAATATATTTTTGATGGCTACGAATGGACTTACGCCGCTTTCAAAATCAATGAAATAACGTTTTCAATTCTTCAGAAAGCATAAGTTTATAGGAGAAGTAACTTTACCTTGAAGTAAAAATAAATATATACATTTTTATCTTATAAAATCAAAAAAATATTCAACTTTTATTCTTTGTTATTTCGAATATTTTAATATGTTCAATATTGTAATACAATTTTCTTGCAATTTAATTTGTTGTAAACAAATTATTGACAAATTGCTGAAAATTACAAGGACATATCCGAAGACTCGTATAAATTCGATAGCGGATCGAAAGTGAAATTTGAAATTAAATTGTTTATAACAAATCGTTTGTAACAAATCCATTGTACATTGATAATTCAACTTCTACTTTGATAATTAAACATAAATCTGTAATATCATAAAATTTTATTGCACAATATTCTCCATATCCATTTAGAACTCTCACAATGAGACATACGCCACATTCAAAATAAACTTTTTCATCGCTCCATTAACACGTTCGTCGCCACGTCACCTATATTTGGGTAACGCTTTTTTTTTAAAGTTAAATAGGATTTTAAATTGGAATTTTAAAAGGAATTCAATGGAAGAAGCATTGGAGTATAATATATATAAATATAAAATACATAAAATAAAAATAAAAAGTTAACATTTTTTATTATTTTTATATTTTTTACCCCAGTTTTCTATGCAATCGGATTTGGACCCTGCGAGAAACTTGCAAGGGAAGTTTGCGAACCCGGAAATTCAAAAAAATATGAAACTTGGTGTACAGGTAGAGTAAATCATCCATAATACATACTTATTTTTTGTTCGTGCCCAATATCATTTTCAAAGGGTGATTTCACCCCTTAAAGAGAATGGAAAATTATCTTTCTTCTCGAATATCTCGAGAACGGTGAGAGATATTAAAAAAGAGTTTAAACAAAAGTTGAATGCTATTTTTATGTTTACAAGAATGTATAAAAATATTTTTCGAAAAATCGATATTTTTTGAAATTTAAGGTCTGGTGGAGGGGGTAACTAAAAAAATATCGATTTTTCGAAAAATCTTTTTATACATTCTTGTAAACATAAAAATAGCATTCAACTTTTGTTTAAACTCTTTTTTAATATCTCTCACCGTTCTCGAGATATTCCAGGACAAAGATAATTTTACATTTTCTTTAAGGGGTGAAATCACCCCTTGAAAATGATATTGGGCACGAACAAAAAATAGGTATGTATTATGGATGATTTACTCTACCTGTACACCAAATTTCATATTTTTTTGAATTTCCGGGTTCGCAAACTTCCCTTGTTAGCCGAATCACGCTGAGCGATGAACGTGTTAACCAGAAAATTTTCGTGTTACAAAACCTTAATGATTTTAAATATAGTAACAATTTGATTCAGAATGAAAAGATCATGTAAAAATGTAACTATTAAGGTAGCAAATTCGATTTTTTTTTGAAAATGGACTTACGTCACTTTCAAAATAAACGGCTCATATACACAGTGACGAGCGTGTAAGCAAGGAAATATCTACTTTCAACTCGTTATTATTTTTGCATAATGCATTCCTGCTGTTTTGAGTAATACAGATAGGTCTCGATAAATGTGAATTCAAATGGTACGGTATTCGATTTAGTGCGAATTGCAAAATAGTACCAGGTCGCGTTTAATACAAATGAGACTTCGGTTCATGCGCGAAGAATGCGGTAGCGATATCGAGGAACGAAAACAAAATTATTTACACTTGAGAAATTTGAATGTATTCCTCGAACTGTAAAATAATTGAATGAAGTAATTTGTGTATTATATTTCAGCAAAAAGGGAAGAGTACAGTTTATACTAAAAATACTTTAAAAAACAATTAATATGTCTTCATTGTAATTTAGTGGACATACGAAAATGATTAATTCATATTTCTATGAAATTGAAACGAATTGTTATATTTGAAGTATTCGTATAATGCAAATTCCAATAACTCGATCAGTTCCTGGGATTTATTATTCGCACTAATCGAGACCTATCTGTACATCATATTTTGAACACGTTCCGTGCCACGTGTATCATAGGTTGTACACGGTAAACTTGATCGTCAGGCCACGTGTACCACCGATGGTACACGCAGTCATATTTATTTAATGCGCCGGAGACATATATTTTATTACAAATATAATTCTGTAAACTATATTTCTACCTAAAAAATGAAGCACTATACAAAATGCAGTATAGAGAAAAATACATAAGTTTATTTAATTGTTATATATACAATAATTAATAATTACATTTAATGTTGCATTTAGTCAAAATATCAAATGGCCTGAACGACAAGTCAGGCAAAAATGGCTTGGCACGGAACGTGTTAAAAAATGAAATGTAAATTTTACTAAAACATTAAGGTCTCCATCAATTAATAACTTCAATTGCTTATATCTATTATATCCAAGTTTCAAATTTCTAAAATAAAAGATCTAATACTATGCTAAAAAAAAGGAGTAATCTTGAACATGTGAACAGATTTGTGAGTCATTGTTTATGCTCCTCGTGTATGTATAAGCATAGATTAAAATTTTAATTCTATGTATCGTTTTTCTCTATTTATGTGATAAATGACCTTGTCATAGTGAAGACCTTGTGTTAGTGAAACTAAAACGTTTCTGCGGAAAGTGGTCATATCTTGATAAAACCGTGTCCAATAATGGAACAGATGTATCTGTTAATGGAATTTTATCACGGCCAACTGTTAAATGTTAATGAGACATCAGTTTATATTAGCTGGTTTATCACAGTCTTCAAACAGATATCTATACAGATACACTCCCGTCCATAAGTATCCGGACACTTACGTATTTGCGGAATTCGCATAAATATTTCTTAAATTTAGTTTCTTTTGTGAATTTATTATTTTGTCCTTTAATCTTGATGTTACTGTTGGACAACACCTGCAACTGGATCATTTCCTAATGGAAAAAAGTTCTTTGATCAAACGAATCCAAATTTGAAGTATTTGGCAACAAGCGGCACACTTTCGTTTGTCGGAGAATCAACGAAAAATTTTTTCCAGACTGTGTTGTGCCTACAATCAAGCATGGTGGTGGTGTAGTTATAATTTGGGGTTGTTTTGGGGCTAATAATGTGGGCGATATAGTGAAAGCGGAAGGAATAATGCGAAAAGAACAATATTTGAATATTCTAGAAGATTATCAAAATTACCAAAAACTGTCCTTGACTATCACGTAACAACTGTGCGATATCTCGTCGACAACCTCTAACGACGAAATATAAAAGACGAGATATCTCGTCAACGATCCCTAACGATGAAATAGGAAAGACGAGATATCTCGTCATCCGTCCGCAATGTGTTAAGAAGTCTGAAGATCCTTTTCAAGTTGAAATTGTTGTAAGCCAAAAAATTACAGATGCTGACCAAAATCTCGATCGAGATGTGTAAATCAGTTCTGTTTTGAATGAAGTAATAAATATTAGTGTGTGACAGAACAATGTAAAACATAATTTTATGGTTCGCAAATATTGTTTGTCTAATCGTTTTTATTGTCATTATGGTAGAACACTATTTATTGATTAGCATAGAATACAAATTTTGTTTATACTATTATTTCTTAATATTTAATTAATTAATTTTCTTTGACCCTTTGGTCTTAAAATTTTGTCCGCTACTGTATACAATCCCTGCATATATAATATTAGGTGTGCAAATTAATTCGGTGCCTTTTTCGTGGGGAACCCATCTTCCTAACTTTTGAATTTTTCCTAACTAAAGTAAACATTGCGATAAGCATTGATGGGTAACACCTGGTTGCAACGCAAGTCCTTGTTTAGCTTTTTCAAACACTTTTAAAAAGTTTTCTTAAAATTTCTTGCCTGTCCTGAACGTGTTTGTCCGATCTTTGAAACCACTCTTTGCACGTTTTATATGTCACAGTATCATTACCAAAATCGGAACGAACCATTTCTTTAGCTTTAGAAGTATTTTTCTTCGATTCAAAAGCAAAAAGAATGCAGTGCCTCAAGCACTCTTTATCGAACGTCAAATTGTTTCACGTCAAATTGTTATTAAGTGAAATTACACTGAGTTGTCATGATTGTTTTAACGCTCCTTAGAGTACAGGTAGCTCTCCTACAACACGGCATCCTATAACACGGTTTCACTATAACACGATTCCTAAATTGCGGGAACCCTCCTACAACAGGGTATCCTGTAACACGATTTCGCTCTAACACGATAAGAAAATTCCTAAAATCTTTGTACAACACTGTACTTCTATACCTCCAGAGACTTTTGAAAAAATTTAGGACGTTCAGGATTTATTAGTAGAAGAAGAAGTTAAAGAAGAGGATTTGATGGAAATGACATCTGAAGCTGTAAACCGAATAGATTCTGAGGACACTAGCACTGATGAAGATCGTGCAGTTAATAATTTAACGTTAAAAAAATTACAAGAAGGCCTAAGCTTAGCTGCAAATCTCGATTTATTTTTCTTGAAGGCAGATCCTTCCGCTGAAAGAAGCCGAAAATTCAAAAGGGAATCGCAAAACTGTTTAGCTCCGTACTGGGAAATTTACAATGACCTGGTAAAAACCAAAAAGAAAAGTGAAATTACAGATTTTTTTAAGACGGAAGAAGATGCAAGAACTTTAAATTAAGAAAAAAGTTCTGAAAGTGAAGACGATATCGTTCCACCGAAAAAACGTTCTCGGTTGATTATCATGAGCAATGACGACGAAGAAATTTATTAAATTAAAATAATATTTTTGTTGTTTTATGTTTTGTGTTGTACATACATTTATATTTTTAATAAAAATTAAATTGTTTATGTAGAATTTTAAAAAAAGTTTGTTTATGAGTTTTCGGATCGTAACCCCTCTTTTTGTACTGGATCTGGGTCTCATACAACACGGTTTCACACAACATGGCATTTTCTAGGAACCTATGTACCGTGTTATAGGAGGGTTACCAGTATAATGCTGTAACTTTCAAATCACCATAGGACAGGAAAGGTATTTTAATTTGAATGGAAGTTACAAAGCGTTAAATGCAAAGGCACCGAATTAATTTGCACACTTAAATAATAAGCATATACTAATGTATATTTAAGAAGTGTTATTGTACTGTATTATTGTATTTGAAGTATTCAAATAGTGCGACAATTTTTTGGGATTATTATTCACACTAATCTGGACCTGTCTTTAATAGAATATTTGGGTACAATATTCAGATAATAATGAATATTCAAATAAGAAAGATTTTACTGTAATATTTAACATATTGTAAATAACGATATTACCACGAGTTTATTAGTTAATTAATTAATTTATTTATGGGAGAAAGCCCTTTAAAGTAAATAGAAGAAAATACAGTTTAATTGTAAGAGTTATTAAATATCAAACTGTGTATTGTGCAAAAATCTTACGTTTATTGAAAAAACGGATGACAGACATGAATTCAGTGTACGAAATGCTTTTGAAGTCACACATTAAACCTTGTGTAACAAAATTGAGCCAAATTTTGTAGACCAGAATTATGACCAACTAATTTTTAACATTATTGGTAAGAGTTCTTACTATTATGAAATAAGCTTTAAGTAAATCAGTTCATAGAATGACTGTAAAAATAGCTTTCTTGTGAAACATCCACTCTTTCCGAAATTCTTCTATATTCGATATTCTAAAAATTTTCTACATCATTAGAAACATTTATTTGCTTATTTCTGGTTGTACATATTTACATGAAAATCGTGGAAACTGTCTGTTTCATTTGCACGCGTACTATTTTTACCCCATTGGTGATTCATATCCTATTAGAATTCACTATTAATTTTAGCATAACTGCGCCAACATCCTTATATTTGGGTGATATATCATCCAGTAAAATAGGATAGTGGAATAAGTATTAAGTATACCTACCGGTTAAATTGATGATGTTTAATTCATAATATGCAACTATTACGGTGGACGATTTATTAACAACTCACCAGAAATTTTCATTTAGTTATTTTGTTACATACTTAAATGACAAGACCTTTACGTTCAATTTTTTATAGCAATCAAAATGCACTGCGTAATAAAAGTCTCTGACCATCAAAGGCGCCCAAATATTAGGTCGAGTCAGAAGTAACTTCCGTTTTTTCATTAGACATTTATTTTGCTTCCATTAAATAACAAAATTATATTAATTTATTATGTATTCACCACTATTATATATAACCTTCTTCCATCTTCCTGGCAGTTTATCAATTCCTTCCTTGTAAAATGCGATTGGTTTGGACTGGAAGAAATTTTCGACAGCCTGCCTACTTGCTCTTCAGAATTGAAGATTTTTCCATTCAAAAAGTTTTATGAAGAACAGAAAATGTGGTAGTCTGTTGGGGCAAGATTCGGGGAGTAAAGTGGATGTGGTAAAACAGACCATCCAAGCTGAAGAATTTTTTCTTGAGTCACCCTTGCTGTATGTGGTCGCGCATTGTCGTGTAAAAGAATGACTTTTTTGCGATTGACGAGTGCAGGACGCTTTTCATGGAGTTTCTCTTGCACTCTTTGCAACTGCTGAACGTATCTATCTGCAGTAATCGTTAAATTTGACTTCAACGACTCGTGGTGAATTATTCCTTGACAATCCCACCATACACACAATAAAATCTTTTGCCATGGATACTTCCTTTCGGATCTGATAAGGGTTGTTGATCCTTATCAAGCCACTGTGTTTTGTGGACTATATCCTCATAGGTAACCCATTTTTCATCGCCTGCTACAATCCTGTTTAAAAAAGGCTTAATTTTTACCCGTGGGAGCAGTCTTGTGGCGATTGACATGCGATTTTCTTTATTCCATTCATTGAGATTGTGAGCTAGCCATACTCCTAACTTGCTGACTTTCCCTAATTTCTCCAGGTGACGGTTAACAGTTGATTGTGATGTATTCAACCTTTCTGTTATACCTCTTATTGATTGACGTGGATTTTGCTCCAATGTTGCTTTTAAAAGGTTGTCGTCAAAGTCGGAAGAACGTCCCGCCCTCGGTTCGTCTTTTAAGGTCGTATCTCCAGAACAGAATTTTATAAACCAATTTCTAACTGCCGGATCAGTTATTAGTCTTCACCATATACACTGTATATTTTTTCAGCTGTCGCCTTTGCTCTATTGCCTTGTTTAAATTTTCAATGCATTACATGACGAATATGTACTTTTTAACTCTCCATTTCAAAGATTAAAAAAAACTGTTTAATGTAACGTGCATCACATAAAACAGTTCATAAAAGACTAACTAAAGCCTCATCTATATAGGGAAAACAAAAACTTCTTGTCATGGTAACTCATAGCGAGTAGATACAAACAATAGATTCTACTTACAAGGAGAGTGCAAGCCCTTCGGGTCACCAATTTAGTTGAAACCTTGCACACTTGTAGATCTAGTCATTCTGCTCACGAAAATATAGCACTATAGAGGCAAACACTCAATGTTTTTCGAGATAATTATGATTAAAGTTATATTATTACGGTAAGTACAATTCTATTCAAAATGTTTAGCAAGTAATACAATGGTTTACCGGGAACGTACAAGTATTTGTACGTCGCGGACTCAAGTTCGAATCCATGTGGACTTCACTAACTTTTTTTCTTTCTTTTCTCAATATATCTTTTTTATTTTCTGTTCATTTTTTGTTCATGGAAACATGTTGAATTTTAAATAAATTGTAAATAAAATGTCTTAGTAAAAAACTTCAATTTTATCTGCTACAAAAAAAAAACACAAAAATATAAATTAAAAACCAGAAATATGAAATCTTTTGTTCGTGCAAGTATTAATTACACTGTAGCAAGCTTTCCCGTTGCCAACGACTTCGTCGAACTTCTCGCGTTACGTTTATACTAATTGTTTATGTTACAACTGATAAGAAAACTCGTAGGCGTCGAAATGATTTCTTCGGTCAGTCAGTTTTCAACCAGAACCATAGTAAAAAGCCAATGAATTCACAAGCCTCTACATCACAATCTTCATCAGTTAAATATGTACTAGTATGAACGACTGTAGCAAATAAAATTGAAATTTTTTTACTAAGTCATTTTATTTACAATTTATTTGAAATTCAACGTGTTTCCATGAATAAAAAATGAACAGAAAATAAAAAAGATATATTGAAAAAAGAAAGAAAAAAAGTTAGTAATGTCCACATGGATTCGAACTTGAGTCCGCGACGTACAAATCCTTGTACGTTCCCGGTAAAGGATTGTATTACTTGCTAAACATTTTGAATAGAATTGTACTTACCGTAATAATAAAACATTAATCACAATTATCTCGAAAAATATTGAGTGTTTGCCTCTATAGTGCTATATTTTCATGAGCAGAATGACTAGATCTACAAGTGTGCAAGGTTTCAACTAAATCGGTGACCCGAAGGACTTGCACTCTCCTTATGTTTGTCTCCAAGTTACTTGTGACTCGACCTAATATATTATCATCATCACAAGTGCAGAGCCAGCTGTCAGATTTTTTAACAATGTAAACGTTATTGGAATACTATACTTCCCTTTGAACCGATCACATTTGGACTACTGCTCCGTGGTGTCGCCGTCGTAACAGCAGTATCTGATACTTAACCGTTAGCGAACAAATGCCACCATATTCGCGATATTATAAGTATAAGTAACCCTCCTATAACACGGTAAATAGGTTCCAAGGAAATGCCGTGTTGTGTAAAACCGTGTTATATGAGACCCAGATCCAGTACAAATAATAAGTTTTCGGGGTTACATTCGAATAACTTATTAAAAACAAATTTTTTTTTTAAATTCTACATAAACAACTTAATTTTTATTAAGACTTACCTACCTATTTTACCTTAAACGAGTCAATTTGACTCGATCATAAAAATTGAAGTTTTTAATAAAACATAAAAATTTATTTTAAAGAAAGTTTATTTAAAACAATTTTTACATATATATATATAATTCTGTTTTTAAAATACATTTTCCGCAGGTTTTTTTATTATACTTAGCACAAACGCCCTTACTTATATTCCTTTCGTATGATACTTGAACTTGGCAATTCATAAATGAGTCAAATTAACTCACTCCGGCAATCTAGTGTTAAGTTAAACTTTGATAGGTGTACGAATAACGGTGTACAATAGTTCACTATTGAATTTCATCAAATTTGTGGCTTAATAGTGAAATTTTTACGTGTAATAATAAAATATAATATAAATTTTTACGGAGTGATTATAATGGAAGGAAGTAAAATAGGTATACAGTAGCTCCAAAAAGTATTCGTACACTGTATTACTAATAAATTCATTTAACTTTAATATTTTGATCTCAATTAATGTTTTTAATAAAACTTTATGGGTATGTAGGGTGTAATAGTATATGTATGAATCAATTTCTTGTTTTATAACTAAATACCATGTTCAATCAACGTTAAAGTTTCATTGTTTTTTTTCTCATTTTTTTTAACATAACTTTGTATTGATGCGTGACAAAGCAAAACCTTTCAGATAAAAAAATCTTAGTTTTTAATGCTCTATCGCTGCTCTGCCATAAAAAAGAAACCCAGAGGAACCTGTGTCCAAAGCATGAAAAATCGCAGAAGCTTTAGGGGTCGTTTTCACCCCCTCTATAAGATTTACTGTGGCTCAAAAAATTGCTCCATGCAGGACCCATTATGCTCTATATACATACAAAGTTTGATTGAAATCAGAATTTTAGGATTAGGTGAATCTCCTTGTAATATGGTGTACGAATACTTTATAGATCCATTGTAATACGTTGAGCTCGAAATGTTAAGTGGTGGAGAAGTGTGAAGATAAATTAGTATACGATATGATCGCTCCAAATTAATCTGAATCAGCGGATCGAATAAAACTTTTATTGTTCGAGGAGGTCTTTTTATCAGAACTTCTTATCAGTTCTATTTTCTGAAGTTTCCAAGGCCGTCGCCATTAATTTTTACACACACACGAATTTATAATTTTTTACACTCGTCGCTCAACAGAAATGAGTTTGGCAAATATCATAAAACATTTTTTCTTCGTTTATACTGACGAAATCCTCTATTTATAACTAAAAATGCATACATAATTCGTTATTGAAACATTCGTATAAATTTTATTCTTTAGTCTGCTCTATAAAAAGAAATCTGTTAAAGTAAGATCTAGAGATCTGATTATGGTACCAATTTATCGATCAGACAATTTCTTTTATCTGTAGGTACTTCACGTATCACAGAAGCTAGACAATCGCCATGTTAATACCATGCACGATTAGGGTACCCTAATGCCACTTCCTCTAAAAGGGAGTGGTAATTCATTTTATAGGAATGCAGCGTAGGTACCATTCGGACCAATTGTTCAATTTCCGATTACGTACACCACTGCACTATATATTTGTGCTCCATAGACTACGGTTCATCTTTGTTTTAACCAATCAGAATTCTCTGTGAATCAGCAATGCAAATCTTCAGTATTTACTCTACGTTATCTGTAACGATTATCTGTGACGTTATCTGTAATAGTCGATAAAAAATAAAGCACTTGTACTTGGTATAGTGTCCATTAACGAGAAAATTATATAATTATGAATATCAATTCCGTGAAGCTGAAAATGGTAATAGTGAAAAATATGCAAATTACATATTAATTTAAAATGGGTCACAGTTTCACTTAATTTACTTATATATATTTACATTATTGATTTTGATTTTTAAGAAGATTCTTTACTACAGATATACTATTGTCTAGAGATTTCTTGAAAAATTTAACTATTTCTTAAAATAATATATTTTTATAGCAGTATCATAAAGTGTACAATATATCCAGACATAATATGTGCTGGTGATTATAAAAGTGATCTAAGCCAAAAATTTAAAAAAATTATTTTATTAATTAAAACATATGAAAGTAAGTCAAATTACAAAAAATGATAATATAAATTTTAGATAAAATTCTTTACTTAGATCACTGTCATAACCACTGGAACATATAATAAAGTGGTTTTTGTAGCAATATCGTTTAAAGTATATTTGCTGTGTTATCATTGAATTACGATGATAAATCTTTTCGTTAGAGTAGTTCGTTATATAAAATACGAAAAGGAAAGTCGTAGAGAAGCAACTAACTGAATTCTTTTAATAACAAAATATTTATTATTAATATAACATGAAAAAAGATTCTTGATTTTGTTGTTTCTCAATTGTAGAAGAAGAAAAAATATTGTATACTATCTCAATATTTTTAATTAAGTGTACCTTAAATTTTTATGCACATATAACCATTTGTTAACAAAGATGTTAAGGTATACCTAATTAAAAATATTGAAACAGTATAAAATATTTTTAAATATTAATTTTAAAATTAATTTAAGATGTCCTTGAAAACTGTAACTTTACATTGTGATTTCCTCGAAACATTTCATGTGATAAAAAATACATTTAATCCGTGTGCTAACAGAATAGGACGATCAAGTTCAACGATTTACATTCTATTTATGTAGTTGCGTGTAATTTTTATTTTATTTTTACAAAAATTTTTGAAATATTTTCCATCATACTATATTGTAATATAATGAATTTATTACAAATTTAGAATTAAGATATAACTTTAGTCGACTTCCTAAAATATCTTCTAAATTGGTAATGATACTGAGAAATATTTCAAATAAGTATGAAACAGCTTAGAACTGTATATAATTCGATTTATGAAGGTCAACTTTGTTTTGTTAAATAAAATCATATATATGTATCTTTTTAATTTAATTTTAATTGACTCAGGACATTATTTCCTATAAAATAAGGCATTAAATTATTGCATTGCAATTAACTATTAATTTGGGAAATATTTTAATTTCGGTATTATGAAGCAGTACTGTTAGTACACCTGACATCTACCATTTTATTCTTGAACTTATCTTCTAATGTACAGGATATTTTATATTTCTATGCTTATTCTGTAACGAATTATGAATTTGACAGCTTTTGAAATTTAAGTCAAAAATGATTCAAAAAACAGATTCTATACCAAGTAAAATTGTTGATATGACTTTAACGTGAAAATTAGAAGTAAGTAATGTTTAACATAAGTTTTGGTATGTAACTAAATTTCTAAAAAGGTACTATGAAGGGTTCCTAGGGAATTTAGAATTTAGAGAAAGAATAAAACACGATAAAGTACAGTGGAACCTCCTATATATGAACTAATAAGGAGACAGAAATGTTCAGATCAAAAGATTTTTTAATAATAGAATAATTACTTTTTCTTAAATTAAACTTTGCTTATTCAAATGTGTATTAAAAAGGTTAACAAACCGTTATTAAATGATACTATATTCTGATGATAGAATATTTTGGTATAATAGATGTAGCATTGTACTTTTGAACTAAAAGAATCTTTTAAACTAATGACTTTTATCATAAATAACTTAATATTCTTTCCACAGAGAATGATAAACTGTATTAATTAATATAGTAAACAATACATGATTTTTAGTATTTGTTTAGAAAAAAATTTTCATGTGTACTTTATATGTTCACCCACAAAAAAAAAATTAATATCAAATTCTCATTAAAACTATGTTTCCTTTATCTCATAAATTTTTCAGTATCATCAATAGTTTCGAAGATATTCCATAAAATTGATTTAAATGATCCTTTCTGTAAATTATGTAAATTACATATACATGTGTAATATTGGATTTAAATATGTACAAAAAAGAACAGTTGATCTTTATAAAGATCTATAAGAGCGAAGAGTAGCATGTGCATATTTTTACGAGAAACGTACGATAGTTGATGCTTCTTCAGAACTGTTTCACAATTTCGACGTATATGCATTAACGGCGCTATCGGGAACACGCTTGGTAATGGAGACGTGTACGTAGCCTCTCGAGTGTGTAGGTACTCGTACCGATTCTACGATGTCTACCAAGTGCCAAGTCCACGCTACAGTCAGTGCATTCGATACTCGCCACCAGTTAACGTGGTCAGTGCCCTCTGAACTACGAACTAGCAGTGATTCGTTTATCTCGCAGTTTATTTTCGTATTTAACAACAATTCTCGTGCATACTAAGTTTTTTGTTCATTGTTTTTGAATAGAAGATTCTATTTCTGTGCATTGTGGTATATATCTGTGTGAAATTTTCAAGAAATGTTCGGAATGTCGATTGTCTGGTCCAATAAGGTTTATTCAAACGTGAAATTTCGTTAAGTGGCTTGAAATGAAAAACTTTCTCTCAATCGACAATGATACCTAGTTGTCCGTTTAATGTGTTAAAGCCATGTTGTTGGCCTACTTCATGAAATAATGTTTATTTTGTTCTTAGAAAGCATTAATTTGATATTTGCTTACAAATAAGGATTATAATTTCTTTTTTCAATAAGGTTAACTTTCACTTGTAATGTATATATGTACATATATAAAATTAAAATTATCTATCATGGTATACCTTATCTACAATTGTGAACTGCGAAAAGTGTGTAAACAGTTTGTAATAATTTACCTTCAATAACCGTCTATATACTTTCAAGGTTTTGGGTTTTTTCCAAATCAAATTGCCAATGACTCATATGACCAGACTTTTTTTCTGGAAATGATCATTTTGAAACATTGTTCTCGTTCACTGGAATTGGTGAATCTAAAGCTATGAGTAACTCTATTTATAGACTGAAAACGGTACACTACAGTTGAATGAAATGAGTGCTCATGCGTAGTTAGTTATAATTGCACAATGTTTAATTGCAACATTGTTTGTTTATATTAACTGGCAGGTCGTGTTAAATAAAAAAATACGTTGTACTTAACCAGTGCTGTCCTTTCAGCTTGTTTTCGCCGACTTCGCATTGAATTCTATTAATACGTCGTGCACCTAATGAATCTACTCTTGTATAGTACTTACTAGTTCTGCTAATAGAACGTTTTAAATGTAGAATAACACTACGAATGTATATTATTGTTATTGCAGAAATATATTGAATTACACTATTATGTTTTCAAATAAAATAAAATTTCATGGTTTGGATTAAAATACACTGACTTACTGCAAACATACATAGAAGAGTAAGTCTATTTTTCATAAAGTACCATCACTTTGATAAATATCTTACTATATAATAAAAAAAAGATAAGTAATAGAAATTAATTAAAAAAGTGTGGAAATTCAATTTATAATTCGAATTATAGTATTTCTCATATCTTATTCATTATAGAAGTTACAAAATTATAGCTAAATTGTATTCATGAAACTGTAGCTAATAAATATTCCAACTGCGTATCTTTTCAAGCTTCCTTTCCAAAAACACAAGTTCAAACAAAGAAATGTTGTTCAATATTTTTGATTTAATCCTATCTCCAACAAAAATTTTCTTTCTGCTTACAGCATGTGGTTTTCAGTGACTCTCAAATAGCACATCGTTTTGCATACTACGTAAAATAAATTACAAACATTTCACCATACTTCAATGTTTGCTTCAGATAAACTCGTACATTAATACAGTATTACCAACACGTTCTTAACGTTTCTTAACGTTTCTTAACCATTCTTAAACGTGTTTTTTTTTCTATATCATATACTATTTTTGCTTTTTTCTTTTTATATTTAAATCTGTTTATGTTAGTGAGACTACGTTTGAAAATATGAATAATGATTATGTTCATAGTTCGTTTGTAAAATAATACAGAATTATTGAAATTGTAAATGCAGTCTACATTATTTACATTACTTGTTTATTAATTTGGTCATATTTTCTGTTTTTATTGAAAAAATCTGAAATTCATGCATTGTATTTAATCATGTTGGTGCATGGTTAAATACATATTAAATTTTCGCAAACTTTTTCAGCTGTTCCTTGAAGTAACCGATAATTGTATAATTACATTCGTAATGCTTTCTGATACATCTTTTTCTTCCGGTATTTAAGATTGTATCAATCATTCGCGCCAGTTATATTTATAATGCAACGTGAAGAATAAGTCTACGTGATCTGAATCGCATTTTATCTCGGCTGCATGCTGTTCGTGTGTTTTATTTTTATTTCGCAACATCGTGACAGATATGCTTGCTTTGTTTGCGATGACATTAATGCTTTCTTAATAATTTACCGTTCTCCGTAAGCCTAGAATACAATGCAATCTTTTTATGAAAATAATTATCACCGACTCGATGGAATTGTTTTCAATTTCAGCCAGTAAATCGTTTGAATAAATTAACGTTTTTCATTTTATTTACCCTTTTTCAGTTTAGTTTAATCCTAATTCCTGGTTTAAGTATATTCAATTGTGTAAACTTCATTACACGAGCTAAATCCAATGAAGTGCAACTATGATAGACAATCGACAGGTTCGAATGTAAGGTGCCAGAGCCGTGTTACTTCGATGTTAGAATGTTTTAAATCTTTTTAGACGTATAGAAAAATTCGTACAATGGTGCTGGGTAGCGAGAACGATTATTTGAGTGGATACAAGCGTAATTCCGTCACCGAATGGTTGCAGAAAACAGGACAAGCAAAAACTACCGGTAATATTTTATATGCAACATGCTTGTTTGTCTTATTTATTCGACGGACGATGTGCTTACAACTAGCTAAACGTTATACAAATCTTACATATCGCGAATATGGAAATGGTGTACATACTTGTAAACTTAGACAGAATATGTCATGGACGTTTGTGTTTATAAACATAAACTGATAGATGGAGATAGTAAAACGATAACGTGCTGATATTAACGATATCAATTGATTACAATAAAGGTGTACAGTAGAACCTCTCTTATCCGAACACTCGTTATCTGAACGTTGTATTCAGATATTCTATTATCCGAACAGAGTGTCGTCTGGTAACAGTTTTTTGTTTCCAAAGATTACAAAATTTAACAGTAACAAGCATACAGGATATACAAATATTCAAGAAAACTAGAACTCTATTTATCCGAAATGAAAGGGCGACAAGAGCGTTAGGATAACCAAGTACTTCGGATAATAACAACTCATTGATCATCTCTTTCGCTACAGTTTATTTGTTCGCATAAGTGGATTTCTAGTCTTGCTTACTATTTCTTATAAGATGTAGCGGTAACTTCGTACGTTTAAAGCCACAATCTTTAAAGTTATGAAATAATTACTAACGTAAAGATTCCATTATTCTAAGTAGCATACTGGGTAAACGAATTGATGAAGTTGAGAATGTGGAGAAGAAAGTGTGGGATCAGGAGACAAAAGGGAGAGGCATAATTTGCGAATAATATTTTTTAAAATAATTTCAAGCAATTATGATTAGAGTTGAATGTCGCGTCAAAGAAATTTGTATATTTCATATGCACTTAGGTGAATTGTTTGATTATGTGTGACGCAAAAATGCTGGTTCACACAAATGGCTTGCCATATGACGAGAGTTCTGGCAACAGCAGCTGAGTAATACTTTCGGTGAGTCGGCTATGCGGCGTCATTGGTTCCAATAAGTTCAGTTCGGATAAATGGAGTTCTACGTATATATAATCTTCTTAATATCCATTTAAATAAATGAAGTTTAATATAAGGAAAAGTAACTGTTCTATTATTCAGAACGCTTTTGTCTTCCTATTAGTTCATATGTGCCCATAATTATGAAAGTAGTCTAAGTCAAAATTAAAAAAAAAATGAATTTATCAGTTATTTTACACTACATTATTTTAAACTAAATTAATTCAATGTAATTTTTACAATATCGTCAAAAATGAACTATTAGATAGTGGTTGTAATTTCAACATTATATGGAAGTCATTTAGTGTTAATTATGAAAGTGGTCTAAGTCAAAAATTTAAAGAAATTATATGAACATAACTTTAAAATGACAATCAAACAATAACAGAAACGACAATACTTTTCGGTCTGCGTAACAATATATGGAATTCATTTAATTCTATTTTGTAAGTGCACTAATTCAGTTAGGCTCTGTCGAACTATTTATTGGCGGAAAAATAATTTCTTCCAGTAACGGAAGAAAAACATAAAGATATTATGTGTTTACTATCGTATATCCCTCCAGTTTTTCCGGAACATTTTAAGAATCTAAACACTCATAATAATAAAAGCTTAAAATAATAAAAATGAATTATTTTTTAAAAATAATTAATAAACGTTCATGAATTATTTCATTAAAATTATTGTTTCTAATAAAACTCGTAGTTTTTTTATTTCTTTAAGTCATTTATAGGACATTCAGTTAATTTTGAAAATGGTCTAAGTCAATTCAAAGTTTAAAAACAATATTTTCATATGAAATTCACACAAAATTTCATATTCATAGTAAACTTCCATTAATCAAGACTAATAAAATTATAAATTAAGATATTGCATAATATAAAAATATTTTTTAATTTAATGGAATGCAATTAATTAAATATCTGGAAACAAGAAATATATGACTTAGACCACTTTCATAATTATGGGCATATACATATATGGGAGGCTTTACTGTATTTCATAAAGAAAAGGTGAATTTGTGTTAAACGGGTTCCACCTCCGATTTCAATGATTTTTAAATATGTTACCCAAAATGTTATTCTAAGCAACTTTTTCCACTGCATATACTATGCGTACTGTTTTAGTTTCCGGGATTTTCGCAAATAACTTTACAGATGCAGCTAAATTCTGAATGTTGTTATATACAGGGTGTTCACGTTATTACGAATCAAAATTTTTCTTACACAAATAGCAAGTAAATGTATTGAAAAATTGAAAGAGGCAGAAATTTTGTTGCTTTTTGTAACCAAACCAATAGTGTGTATCAATTTTTTATATTTGCTATTATTTTCAAAAACCGAAAGCGATTTTCAATTTTTTAAACGGAATGCTGTTTTCTTTTATATCATCAGTAAATGTGTATCAGAACAAATTCAACAATGTGGTATGCAGTGACTTTCAAGGTCATACAAGGTCAAAAATGCAAGAAATGTTTCGATAATGGAACTTTTAGATAATAGAACAATTATATTTTCTTACGCTACACTTCGCCTGTTCAAATGTGTATTAAGAGAGTTAACAGTTTGTTTAAATATTCATGTATCCCATATTTTTTTATAGTTAAATTTCATGAATTTTAAAAACAAAAAGTTACTATTAAATGGCCCAGAATTTGTATTTATAAATATAGCGTAACTTTCTATAAATAAACTAATTCTTTCGAGTTAGGTAGGTTTATTTGGGTTTTTGTTTAGCTTTTTATGCATGATAGGATATATTTTAACTGACCTTAAAAAGTTGAAGTTACTCAGTCACACAGTTTAATATTTTAATAACTGAAATAAATGTTCCTTTCCATCTTTTTATATTAAAAAAAATTCTGTGCAACTTAGGTGTGTATTTTCTTTAAAATCTTGTGCCTCAAAGAGTTAAAAGAACTTTCGAATAATAGAAAAATTACCTACGTTTATATTAAAATTCATTTATGTGAATGGATGTTAAGACGGTTAACAGCTTGTCTAAATAATTATATATCTTATAATATAATATTTTTCACTCTTAAATTGTATAATTTTTTTAAATAAAGAATTATTATTAAATGAAACTTTTATCGGATAATAGAATTTCTGGTTACAATATTCGAATAATGGGTGTCCTAATGGGATAAGGGAGGTTTTGCTGTACATACTGTTTAAAAGTGTTTAAAATTTAAGGCATGCATCACCTGCTTCAAATGACCGAACTTAGCATTTGAAAGCGAAATTGAAAATGTAAAATGGGTATTCCACTACGTAACAAAAGTAAACCAAAAGAGAACTTCTTGCAAATTAATTATTTCTTGATAATCAGTAGAGTTTTCCTTCCATTATTTTTACATTTCATTTGACAGTGTGTCGTATTTTCTTCGAATCTTATTTTCCACAAAATTACTTTATTCTTTTATAACATTTCGTTGTTCGATTGTTTACCAAATCAGATTCTTGCTTAGATTATTATTAAAGTTTCTTTATTTAGTAAATGCTGAATTTTTGTTAACCTTTCTTTTCGAACATAATGTACGAAAAACCACCAAATACTTTCAAACTGAACTTTTTTCCATCAGTGAAAATATACTCTTTTTTTATTTTGTCTTACAATGTACTTGGTTCTTTTCAAACTACCAATGTTGTCCTTGTGTTTTGTTATTAATAGTAATTTGCATGCTTAATTTTCTTCTTCTAATGTTTTGACTTGTATACCAAAGTGTATGATAAATGTTCTGGAACATTTGGATTAACGCCAGTTTCTTTCATTATTTGTCTTGCGGTTAAACGAGAATTTGATGTTATATATATACGTGCAGTGACTATCCATTCGTTATTTCACAGAGCAGTACCGTTTTTCAAGTAGCTGTTTTTTAACATTTAGAAGACGAGCAAATGGGATATTATAAATTAGTAGATTTATTCCAAAAAATTAGTATAGAAAAGTGATCAGATAAAAGAATTTTCGAATAATAGAATAATTACTTTTTCATACATCAAACTTCATTTATCCGAATGAACATTAAGAAGATTAACAGTTTCTTTAAATATTTGTGTCTCTTGTATCAGATTCACTGCCAAATTTTATAATTTTTTAGGATAAGGGACTATTATTAGATTACACTCTTTTTAAATAATATTCAGATAATGGGTGTTCGAATAAAAAAGGTTCTACTGTACATGAAACGTAAGATTTACATACAATTTATTATATTTGAGGATTTTAAGCACATAATTGGGACCTTTCTCTACGGGAATGTAAATTAATTGAACAAAAATGAAGTGAGGAAATTGGGTAAAAATGTGAAATAGAAATTTAAAGGCTACATACAAAATGTAGTTGTGACCAATTAGGTCAATAAAAGGTGGCAAATGAGAAAGTGTTTTACTTGAAACCACTATGTAAATTTATCTGCTTTCCATTTATCTAGTCACTGACGTTAGATATGCAGATTTCGAATTAACACATTTGATTGGTCAAGCAATACAGTTAAATTTCAAAGATTTAAAACAGAACAATAAATATTTTCAACATTTTATAAACGTCAATTCATTTATTAGATGAAATTAGACAAATTTTACAAAATTCGCGATGTCTCTTTTTGGTAGTTTTTTTTTACTATTTACCAATGCGATTTTTCGAAATAGGCACTTAAAATGTCTTATATTGAGTAAATTCTAAATGTCTGGAACGGATTAATTTAATATACATTATTTCAAATGGGAGAACTTAACAACTCAAAAATCGAAACGTCTCCTGGAACAAATTGTGTTCGTACCTCGATGGTCCACTGTATAAATAAGTCGAAAAAATGATTTTACAAAAATCTAAATACAGTTACCATGGATGTATTAGCCCTTTGCACTCGAGAGGTGACTGTTAGTCACCAAATGATAGTTTCACAAATTGTCAGACTTTAGTTAGTTTGTTTATTAATCAGGCTCAGAAATTAAATAGTCAATTTGTAATTTTTTATATATCACTAAACTATACTAAATAACGTTTAATATAGACGAATTTTAGTAAACATTTCGAATTTGAAAATTTTTGAACTTAGTATCATTAAACAACCAACAGTCACCTCTCGAGTGCAAAGGGTTAAAATTAATAAAATTTGTTGTTATAATAGTTGTAATAATTGTAACATTTATGATAACAAATTTTGCGTACTTTAATATGTCCATGATAATTATATGCATAATGAATGTCGTGATTTTGTGTTTTCGACTTATTTATGCCTTCTGGTAAATAAACGTAAGAAAAACTGATACTGTTTTCAGAATTTGTTTAACTTCGATCAACGAGTAAATTAAAGCGTTTATTGGGTGTACGTTACGAAACGAACAGTTACAATGAGTATTGTTGTTTTTAGAACGATATACACTGTAGATGGAATTTAATTTGCGATTTGCATCAACAATTCGGATGATCTCTCGATAACTATTTTAGGGGCCAAATGAATAGTTTGTTCAAGGACGCTTCTCTGCCAAACGCCACTGCGTTTTTGGCAACTGCGAGCCATACCTAACAAACCGTCTTATATGTAGTGGTTTGGCTGATTAACAAAATTGTTCTATGGGTGGGCATTTTCGAGTCTTCGAATGTATTTGGTATAGTCGACGCAAAAATATGACGTGTTCAAAAATTATACTAATTCTCATTACACTAACAAACAAACACTGTCTTACATTACTGTATTCTTATATAAATATTACAATAAAAATATCTAATTAAGTTTATGCTATATGAAAACATCTAAATACAGTGCTTCGCCTGGAAAAATTGTCAAAAGACTAATTCCTCATGGATTTCAAAAATCTTTTAATATGTTATTAAGGGCAATATTTTGAACAACTTCTTCCTGTAACAAAATTAACGGTCACCTTTAGTTACCGAAATATTTGCAAAAAATGAATGAATTTGTTGAAAAACTATTCGATCATGAATTGGAACAAAATCTTTTTAATGTCTTCATAATAAAGTACAAGTAGTTGCAAAATATCAAGAAGGTTGCAGTAACATTGAAAAAGAAAAGAGAATAATAAAAAGTAAAATAAATAATCTGATATTACTGTATGGAGGTGCATGTGAGGTGTGTTCTATGTACAGTGGCTCCAAAAAGTATTCGTACACTGCATAAGGAAATTCATCTACTTCTGAAATTCTGATTTCAATGAAAATTTTATGCGTGTACAGAGCATGGTGTGTCCTGTGTGGAGCAATTTTTTTGGCGGCAAAATATCTTTTAAGGGAACTGATAACCAATCTCAAAGTTTCAGCAATTTTTCACGCTTTGAATACAAGCTTTTTTGTGTTCTTTTTTTATTATAGGGCGATAGAGTATTAAAAATTAAACATTTTCTATTTGAAAGGTTTTGCTTCATCAAGTACCATTACAAAGTTATCTTTAAAAAATGAGAGTAAACTCAGAAACTTCAACGCTGGTTTCACCCCTTTAAAATGGCATTTAGATGAAAAGAAGAGATTAATTCATACGTATACTATTACGATCTGCATACCCACAAAGTTTTATCAAATACTTCTATTAGACTCAGAATTTCAGGGTTAAACGAATTTATTTGTGACATAGTGTACGTATACTTTTTGGAGCCACTGTGTGTGTGTAATATTGGGGCGACGTGCTAGGGCTATTGTCTACACTGCATAGTGTTCTGAAAAACACTTTTTCGATCAGAAACTATGTATATTTTTCTTTGGAATTAATTTCGCGTATAAATCCAGTAAACGTTGTCATATTGATTCTGCATTGTACTTACGCACGTGAAAACTCTATAGTGCTCGAGTGTTTACAGTCCACACGTTCCACATGTAATATGATATCTCCGCCGTTGTGAACGCTTACGAGTAAACAGAAATTCATTGTATCGGTAGCAACCATTTTTTGCAAATATCTCGAAAACTAAAAGTGACCACTAATTTCGTCTGAGAGATATTATTCAAAATATCGTTATTTATAATATATTTTAAAATTTTTTAAATCAGTGGGGGAATAGTTTCTCGCTTGGAACTGAAGAGGAACATTTATGGAAAAGGAACATGTTTTTTTGTTATCTTCCGTCTCGGTCGAACGTAGAAAGAGATAGAAAGAGAAAGACAGAGAGACCGAGAATCGAGCTCGGTCGCCAAGTAGTGTAACATGATATGGCTTCGAATATCTGTGTGAAACAATTACTGAGAAAAAGGCGAAACTTTTTATTTTTCGTTTCTTTGGCATACAATTTTGAATAATATTTACTTGCATAAAGTAAATTTCAATTTGTAATTTACGTTATTGTAGTTACATAAATCAATTAAATAAAATAGAGTTAGGGTACACTCATGAAGTTCATGGCCCCCTAATTCTTCCATTTTTTTTTTTGCGTGGCTCCCAAAATCTGGTGTCGGGCCTTTAGGCTCCTATTTAGAAACCCTGCTTTAGATGACCGGGAAATGGGGTATCACATATCAGTAAATATATTCCAAAAATAAGTAGGGTAAGGTTGCTTAAGTCGTACCTTAAACTTAAGATTTATCGAATAGATAGAAATTAAATGTGTTATTTAAAACTTGTGTTAATATTGTTGTTATTTATTGTAACGAAATTGGAAAATCTATATGTTTTCATTTAAAATAAACTATATCTTTAAAAACTTACATTGGTACGACAAAAGTAATTGGTTTCCTAAGTCGTACCTAAGAATTCAATAAAGCAACAATAATGTTTAAAACGTACAAACGTACAAACATTACACACAAATTTTTTTATTCTTTTGTCAACTCCAGCGCATAAAGCGTGAACCCATAATTTGCATTTCAAGCATTTAATCATATTTTCCTCCCGATCTTCTCCACAAATAAAATAAAACCAATCACTTTTCTTCTTTTTAATGTTTAATACCAATTTTTTTTTATTTTTCCTTTTTATTCCTATGTTTCTTTTATTTGCCGCATTTTTTGTTTTCTGTATTCTGCGTTGACGTTATTTCAACTGATGAGGTAGAGCATCCACGGAATACTTTGCTGTGATTTACTATGGGAATAGGAGCTAAGATATTTAGGGATGTTATATTGTCTATGAGCTTCATTAAATTCAATAACTATTTTCGATAATTTGGTTAACGCCTCTTCCATATCTTCTTGTTTCCATTTATTATAAATTCGCTTTAACTGCCTTGACATAATTATGGTTTAAAAATAGGAACGAAAGCAACGTTAATTGAGGGAGGGTATAAACAAGAACCAGTACCTGTGTGATTTAGGAACCTCATATCGGTACGACTTAAGACACGACACAAGTTACATTTAAAAGTAATGTAACCTAACATTGAATAAAATTAATATGATTTTGTTTCGACCAAACGATTATGTAAATTCTTCCGAATTTATATCTAAGAAGTAACACAAGTTTAACAATAATTAATTTGCAAAATGAATTACAAAACATAGGCAGAAAATGATTGGAAAATTGAAATAAGCTTGCCTGATCAGCGGATTTATAACGAGGCAGACTTACGGCAGAAAATGAAATGTAAAAGATTTGATTGACTCAAATGTATATTTTATTGTGGTTACATGCGCAGTTATCGCTGTAGTTCATTCACAATTCAAGTGGTACGACTTGAGCAACCTTACTCTACATATGTAATTACTTTTTCAAGCTCTCCCGTTCTATATTCTCTTTTAATGTTAAAATACAGCCTTTTTTAAGAATACTGGGAGAAAAAAATAAACACATTTAGAGTGAAGTTACTGAACCCCAGAATTACCATTTATGTATGTATACGATAATTGTTCAAGTAAAAACATAAGAATTTATTATTGCAGGCAGTGAGAGCCCAGTTTTTGGTCTGGAGGGTAGTGGAACAGGCGCAGTCGGTGGAACCTCCTTGAGACTTGCTCCGCAAGAACTGCCTAACGAGATTTCTGCTCCTTATGAAGTTCCACAATTCCCGATCGAACAAATCGAAAAGAAACTTCTGATACAGAGGCAACTAACGGTCAAGTAAGTAACGGTAGTTCAGATTTATGATTTTATTTAACCCTTTGAGTGCTAAAGACGTATATATACGTTTTTAACTCTATCAATATAGACGAAAGCCGTAAATATACGTCCCCACGTATCCATCAATATATACGAAATTTTAAAAATACGAAACATATTTTTACTGTTTTATCGATCGATTTAACATGGGATATAACATGTTAAATAGCATATTTTTGAGCATATATTTGAAAATTATTTACAAACTTCAAATGTATACAAAGGGAAAAGAAATACTGACGATCCGTTACGTCTCATCGGAAAACATTTCCCAAGTATACATTTAATCCCTCTTCGAAAAAAAATAAATCATGCGCGAAGGTGCGTAGTATGCAGTAGACATAAAATCAGAAAAGAAAGCAGATATGAATGCAAAGCATGCGATGTAGGTTTATGCGTTGATCTATGTTTTGGAATATAGCATACACACACTGATTATTAAATGTTTCTTTATCTCTTTATATTATCTTTATTTGTTCATTACCGTTTGATTATCTTTACGCTAAAATTGTCAAAATGAATTTGTTCCTTGTTATTAATTTTTTATTTTTTTTTTATATTTAAATATCACCTATTGTTTTTGAAGGAATGATGTACAAATTAAGTTAAGTAAATTAAAGTAGTTTAAACAGTTACTTAAAATGAATAAAAAAACGGATATTTTAATTTTTTTGTAATCATTACTTTTTAAACCCTAAGAATGGTACTAAATCTCCGGGTACTCTTTTGGTCAGTAGAAAGTCGCAGCGACTGACGTGCAAATAACGGGCCGTCCGTATTGATGGATTCTTTCGAGAGCGCGCCGTAGTCAAAGGGTTAATTTTATGTTTCTTCGCTGGCGAGTGATATCAGCCATTCCGAAAGTTACCGAAATGAATGCAACCAGTGAAATGATGTAAACGCTTTAGCTTTCATCTTTTACATTTGCGGGGTGCTAATCACTAGGCAATGGAAATTCAATAACTTAACACGTGTTTATTTCTATTTTTATAGTGTCCATGTTTGAACTGTTGCAACTTTATAAAAAGAGGTCTCACGACAATCTTTTTAGGATCATACTCTTCTTATGGATCATTCTCTTTGACAATTCTATGTTAAATTCTGTTAAAAATCCTTTTTTTTTTAAAGAACAATTGAAAAAGTGAAGATAGTGTAAAAAGTTAACTCGAAAAAAATTTAACGGTTCTCGTTTGATAGGAAAATTTTTCTTGCAACCAAAATCTGGGTGAATTTGAAGATCAAAGCTTCTTTACAATAACGTTTTCAAAAATTGAAATATAATTTTTTTTCACCATTGTATTTTACTTTGTACGAGATCCGTTTTTACCAAAATTACTAGTCTCTAGCAGAATCCAATACATCCCTCGTACAAAGTATGATACAATGGCGAAAGAAGATTACATTTCAATTTTTAAGATCATTATTGCAGAGAGGAAGCTTCGGTCTTCAAATTCACCGTGATTTTGATCGCAAAAAAGATTTTCGTTTCAAATGTGAACCGTTTTATCTTTTTCAGTTTATTGCAAAAAATAAGTTTCACTTTTACCGGTTCTTGATAAAAAAGGATTTTGAACAGAATTCAACATATGATGGTTAAAGAGAAGGATCTGCTTTTTAGAATGACCCTTAAAAGATTGTGGCGAGAGTTCTTTTTACAAAGTTACTGAACTTCAAAGATGGATACTATTTCGGTTGAACGTGGACTCATTGTCAGTTTTGCTCATAACTATATATATACAGTAGTGGACAAAAGTTTAAGACGACAGGACAATATAAAACATAATTTTATAGTTTGCAAATATTGTTTATCTATTTATTTTTATTATCATTGTAGTAAAACAATATTTATTGATTAGCATAGAATACAAATTTTATTTATACTGTTATTTCTCATTAATTAATTTACCTTTTTTTCTTTGACCCTTTCGTCTTAAACTTTTGTCCGCTACTGTATGTATTTCTTTCTATATTTGATGACATAAGAGATAAAGGTGTCGCTGTTGGAGCTCTGTTTTTACTAGTGCTTTGTTAGATGGCACTGTTATGTTACTGTTTTACGGTGGAACCTTGTTTATCCGAATCTCTATTATGGGAACCATTTTAAACCCTTGACGTACAATGACGTTTGAGAGACGTTATTCATTTCGTTTGTCATTGTAGACTTTGACGTCTTCGGTAGACGTCGTTCAGTATATAGACCGTTTAGTTTGAAAGTGGTGTAAGTCCATTTTTAAAATACATGAGATATCACGTAATTTATGCTTAATTCAGTGTAAACTTTTTATTTATAACTAGTTAGTATTTAATTTTTAAAAAAATTCCCATGCTTTGTCTAATTTAAAATGGTCGATAAAAGAAATTGCGTAACCATTGATTATGAAAGTGGTGTAAGTCCAATTTCCAGAGACAAGTATCAGGCATTACGAAAAAAGAACTTCCTGTACACAGCACAGGATTATCATGATGTCATAAAAGAATGTAGACAACATAATAAATTCATTTTACATGAAATGAAACAAGAGGATTTCGTTTCAACAAAAAATTTACAGAACGCAATCAAAAAACAGATAAGCAAAAATACTAATGGAGAAAAAGTAAATTGGCTGCAAATATGTTGGATAAGGTTTCTCAAAAGTGCATCATATACTATTTTATATAAAACATCGATGGGGAACAAAGAATTTAAGACTAAGTTTATTACACGTCCGGGATATTCGAAAAAATCACCCTGGTGCCTTTATATCACGATGCTAGGCCTATTACTTATGAAAAATATAAGGATATGGATCAATTATTACCCTATATACTTCTTGTGCACCATGAATATTTTAAAACACAGCTACAAGAAGATATGTTAATTTTAACAATATAATTAATGTTTAAAATTAAAAATACTACTTCTATTTTATATCTTGTTATTATTTGTAAATAGAATTACATTAGTATAAAATATTTTAAATGATATTTGATTTTTTTAAATTGAAATTAAACGATTTTTACAATTGACCAATTTTGAAAGCGGTGTAGGTTAATTATTTTAGTTAAATTCGTCTGATATAAATTTCTATAATCAAATTACATATCCTTAAATCAATAAAAACATTGCCAAACTTGATGTAATTAATCTATATTTTTTTATTGAGAGATATACTAACCTTTAATTTTCTCTTGCACCACTTTCAAAATAAACGCTCCATATTTCATCGGATTATTCAATTATTTCACTCGTGTGTCGATTCAGTTCTGTTTCGAATGTTCAAAATGCTGCCCCCTTGCCCTTAAATAAAATGAATTTTAAAAGAAAATGTTCTATTTCCAAGCTTGCATATAGCTGTTCACTTGAGCCAAATTAACCGTTTAGGATCGACGCGCTACTATAGTGGCTTTCGCGGATATCATCTCTTTATATAACATACCCAATTGTATTATTAATTATTAAATAGGGAATTGTAAAGGTTAAAGTATGCGTAATATATTTTGAAGAAAATTATAATTTAGTCGTCAAATATTTCATTCGTTTTATATTTTCAAGGGTATATTTGGAGACAGCATCATTAAGGCTAAATAATACCCTTTTTAGCAAACGTACTTATTGCCATGTCAGTTTCGGGTTTTTCCCATTTTTTCTATGTTCCTTCGATTTGGCCTGGCTTCCTTAAAAATTTCAGGTAGTTTACGCGATTAAGGTTATCCTCGGTACATTTTACTTTCGACCGATGAAACAAAATATACCTGAAGTCGCTGGAAACATTTTCGACAGTCAACAATATCTCCCACCCCAAAAAGGGAACCAAACACCCCACTCCTGACACCTTTATATAAGCGCATAACATCCCTCCAGCGAGAGATTTTGTAAAAATACATTAAACAGTAACGTTCAACCACGCTCGTGTAATAGAAATATATTCAGTCTTTTTATATCTAAAAATATCAATCATTTCTTGTACTGTACCTGCATCAACCTCAAATATTCGAGTGTATAAGTTACCACTCGAAGTGCACAACGTTTAATTTTAAAAATTATTAAACTCTATGTGCGCCCTGTACAAATGTACTCGCGTAGAGAACGGCGTTATCTGTCACATACTGTTGTGTTGTACCGCTTATGCGTAATTCGTGTCAAACTCCGCCGTCCAGGGAATAGGCTTCGCGCACAATTCAGCCGTACCTAAAAGGTTAAGTAGTATTTTTCGGACGCGTCAAATTCCGTTTTATTTGTATGCTAAGGGGCTAAGCCCAGTTTCTGATACACGAACTTCTAAGTAAACCTCTACATATTAGCCGAGCTAAGGTCGAGCGTAGTCTCAGTTATAAGAGCGCGTATTCTGAGTAGGATAAATAAGGAAGAAAGACAAGGAACAGTTGAAACGGCATACAAGATATACAGAGTGGGTCACCACATATTGTCATCTAGATTTACATACGTCATTATTATTACGCGCAGCGAAAAATGTTTCAGACGAAGTTGAATGGTTTTGAGAAAGGCACATTCTGATGGTACTAATTTTTCTGTAGGTGGACATGTAAATGACATATGAAGATCATTAACCCCTTGACATACAAATAAAACGGAATTCGATGCGTCCGAAAAATACTATTTAATTTGATTCGATTCAACAGTTATGTGCAAGTTTAAAAACAGAATATTTTATTTTGAAATTTGCATCGCTGTATGACATTTAATCAGATTGATATATTAAGTAACATTATAAAATAATAAATTAGTAGCTCTGTAAAGTATGAAACATTTCAAAACATTTTGGAATACATAGATAAATATGAAACAAATGACCTCTCCCAGATTGTATGTCATGGGCTTAATGTTTTTTTTTAAATGGAGTTATATATTTTTTATTGCATCAGTTGATGCCCCTTCGAATTCTTTACAAAAAGGTATTAACCTATTTACGTTGAAAAATCATTAGCTTAGAAGATATTTTAATTCAAATGTTAGGAAATCGTGACTTTGTGGTCAATATTATGAATTCAGTGTGATAACTATTTACATTACACAATATTTTCTGCGTTGATAATTCTTGCTCTCCTGCTTATTGTGAAATGTACACATTTGAGTATACCCTGTATATTTGTAACTTAAAGCCATTATAATCCAAGTCCGTTTAACAGAAAAACTGATTAATCTTCCTATTAAAAATTTGAAAATTAGTAAAATACAATAATATTAAAGAAATAATAACAATTACATTAAAATAATTAAACTAAAATTAAATATTCTGTCAATACACTGTCTGGAAAATCTTCTACACCTCCATATTCGAAATTTCTGTAATAATCTTTGTATTCTTCTGGTATCCATTGCAAGATCTGCATTAAGTCGTTGAATTTAGAAGTAGATATGTTTTTGTTTTGCATTCTAAGTTGTGGTAAAGTTTCCGGGATTCGACTTGTAGGGCTGCGTTTACAATCAACTATTTGAAAATTTTGTTAACCGAATGAATTTTTAAAACACAATTTTCCAATCCCATCTTGTTGAATTTAACCCTGTTGCATTCGAGAGGTGACTGATAGTCGTCTAATGATAATAACTTAAAAATTCTTCAAATTCGAAATATTTACTATGATTCGTCTATGTTAAACATCATTTAGTTTAATTAAGTGATATACCAAAATTTACATATATCACTATTTAACCTCTGAGCCTGCCTGATAAACAAACTAACTAAAGTCTGAAAATTTACGAAACTATCATTTGGTGACCAACAATTACCTCTCGAGTTAACCAGTTAACTGCGGAATTTATTTTTAAAAGTTCCTCACGGGGCGCGTAATTAAAATCAGTTGAGGTTTACTGGTAATATAAAGGAAACATACCACTAAATAATATTTGTATTAGATTTTATTGAAATTTTGAGCGTTTATATTGAATGGTAATTTTTTATTTTTCACACGGTGTATACACATTAACCGCATCGAGATGAAGATTTCGATTGACATGTATATACGTCGAACGCAGTTAACTGGTTACTATCAAACAGCGTTTGAAATTTGGAATTGCTTATTTTCTGCGGTTCTATTTCGAAAGCTCTTTCGCTCTTCTTTCCTCTAGATTTCTCTTCTAATAGCATAAAATCGAAGAAAACCGGACTTTTGCTTTTTAAAAATTCAGAATACCTTATAACTTTGTCATGAAAATAAAATGACAATTATTTTCCAACAGTGAGATCATTTTTGAATAATGAAATGGTCTGCATAATTAAAAAAAAAAACAAAATAAGTATTGTAGGAAAATGAAATCCTCTACTCGGGCAATTTTCAACGGCGTTAATTATTAACCCCTTAACGCACACGTTTTTTGAAAAAAACTCGGCCAAAAAAAATTAATTTTGTTTTATATAAATAAACATACTTTAGAGCATTATCTTAGCATAGAAGTAAAAAAAATAGAAAATTTATCAAAATCTTTATTTTAATTTTGGATTTTAATTCACATTGCAGAAAACAGCCGAATATTGTAATGTTACACGTACATCAACTTTTTTGTCTGTCTTTTCGAATTGTTATTTCGAAAAAAAAACATTTTTATCAGTAAAAATATTTATTTATACTTTATTTATAATTCTCGATTATATTTCTAATGTGAAAAATTATAGCAGTATAAAATACAACGCCGCTCGAATTAACTCGAGCGCACAAGTTAAGGGGTTAATAATAAACAAGTTTAAACGTGTAAAATTGTTTAAAACATATTGTTCAACGAAAAGAGTATCCACTAAAATGCTTATTTTTTATAAAAAGTTATTATTTTCCCTATATCTAATATTTATGAAGTGTACGCATAAGATTTCGCGCCCGATCGCATTTTCTCTAATTTTTAAGCAACAGAATATAAAAAATAAGTAGTCATTTTTAGTTTTGTTAACTGTATATTTGTATTTTTATATACCACAACATGTTTTTGTTGATTTGTCGCGGCACCCTGGAAAGCCTCGAAGGAAAGATCATAATTAAAACGGCTGTAGGCATTTTCCTACAGTCGACCAGTAAACATTTTATTACTCCATTTACCTGGGCGCCGAACACCGAAAGTTTGAGCGGTTAACCATTTTTGTCCGCGCGTAGTCCCAGGCTTCCTTCGACAATTTCCAGGTTGCCATCACCTCCTTGCCCTTGGCGGGGGGATACCATATAAAAAGACAGTTTTTCGGAAGTTAGTCGTTACAGTCATCATAGTCAGCAAAAGTTTATTCAGGTCCGTGTGGTTGCGTTTGTTATATCTGTAGGAATGCGATCGAGTGGATGCGAGTTTGGGAAAGTGTGAAGAGTGAGTGCTTGAGTTGGGCGATTGTCGTGTGAACGCAGAATGTTTGGACTTGAATGTTTCTAAGGCGTGAAAAATGAGCATTTGAGAAAACGTTGCGACTAGGAAATTCTGGGTGGTCGTGACCGAATGCGTAGAGTGAGAAAGGTTGACAATTAGAATGAAAGGAAACGAGTGTTTGGAAGAATATATGGCGGGGAAAATTCGAGCGCGTGACAGAAAATGTTTGACTAACGTGGAAGAAAGGTTTTGACTGTGAACGTAGAAAGAGTGTGATTCTGAACGTTGAAGTTGCTAAGTTGTAAATTCGTTTAAGTTGTTATTGTTAAATTGTTTTAAATATACATTTGTTAATATTCTAATCACTTCACTTTTATTTATTCACACCTGAGTCCCGTCTTTCGCACTACTAAAATCATTAAAGTAGAATTTTCCTACATATCGTTAGTTTGTTATATTGTTTAATAAAACGTTACTGGTTTTGTTTTACTTCTGATTTAAACACGCACCCTCACCTCAGATTTATGTATGTTTTTGCTACTTATAAATTGTAGAAGTCAAAGTTGTATCAGTGTACAAATATTTCTTATATCCACTGTATGTATAACTCAATTTCGAAAAAAATGGACGAGTTAGTCCGGCTCTCGGATACAGATAATGTAATCGTTTTCCATTTACTAAACACCGATATTTCTATTATCTGACATAAGACGAAAAAATAGTGGGGATACCGATACAGCTCTATTAACTGAACTACTCGATTATCCAACCTGCCTTGTCCCTCAAACAAAGTTCGGATAAACGAGGTTTCACTGTACAAATCCACTGTGAATGAATTATCCGGAACGCACATCTGAAGTGTAAAGCCTAAATTCACCTTTAACCCGTGCGTTATATATTAAAGATTTAAAGAAATACGAAATCAAAAAAGATATAATTTATTAGAGGCTACGCAAATTCACAGAAATACATGAGTCGGTTGCCTAGGATAGGAAAGTGGAACTTTCTGCCATACCTGAAGTGTTAAGCTCTGCGGTTACTGTGCGCGTCACTCCACTAAAATCAACAGTCACATCTTCATGAGCGCAAACGTTAATAATACGGTGAATTTTCTCGCTCGTGAAGCCTTTTATACATCATAAGCTTCCGCGTTATCCCTATTTTTGTAGGGTTTCTTCTTGGAACCAGCTAAACGATTAATGTAAAATCAGATTTTTGCGTGCAAGGACTATTTGCATCAGGACTACATCGATTTGACTGCTTAACACTCGTGTTCTTTTTTTCTTTTATTCAATTTATAAAGCCGGCCAATTTTCTTAATGGAATTATATTTTGGCTATACAAGGTGTCTAAAATTCAAGGAGGCCACCTAAATATCTCTTTTGATATTGGCAACTTGAAAAGTGCTTAAGGTACAATTTAACATTGACCATATCGGCAGTTTATATAGGGTGTTTCAAAATTAAGCGGCCGAAATTGAGATATACACTCCCGTCCATAAGTATCCGGACAACTACCAAATTCATGTAAATAGTGTATTTATGCTACAATAATATACTTATTTCTCAATGAAAGCAATTTTTATTGAACATTTAGTTATAGTAGAAGATATAGAGAACATAGTATAAACAATTCTTTCCACCAAATTATATAAAATTGTTTAAATCTTCTTTTCATCCATACCTCCTCCCCGTTGCGAAATAACCGCTTGCACTAATCGAGGTAGCCTTGCGACAACTTTTTGCAGTGTTTCCGTTTTAATTTCTCCTCAAATTGTTTCCAACATTGTCCACAATTGTTTTTCACTTTTTGAGTACTTGTCTCTCACTTATCTATCCAATTTGTCCCACAACTTCTCAATTGGATTAAGGTCCGATGACTGTGGGGGCCACTGCATAATTTTCACTTCCTTTCTTTCTTCTAGTTCCTTTAAATAGTGTTTACATATTTTTGCACAGTGTTTTGGATCATTATCCGGCATAAATACAAAATTATTACCAATAAGTTTTTTTCCTGAAAGAATCGCATTGTCTTTTAGAATATTCAAACATTGCTCTTTTTGCATTATTCCTTCCACTTTCACTATATCGCTCACATTATTAGCCCCAAAACTACCCCAAATCATAACTACACCACCACCATGCTTGATTGTGGGCAGAACACAGTCTGGAAGAAATTTTTCATTGACTCTTCGACGAACGAAAGTACGCCGCTTGTTATCAAATACTTCAAATTTGCATTTGTTTGTCCAAAGAACTTTTTCCCATTGGGAAATGGTCGACTTGCATGAGTTGTTTCACAGCAACATCAGGATTAAAGGACAAAATAGTAAATCCACAAAAGAAACTAAATTTAAGAAATATTTATGCGAATTAATTGTGTAATTAGATGTGTCCCGTGCAAGAAAAGTCTCATGGGATTAGATCCACATATCGCAGTGGCCAATAGTATAAATACCAACAATTTTCAATCTTAAAAGTAGAAATACTTCAATATCATTCATTCCTAAGTCCTATAACTTTAGAAATAGATATCTCGTGAAGGAAACATTTATGAACAAACTTGTTTACCTTTTTGGCTTAAATTCATATCTCAAGTATGGCCATATTTTTATTTTTGTTTTTGAGTGTAGAATTTAAATCAAATTTTGTGAAAATGGTTGCAAAGACAAAATCTTAGAGAAAAACATTGCTACTGTACGTAAAAGAATATTTTGCGTACATTTTTTATGTCGTTTTAAACGGAGGATATTTAGATGGTCTCTTTCAACTTGGTCAGCTTGTATGATATCGCATTTCTTTTAGTCACATATGTGTCCATAATTATGAAAGTGGTCTAAGTCAAAAATTTGAAAAATTTGAGTTTATTAGTTATTACAAATCAGCCGACGACGATAATGGCAACGATGGTAACACATTATTTGAACGAGAAACGCAAATTCATTCGTGAATTTGTAAAAAATGAACCGTTACATTGTGTTAGCCATTTTGCCATGTTGACCAAAAATATACGGAAATATTAAATTACTTCCATTATACACCATCACTAAACAAGTAACAAAAGAAAAACGAAGATATTATGTGTTTACTACCACCCTGCATCCCTCCAGTTTTGCAGGAACATTTTAAGAACCTCAAAACTCATAATGATAAAAGCCTAAAATGATAAAAATGGATTACTTTACAAAAGTAATTAATAAATGTTCATGAATTATTTTATTAAAATTATTGTTCCTAATAAAACTTATAGCTTTTTATCGCTTTAAGTCATTTATAGGCCATTCAGTTAATTTTGAAAATGGTCTAAGTCAATTCAAACTTTAAAAACATTTCCGTATGAGATTCACAGAAAATTTCACATTCTTAATAAATTTTCATTAATCAAGACTAATAAAATTCTAAATTAAAATATTGCATAATATAAAAATATTTTTTAACTTATTCAAATGTAATTCCTACCGACACCTCACGTATACCTATTCCTACTGCGACATTCCCACGTAAGACAGACTGCAAATTTTTCTCAGAAAGTAAACAATGAAAAAAGAAGTGAATATTGAAAAATGTATTATACGTATATTTGAGGAAAAGTCTAAAATTTAAAGGCGATTCAATTACGTTGTATATATGAAATTCTAATCACAATTTTAAAAACGGTCATTTGACCGGTCGTGGTAGGAATAGTGTTAAATATCTCGAAACAAGAAATATATGACTTAGACCACTTTCATAATTATAGTCACATATAATGTTATGTTTTACATTTTTAGCATAATATAGTAGAAAACGTAGCATCGAAAATGAAATGATACAATTAGTTGTATAATTCAGGAGATATAATTATCTATTCGTATAAAAAAGTGCTGAAAGTTTTGTATAATACATTTTTTATTTTAAAGTTCTACCATTTTAGAATATAGCCTGGAGTTTATCGGTTTTTTATAGCCGGATTTAGAAACTCGTTTTTCGGATACATTTATAAGTTTTGCAAACCGGTCTTCAAATTAAAGGAAACCGGTTTTAGATACTAGAACTGACATGTAAAAATAATTTAATTATTTGATTAAAAATATTAATATTTTGGCTTGTATATAATTAAGTGTTTGAGACAACCAATAAACGAATAAATAATGTAAATTTATTAGTTGATGTCTTGAAAACGATAAAACTAAAGTTTCTGTTTCAGATATTATTTAGACATTTATTTTTATAATGAAAAGTATTTTCAGGCAAGAACGAGATTAAGTAATCGTTTAGTGGATATTTATATTTCTTTTAATCCGTATTTCCTAAATTAAATGGTCTGAAATGAAATAAAAATTCATAATTTATATTTTGTACGTATTTTAGTTATGTTTTAAAAATTGAAAAGCTTAGAAATAACTATTCATTTTTTTTGCTGTTTTAATTATATTTTGTTCTTTTTCGTTTTGAAAATTCAAAAACTGGTTTAATCAATTTTTTTGAAAACACTGGAATTGAAAATCGTTTTTTTAACAGTAGGTTTTTGTACGAAACATAATGTAGTTTATACTGTATCTTGAATTCCTGGACTTGATTTTTTAACATTCAACATCATATTATACTTTACTCTCTTATCAGTGTGAAACATTCAAAAGGTTACTAGCTACTAGATAACCCGATTTCTGAGTTAACCCTTGATTCGAAGCTTAGAAGCGGTAGTCGAAATTGGCAAGTTTTGCTTTGTATTTCGCAATCGGTTTAACTGTGTTTTATTATTAGATTTAATCTCTTATAAGCATTGAATGTATGCTTCACAGCATTCTCTAAAAGTGGTTTTCGAAGAAATGCTTTGAACGTCTACCATTTAAGACAGTAATTCTCAGGAATTACATCGATGTTCATTATATGATGTATTATCCTGTTTATCCGGCTTAAACGGGACCGGACCCGATCCGGATAACCGAAAAGATCTGTTAGAAATTGAATAGAGAAATGCTACGAAGCAAAAATTAACCATAAACCTTTCACTTAACGTACTTTCACAAGGGCTTCTTTCAAAAAGCTAAGCAGCATCTGGGATTTTAGAAAGTTTGAGAACATTGAGAAATAGAACAAAGGGGCTGAAGGACCCGGACGGAGTTGTAGGAATTTTTACCACTGCGTTCTCCTAGTCTTGTGACAAAGCTTGCTAGGTTCGGTCAGAATTGCTCTTCTTTGTGTTACGTAGAAGTAATAATAAAGTATCAAAGTGTTATGTCACAAATAAGAGTTCATTTCATTTACAATGGCTCCAAAAAGTATTCGTATACTATGTGACAAATAAATTCGTTTAATCCTGAAATTCTGAGTCTGATAGAAGTATTTGATAAAACTTTGTGGATATGTAGATCGTAATAGTATACGTGTGAATTAATCTCTTCTTTTCATCTAAATGCCACTTTAAAGGGGTGAAACCAGCGTTGAAGTTTCTGAATTTTCTCTCATTTTTTAAAGATAACTTTGTAATGGTACTTGATGAAGCAAAACCTTTCAAACAGAAAATGTTTAAATTTTAACCCTTTGAACTCGAGAGGTGACTGTTAATCGTCCAATGACACCAGCTTCAAAAATTTTTAATTTTGATATATTTACTAAGATTTTCCTATATTCTAGGTCATTTAATTTAGTTAAGTGATATACTAAAATTTACATATATGGCTATTTAACCTCAGAGTCTAACTAATAAACAAATTAAAGTCTGAAAATTTGCGAAACAATCATTTGGTGACTAACAGTTACCTCTCGAGCGCAAAAGGTTAATACTCTATCACCCTGTCATAAAACAAGACTACAGAAAAGCTTGTACTCAAAGCGTGAAAAATCGCTAAAACTTTGAGATTTCTTATCAGCTCCCTTAACAGATATTTTGCCGCCAAAAAAATTGCTTCACGCAGGACGACACATCATGCTCTGTACACGCATAAAGTTTCATTGAAATCAGAATTTCAGAAGTGGATGAATTTCCTTATAATACAGTGTACGAATACTTTTTGAAGCCACTATAGCAATATAAAATCCCATTTCCAATAAGATCATTAACGACGCGGATAACATAATTGATATGTACACCCAACTCTTTTTTTACACGATAGATACGTTCCTTAGAAAAGCGTGCAAAAAAAAGTCGTTTAAAAAAATACGTGCGACATATGGTACATTTGGGGATATGTTCCACAACTTTAAAAAATCGTGTAAGATGAAAAAACTCTAAATATTTTCCCGAAAAACCGTGCAAAAGAAGTAATAATGAAATCCATATTGCACAAGTATTTATCAAACAAAAGCAATTCACTTTTTTTACAAAAAAAAAATAAAATTAGAGTACAGTGAAAATTCAATCCATAAGTATAAAACATACAAAAATTCAGATTGAAATTAGGAATAAAAATCAATTTTGCAACTATTCATTGCTACTTAATAACAAGCGTGCACGTTTATTACGGACTGGGCCAAAAATGCTGTCATCAGTAGATATGTCAGATATGTTTAACACAACTGTCGGGTTTCATTCAAATGAAGAATTTCGTTCGTTATTAACGGCCTCTGTTGGTTTTTTTGTTGTTATACAGTCTTTTATTAACGGCTGGCTATTGGTTTTTCTGATTGCTTATAACAAAAATTTTTTAGGGATTCGTGCTAGAACAAAAAATTCATTTAAAAAAGTGTATTTATTTTTATTGGTGAACCGCATTATTCCAAAGTCGTGTAAAAGAAGAGTTGGGTGTATATGTATATTATAGGAAATGTTACTTTTATTAGGGAGAGATGGTAGGATTCAGATGTGGGTAAAACAAAGTGAAGTTCTTAGACAATATATATGTGTATTTAAAATAGTTTAATAGTAACAATTTAATAGTATATAATTTAAAAGTATAAACGACTTTTCAATTTAGCAACTTCGACGTTCTTACTTCTTTCACAATCATACTCGTTTCCTTTCTTTCTAATTGTCAACCTTTCTCACTCGATGCATTTGGTCACGTTCAGCTGGAATTCCTCAGTCGCGACGTTTTATCAAGTGCTCATCTTTCGCGCCTCAGAAACACTCTAGTCCAAATATTCAACGTTCACACGGCTATCACTCAACTCAAGCACTCTTCACATTTTCCCAGAATCGTACTCACTCAATTGCATTTCTACAATATTTCATTTACATATATCCTTTTATATATAGGAATATATATTAGCAGTACACACATTTATCTTAACACTATTCCTACCACAACTGGTCAAATGACCGTTTTTGAAATTTCGATTAGAATTTCATAGACACAACGTAATTGAAACGCCTTTAAATTTTAGACTTTCTCTCAAATATACGTATAATACATTTTTCAATATTCACTTCTTTTTTCATTGTTTATTTTTTGAGAAAAATTTGTAGTCTCTCTTACGTGGAAATGTCGCGGTAGGAATTGGTATACGTGAAGTGTCGGTAGGAATAGTGTTAACACTTTAACGACCGCGTAACTTATTGCACACGGACTCCTGATCGGCTCATTTTGGCGCGGATGCATCGCTAATGAATTGATCAGAATGGTTTTTTTCGAGTAATTGATAGTTTAATATCTCTTTACAGTATACGTACGATATCGCTCGAAATAGTCACCTTCGTGTAAGGAAACATTACAAAATTTACAGATTAATTGAAAGCATGTAAAAGGCGATTAATAGGCTTGCGGTCGATAAAGTGTTAAGCGAAACGTTAATAGGCTTAATAAATAAAAATAAAAGTTTCGAGACTTTCGACATAAACAGACATGGTTTACTCACGATCTTTAACCCTCCACCTGCGGTCTCTGGGTCTTTCGTAATTCATGCTGAGTACCTTGAAAGCGATAACGCATACAACGACGGGCGCTGTCTGATAGGAGAAAAATGACGATCACACTAATACATATACGTTTCCGTCAGAGTGTCGAAGTAACGAAACTGACGACAGTCAATTTTTGGCAACGCTCTGAAGAAGAAACGTGTGCAGCAAATCGAAACAATTCTTTATTTCAAAGTTTACTTTATATTTCCGTACTTTTATTACTGTTTTAGCATTTTAGCATTATATTTTAGTATTTAATGTTGTCTTTGTGTGGACAATGATAATAAATATATAGCCGTGTGCGATAATTATGAAAGACCCATTTGCAGTGGCCATTCCAGAAAAATTCAGCAAATTTTATATAGCATACGTGACAATACGTAAATATACAATAAATATAGCTTCGACGTTTGATAATTCACGTTATTATTATTTGTTCCTATACGCTCCTCTATCTTTCTATGAATCGGGTGATTGTCACTGGATACAGTATCGGTGAGGACCTCGGTCTCCAGCAATCGTAACTTTGGGTAGCGTAGCATTGGTGAGCCGCTTGGACGGCTCTAAATATGCATTAGTGGAATATCCGTGAGGGTCTCGAAAGACCCATGGCCAGACCGCCAAGCTTCAGTAGTCGGAGGATTAATACATCTTTTGCGGGTAAGATATAAATCTTTTTCCGATTTCTCTAAGGCGTCGAACACTGTGTGACACCTTTCAGTGGGTTACACTGGATCGTTCTGGCACACGCGTCTGTGAATTTCTTGCAAGTGGTTTTATTATAATTTACCATTGCTACTTAAGCGAAACATTTATAGGCTCAGTAAAGAAAAATAAAGATTTCGAAATTTTCGCCACAAATAGGATTCATTACGGACGAAATCGATGTAATCTGTCCTCGAAGAGATAATCATTGAGGTATACAAATGAGAAAGGGGTAAAATCATTAAATAAAACATTTGTAGCAATTGAAGTAACAACAAATTAATATTATTATTTATAATTTCTACTTATTCACGTTATATGAGTTACTTGTAGGTTTTACTGGTTAATAGCACTCAAGACAAAGCTCTCGATAAAACATAAGATCATATCATATACAGTAAAGTCTCTCTATGTGTGAAAAATATCCCTGCTCTTCAAGTACAATTTTTACACCAATACTGTTAGGGATCGATATGTATTGTCTGTATTATAAAAACCGGCTCTTGTTTATTAGTACGGGGTCTGGGTCTGTCCATTGTGTATTCCCTGGGTCAGAGCCTAACCCACCCGAGTGACTTCTACCAATAATTTCCCTTTCCCGAACTTTTCCCTCCACCTTACAATCGTCCACTTCCCGCTCCCACTTCCTATTTTCCAAACCTTTAAGGGGCCATTCTACTGTGACGGCCCGAAATCAAGACGATTTTTGGGGATTTTTTGTGGGTAAACTATACAACATATCATTTTACGGCTTAGGATATTTGTTTATTATAACCTTAAGTTTATTTAAAAATTTTTGCGAGCCAGGAGAGCATATGTGTGTAAAATTGCAGAACGTTTTTTATGACGTCGTAAAACAAACAGCCTTCTATGGCTGCCATGATTCCAGCTGTTGTAGTGATTTGAAAACAGAAAATAAACAAGATTCTTAATCTGTATGAGCGTGGCTATCGTCGGTACCAGAATGGTTTGAAAATACTGAACAGAAAAAAAATGGCGCTGGTCTAAAGAAAAATTTTTAAATTTTGGTAAAAAAATCGGAATATTTTACATTCCCAAAATTCGAAAAAAATTCCAATCGAAGCAATTCTGGTAGGGACGAGAATGACACATCTAATGAACACATCTGCCAAGCGGGAAGTGAATCGGTCAATCCGTTACGGAGCTATCGTGGCAGCCATTTCCAAAAATGTGGTTTTGAGAAAAACGCGTTTAAAGTTTCAAGTACTGTTTAGGTGTATATAGAAAGTTTTGATCATATTTATAAGCTAATTAGCTATCCCAGGGCCATACAGTACACCTTCCTTCTCTTCCTAGAATTCCTATAGTGTTGATGCTGCAGTTCTACGAGCTGTCCGATCCTCTTTCGACGCCTATTGGCTTTTTATCACTACGTGCCTTTTGCGGATGTTTTCGCGATTATCAGCGAAAGTTTTGGTTATTGGGCCAATTACGATTTCCATACAGAGTTCTTCATATTTTCAACCGAATCGGTGTTTCATAAAATGGCTAATCCATAATATGTGGTCAAATTGTTGATATCGGCTAGCTTCCCGGATCTTTTTCCTCCTATACCTTTATTCTTTTTCTTCACACTTCTCAATCAAGTTCCAAACCTTTTCTTCACGTGTAGAACACATTCAAGCTTCTTCACTATCATATTATCGTAAGGATTCAAATCTATAATAGAATTCCGGGCTTGCCGGGATAAGCCGACCGCTCAGCTAGCTGCGC
>JAOPTO010000816.1:0-124405 GCA_033822845.1 Tetrapedia diversipes
CTTTAAACGCTGTAAGACTTGCCAAAGATGCACATTGTGCTCCGTTTCTTTAGCGGAGGCAATAAGAATATCGTCTATATAACAGGCGAAATGTAGACCTCATAGAACTACGTCCATGTATCTCTGGAAGGTCTGTGCGGCGTTTTTGAGAACAAATCCTGATTAAGTATCAGGTGCGATAAAGAAAGTAATCGATCAATTTCGTGTGTTACTGCATATATAATTCTATTTTTCCCCGTAAATGCTGTAAAATATGCTTTATCTGAGACATCCTGTAAGATGCATCTGCATATTTCGAGATATTTACTGTAGGAGGTTTCTGGGAATAATACACTGGTACACGGGACCGGAAACTGTAATATAATTTGCCTCCGTCCTTTTTTGCTCCCGAGAAAATAAGTTACGACGCGAAAAAAATAGGAAGTCGTAGAACGGTGTGCGAAACGAATCACGAAATCGCTGAAACTGAAACAGGAGAAAAGGAATTTTATGGTGATTCCGAGAAAAACCGGGAAAGAAGAGGATACATAGATAATGATCGAAGTTCAAAACAGCGTCCGCGTTGCCCCAAGTAATAATAATACGATTAATTATATAATAGAAGCTTAAGCTTGTAATAAACTTATTTTTATAATAAATAGTCCATAACAATTTGTTTATCGCAGAAACGGTATATCGTAGAATTGTTCTTAATGCTTGAAATTATGTAATAAACCATTCATGACGGTTACGAAAGGAAATCACGCAAGCGTGACGTACTCCTTTGAACAAATTTGTGTAAATATTTACAGATTTATTGCAAACTATTAATTCATGCATATTTGTTAAATAACAAATAATGTATGACCCATAATGTTAATAAAGTAATTATTAAATGATTAAATTAATAACTATTAGTTAAAAGTTAGGAGGCGAAGTAAGTTGTATGTTATAATTAATTTCAATCAATATCCGGTTAGATTTTAATGAATAAAGGAATAAGTTTCGTATAATATCTTTTATTTGCGATTAGAAGTTTAATGAATTATTAAAAAATCTTTCATTAAGCATTGAAAATAGTTACGAAATGTTTAAAAATCATAGAAACATAAATAATTTAGTGGCACTTCGTTGAGCACAAAAAGAATTTAGGAATAACTACTTCGCGTTAAAAATTGGCTATATTTGTAAACTAACAATTAATTAAACAATGTCGATCACTAGATACTGTAATAATTTATTGCACGAACAATTAAAATTAAATAAATTATTCGTGTGTTTAAAGATAACATAAATTTACGATTCTAAAACATCGTTAATTGTTAAAAGAACATGTTCTGTATAATATTTTTGATATTTATGATTAATATTTTTACAAAATATAATAAATTTTATACACTATTGCAAATGCTATCGAAATGTTTAAAAACTATGAAGAATTTAGTTGCAGTTCATTAAGTACGAAGAAGTTTAAGAAGACCTGTGTTTAACGTAAAATAGCGCTATATTTGCATAGTAAAGGATAATTAAGCAATAAAAAAAACGGGTGCAGTAATAATTTATTGCGTAAACAATTAAAATTTGGTAAATTATTATTAATATAGCAAAATAAATGTTCGTATTCATGATCATATTTCATTCGGTGGCGATCAAGGCTATGCCACGGAGCATGCACTACTGCGCATATCGCTCAACTGCGCAACTCGGAGGTGATCTACTGCTCATTCATTGGCAATACGTCAGTCGTCGGTTGACCTTCCTACCGACGACGTCTTTGTGTCGGTTGTGTTTCTGAACACATGTTTACATATCGACCTGTGACGTCACGGGTACGCGCGTACCCTCGCGACCTTTTCTTCATGCGTTACCGCATATTATTACCCAATTTCGCTGTCGACTATTGCGATTCTTCGCACGTATTTTCTTCTGACTATCGCAAGTTTTCGCGACCTTTTTCTATCGATTGTTACGATCTCTCGCGTGTCTTTTCTTCTGACTATCGCGAGTTTTTGCGAGCGTCTTTGATCGATCATTAAGATCTTTCTGGTATCTTTTCTTCTGACTATCGCGAGTTTTCGCGAGCGTTTTCGATCGATCGTTGCGACCTTGACAGCAACCTGATAACCGAATAGCCGTACAGTGCCACTATATATCTCGCGATTATAACATTAGATTGTAGTGTTGCGAACATTAAAACGCGTTATCGGAAATTGGTTCTCTAATCTATAACGCGAATACTATTTGAGGGGATTAGTGTTAGGTTAGTAGTTCGCGTTAGGGGGTTAAGGGTAGGGGGTTTTTCTAACAGTTAGGGGGTTTTGGGTAAGGGGTAATCGGGGCGCGTCGGTTATGGGTGGTGGGTTGGGGAGGGGGGTTCGCTCGTGGGTTATCCGTCCGTGGGGTAGATGTGGTGCGGTGGGTTTGAGGGTGGGATGGTGCGGGGGTAGGGGGGGAACTAGCACAAGGATCTGGCACCGTCGGTCTCATGGGGCCCTCCGGCTGACACCGGAGCTTATGTGTACCTATGTACGGTCATCTGCCTTGTGGTAGTTCAGGGGTGTTTGGGCGGGTGGGTTTCGCGAAGGGTAGGGAGTTGGGTCGCGTCGCCGGGGTAGGGGGTACGGTGGGGAAGTAGCACAAGGATCTGGGGCCGTCGGTCTCATGGGGCCCTCCGGCTGACACCGGAGCTTATGTTACCTATGTACGGACATCTGCCTTTTGCTACTTCAGGGGTATATTTGGGGGGAAGGGAGTCGTAGTAGGGGGGAACGGGTTGGGAGAACTAGCACAGGGATCTGGCTTCGTCGGTTTCATGGGGCCCTCCGGCTAACACCGGAGCTTATGTCACCTATGTACGAACATCTGCCCTGTGGTAGTTCTGTTTTCCGTGTGGGTGGATTAGATGGCGGGGGTTGGGAGGGTCGCGAGTTAGGCGGTGGGGTTTTTAGAATCGGTGTAGGTTATGGGTGGTTTCTTGGGGCTATGGGGTATAGATTAGCGTTAGGGGGTTTTGGGGTACGCGATAAGGGTTAAGGGAAAGGGGTGGGAAGTACAAATAGTATTCGCTTGTAGTTTATGGAACCAAACGTTTATCAGTTTTTTTTAAAACAAACTTTGGTAAATTTATACCAAGTCAATCATAATACGAGATATTTATGGCATTGTATGGCTACTCGGAAATCGTTTGCTCTTAGTTTTTCGTTGCATATTCCAAAGAGTCTTAAGTGGCAGCTCGTGAACTCGTTGGTTTTAGTGTTGGGTTTTTGAAGGCGCCTTCATATTGTTGTATTGTTAAATGTGTTTCCGGCGGGTCTTTAACAAGGAGAATCTCAGAATAAATCCTCTCATAATGTGTTGAAATTTGGTAGGCTTATAGGTGTATGTGTACAGTAATTGTAACCGGAAGTATAACCGTAGATGAGCAGCCATTCGCAAAAAAGTGAATGCAAAAGTTGTGGAACCCACTTATTTCGGTATATTTAAGTAACAAAGACTCGTAATAGTTTTTATCTGGTTCAAATCTCGTCACACCTTTTTCATAAATATTTTTTAGTTAACCATAAGTTAACATATGTAATATAATTTATTACAGTTTAATATATATATAATAATTGTTAACTAAAAAAGAATTTATGATGACAAGTGACATGATTTGAATTAGAGACAAAGTATTACGTGTTTTTATTACTTAAATACTCCCGAATAAGCAGTTTTCCCGAATTTTACACTTATTTTTCTTGAGAATGATTGCCCATCTGCAGTTATAATTCTGATTGCAATTATTGTTCGCTACAAGCCTACAAAATCGGAGAGGATAAGCTCTGAGATTCTCCTTGTAAGCGTAGTCACCTCCTCGTGGTGAGACCTGGTAATTGGTATCGTTTTCAAAAGTATAAATCTTTAGAAAACGATACCAAGCTAAGACCTACGCATACCTGTAGTCCAGTCTATTTGATTAAAACATGCAAATCGTAGACTGGTCTACAGGTAAGAATTTTATGGCACTCTAAAAACTATATCACATAATACACTATTTTTATAATGTCTCGCTCTTACAGTGACGAAATATGAATCTTTTGATACTTTATCAACTATGGAGCCTGGATCAAGCATAGCTTTTATATTGCAAACACGTGTTATTGAAAAGTGAAGATTTGATCGATTTATGGGCACTGAAACACTGTCACCACATAGCGGTGAACGGGTGGTTCTAATTTTCGTCTACCTGTCACTTACAGCCTAGTAAAAGTATAAAAATTTCTCAACTTAATGACAAGCTATTTAAATGATTGGCGGCTCAAATTAAAGGTAACGACCTCCGTAACTGGCGAATAATCATATTGTATCAAAAGCAAGTGAGACTTTGGAGAAATAAGAATTAAGTAAAAAAGTATACGAAGAAAGTGATTTTAAATTTTCGCGCATAAATTAAGTAACTTTAGTTTGTGGCTCCATCTATTGAAGAACGGTTCAAACTGTTAACGAAGTAGTTTGTTTATTTACCGTATCGGTGCAGCAGCTACGTCTTTTTCTCTGTCTGTTTTTATTGTTGGTAAACATGTGCAAGTTGTTTACGGATTTCTTTGGTAGATGGCAGGCCTCATCAAAATCCGTTACCACTTTTGTTTACCTGTCGATAAATGTTTGTCAACAGTTTGGACACCTTTTGCAGAGATGGCGCCGTTAACGTTATTAAAATAATTTAGATATGTGGGAAATTTTAAAATGATTTTGTACATTGCAAAGAGATATATTGTATAATTATTGTATTCCACTATAAGTTACTAATGCTTAACTGTATGTCTATGTACGTATACATTTGTTGAATTGCAACGTGTGAAAAAAGTAAAGCAGTAATTAAAAAAAAAAATAAGGTGGTATGATATAGCATTCGTAAATTAATTTGAGAACTTTTATAGCTGTTATTTCTATAATTCGAAGTTGTATCTACCTTTTAACTATGGTTCAATTTTATGGTTCAATTAATTTTGAATAAAACTTTTAAATGTTTTAAGTTTTTAACTGCAACTATTGGTTTTCGATTTATAAATTTTATCACACGTTTCAACGGTGATTATTGAATATAAAAATAAATATTGTTTCAGAACTCGTCTGGTCCTGGAAATGAACAACGGGACAACTCCCAGGATCGGAAATCTCCAGAAGAAATTACACACATATTACAAAATCAGAATATTTATTGTAAAATTATTTTATACAATGTATTTTACAAAAATCATAATAAATCAGTTTAATTGAACAGTATTACAATGCTTTATCATTTATTCCCACACCTATTCTATCTAAGATAATTATTTAAACAATATCCTGCAAAAATTAAAAATGAGATTCGAAAAGACTAGTAAAAAACGCGAAAAATAAAAGAGTAACGTAAATCGTGAATCTTTGTTAAAAATTTTTGTACGGTAGAAACAATACGAAATATGTAGAAAGATTTGGAGAAATGACATGAAATTCCGAGAAATGACGTCATGTTAATTCCGAGAAGTGACGTCATATTAATTCCAAGAAATGACGTCATGTTAATTCCGAGAAATGACATCATCTTAATTCCGAGAAATGACGTCATGTTAATTCCGAGAAATGACATCATCTTAATTCCGAGAAATGACGTCATGTTAATTCCGAGAAATGACGTCATATTAATTCCGAGAAATGACGTCACAGTTCCGAGAAATTGCGGAATTCCAGGAAATGACGTCACATTCCGAGAAATGACGTCAAACTAATTCCAGGAAATGACGTCACATTCCGAGAAATCACGAGGTTCCGAGAAATGACGTCAAATTCCAAGAAAATTTTGTGCCACCTCCTCGGTCATCATGTTCTCCTGATACAAAATCGAGAAATTGGCAAAAATTTTAATTTTGTCGAAAAAATTTTACCGTGCCACCTCTTCGGTTATCATATTCTCCTGATACAAAATCTCGATTTTCGAAGAAAAATCCGATTTCGACTCAAAAATTTCGCCCCCGAAAAATTCCGAGAAATCACGAAATTCCAGGAAATGACGTCAGATTCCGAGAAAAATATTCCGTGCCACCTCTTTATATGTCATGTTCTCCTGATACAAAATCTCGATTTTCGTAGAAAAATTCGATTTCGATTCAAAAATTCCGCGATTTTGTTACTTGATTTATTTTTTCGCGTTTTTCACTAGTTTTCGCGAATCTTTTTTTTAATTTTTGCAAGATATTGTTTATTATTATCTTAGATAAGGTTTATTATCTTATTATCTTAGATTTATTATTATCTTTGATGAGATAGGAGAGGGAATAAATGATAAAGCATTGTAATACTGTTAAATTAATCTGATTTATTATGATTTTTGTCAAATACATTGTATACAATAATTTTACAATAAATAATCTGATTTTGTAGCATGTGTATAATTTCTTCTGAAGATTTCCGATGCTGGGAGTTGTCCGATGTTCATTTCCAGATCCAGACGAGTTCTGTAACGATTTTTATTCAATTATTGTATAATTAGACATTATAAAAATAGTATTATGTGAGTAAGATATAGTTTTTAGAGTGCCATAAAATTCTTACCTGTAGGCCAGTCTACGATTTGCATGTTTTAATCAAATAGACTGGACTACAGGTATGCGTAGTTCTTAGCTTGGCATCGTTTTCTAAAGATTTATACTTTTGAAAACGATACCAATTACCAGGTCTCACCACGAGGAGGTGACTACGCTTACAAGGAGAATCTCAGGGCTTATCCTCTCCGATTTGGTAGGCTTGTAGTGCACAATAATTGCAATAAGAATTGCAGACTGCAGATGGGCAATCATTCTCAAGAAAAATGAGTGTAAAATTTGGGAAAACTGCTTATTCGGGAGTATTTAAGTAATAAAAACACGTAATACTTTGTCTCTGATTTAAATCATGTCACTTGTTGTCATAAATTCTTTTTTAGTTAACAATTATTATACATATGTTAAACTGTAATAAATTATATTACATATGTTAACTTATGGTTAACTAAAAAATATTTATGAAAAAAGTGACGAGATTTGAACCAGAGTAAAACTATTACGAGTCTTTATTACTTAAATATACCCAAATAAGTGGGTTCCACAACTTTTGCATTCACTTTTTTGCGAATGGCTGCTCATCTACGGCTATACTTCCGGTTACAATTACTGTACACATACACCTATAAGCCTACCAAACTTCAACATATTATGAGAGGATTTATCCTGAGATTCTCCTTGTTAAAGACCCGCCGAAAACACACTCTACAATACAACAAAATACAATACAACAATATGAAGGCGCCTTCAAAAACCCAATACTAAAACCAACGAGCTCGCGAGCTGCCACTTAAGACTCTTTGGAATATGCAACGAAAAGCTAAGAACAAACGATTTCCGAGTAGCCATACAATGCCATAAATATCTCGGATTATGATTGACTTGGTATAAATTTACCAAAGTTTGTTTTAAAAAAAACTGATAAACGTTTGGCTCCATAAACTACAAGCGAATACTATTTGTACTTCCCACCCCTTTCCCTTAACCCTTATCGCGTACCCCAAAACCCCCTAACGCTAATCTATACCCCATAGCCCCAAGAAACCACCCATAACCTACACCGATTCTAAAAACCCCACCGCCTAACTCGCGACCCTCCCAACCCCCGCCATCTAATCCACCCACACGGAAAACAGAACTACCACAGGGCAGATGTTCGTACATAGGTGACATAAGCTCCGGTGTTAGCCGGAGGGCCCCATGAAACCGACGAAGCCAGATCCCTGTGCTAGTTCTCCCAACCCGTTCCCCCCTACTACGACTCCCTTCCCCCCAAATATACCCCAGAAGTAGCAAAAGGCAGATGTCCGTACATAGGTAACATAAGCTCCGGTGTTAGCCGGAGGGCCCCATGAGACCGACAGAGCCAGATCCTTGTGCTACTTCCCCACCGTACCCCCTACCCCCGCGGCGCGACCCAACTCCCTACCCCTCGCGAAACCCACCCGCCCAAACACCCCTGAACTACCACAAGGCAGATGACCGTACATAGGTACACATAAGCTCCGGTGTCAGCCGGAGGGCCCCATGAGACCGACGGTGCCAGATCCTTGTGCTAGTTCCCCCCCTACCCCCGCACCATCCCACCCTCAAACCCACCGCACCACATCTACCCCACGGACGGATAACCCACGAGCGAACCCCCCTCCCCAACCCACCACCCATAACCGACGCGCCCCGATTACCCCTTACCCAAAACCCCCTAACTGTTAGAAAACCCCCCTACCCTTAACCCCCTAACGCGAACTACTAACCTAACACTAATCCCCTCAAATAGTATTCGCGTTATAGATTAAAGATCCAATTTCTAATAACGCGTTTTAATGTTCGCAACGCTACAATCTAATGTTATAATCGCCAGATATATCGTCGCACTGTACGACTACTCGGTTATCGTGTTGCTGTCAAAGATCGTAACGATCGATCGAAAACGCTCGCGAAAAGTCGCGATAGTCAGAAGAAAACACACCCGAAAGATCGTAACGATCGATAGAAGAAGCTCGCGAAAACTCGCGATAGTCAGAAGAAAAGACACGCGAGAGACCGTAACGATCGATAGAAAAAGGTCGCGATAACTCGCGATAGTCGGAAGAAAATACGTGCGAAGAATCGCAATAGTCGACAGTGAACTCGGGTAATAATATGCGGTAACGCATGAAGAAAAGGTCGCGAGGGTACGCGCGTACCCGTGACGTCACGGGTCGATATGTCAACATGTGTTCAGAAACACAACCGACACAGAGACGTCGTCGGTAGGAAGGTCAACCGACGACTGAGGTGTTACCAATGAATGAGCAGTATATCACCCACGAGTTGCGCAGTTGAGTGATATGCGCAATAGAGCATGCTCCGTGGCATAGCCTTGATCATCACTGAATGAAATATGATCATGCATATGAACATTTATTTTGCTATATTAATAATAATTTACCAAATTTTAATTGTTTACGCAATAAATTATTACTGCACCCGTTCTTTTTATTGCTTAATTATCCTTTACTATGCAAATATAGCGCTATTTTACGTTAAACACAGGTCTTCTTAAACTTCTTCGTACTTAATGAACTGCAACTAAATTCTTCATAGTTTTTAAACATTTCGATAGCATTTGCAATAGTGTATAAAATTTATTATATTTTGTAAAAATATTAACCATAAATATCAAAAATATTATACAGAACATGTTCTTTTAACAATTAACGATGTTTTAGAATCGTAAATTTATGTTATCTTTAAACACACGAATAATTTATTTAATTTTAATTGTTCGTGCAATAAATTATTACAGTATCTAGTGATCGACATTGTTTAATTAATTGTTAGTTTACAAATATAGCCAATTTTTAACGCGAAGTAGTTATTCCTAAATTCTTTTTGTGCTCAACGAAGTGCCACTAAATTATTTATGTTTCTATGATTTTTAAACATTTCGTAACTATTTTCAATGCTTAATGAAAGATTTTTTAATAATTCATTAAACTTCTAATCGCAAATAAAAGATATTATACGAAACTTATTCCTTTATTCATTAAAATCTAACCGGATATTGATTGAAATTAATTATAACATACAACTTACTTCGCCTCCTAACTTTTAACCAATAGTTATTAATTTAATCATTTAATAATTACTTTATTAACATTATGGGTCATACATTATTTGTTATTTAACAAATATGCATGAATTAATAGTTTGCAATAAATCTGTAAATATTTACACGAATTTGTTCAAAGGAGTACGTCACGCTTGCGTGATTTCCTTTCGTAACCGTCATGAATGGTTTATTACATAATTTCAAGCATTAAGAACAATTCTTCGATATACCGTTTCTGCGATAAACAAATTGTTATGGATTATTTATTATAAAAATAAGTTTATTACAAGCTTAAGCTTCTATTATATAATTAATCGTATTATTATTACTTGGGGCAACGCGAACGCTGTTTTGAACTTCGATCATTATCTATGTATCCTCTTCTTTCCCGGTTTTTCTCGGAATCACCATAAAATTCCTTTTCTCCTGTTTCAGTTTCAGCGATTTCGTGATTCGTTTCGCACACCGTTCTACGACTTCCTATTTTTTTCGCGTCGTAACTTATTTTCTCGGGAGCAAAAAAGGACGGAGGCAAATTATATTACAGTTTCCGGTCCCGTGTACCAGTGTAGTATTCCCAGAAACCTCCTACAGTAAATATCTCGAAATATGCAGATGCATCTTACAGGATGTCTCAGATAAAGCATATTTTACAGCATTTACGGGGAAAAATAGAATTATATATGCAGTAACACACGAAATTGATCGATTACTTTCTTTATCGCACCTGATACTTAATCAGGATTTGTTCTCAAAAACGCCGCACAGACCTTCCAGAGATACATGGACGTAGTTCTATGAGGTCTACATTTCGCCTGTTATATAGACGATATTCTTATTGCCTCCGCTAAAGAAACGGAGCACAATGTGCATCTTTGGCAAGTCTTACAGCGTTTAAAGGAGCATGGCATTTCTATTAACACAGCTAAATGCAATTTAAATTCTGGTTCGATGCAGTACCTGCGGTACCTGATAGATCCAGAGGGAGCCAGGCGTGCACCGGAGAAAGTCGATGCAATTAAAAATTATTATCTATTGTCGTTGTTATCTATTATTATTCCTCGTTATACGTATTATTGTTATTTTTGTTATCTTTGTTCTTTTGTTATTTCTTGTTGACTTTATTAAATTCTATTTATTACAATCAAAATTAAATTTTCCTCCAAACTCTCTGTCGGTTAAGGAGATTCCACACCTACGGCCAGTAACCTTCGTCACATAGCCTTAGTTCGTTGCTCCATCTAGTAACGCACTGTAGAAACTGTTACCGAAGCAGTTTAACTGTTTCTAATGCAGGTGGCGCAGCAGTGTTGTGCTTTTCTGTCTCTTTTTATTGTCGGTAAAAGTGTGCAAGTTGTTTGCTGGCATTTCGGATAGATGGAACGGCTGTGCCGTTCTTTTTCTGCTTCTTCTTATTGTCGGTAAAAAACGGTGAGTTGTTTGTTGGCATCTTGGATAGATGGCGCTATTGACGTTATTAGATGTGTTTTGATATGCGCGGGAAATTTAGAAATGATTCGATATATTGCAGAAGGATAAATTATAAGATTATTTTATGTCACTTCAAGTTCTTAATGCTTAACCGCATGTGTATGTAATTTCCTGTATAATCGATCTACTTTAACCTACATCTCAGTCTATAGACCGTACCTTGGAGTAAGGTAATATATAATTCAAGAACAAATGAATAATCCGAAGTTAAATGATAATCATTTATTCATTTAGCGATAAAAAGGGAATTTTCAATTATCGCTCTTGCATATGTCAGCCAAAAAATTTATTGATTAATAAGACAACGTAACTTCAAGTTCTTCATATAGCGAACCATTGATAAAATTGAATTATGTTACGATACTTACCTTTAATTAGAATTTATTAAATGTCCAGTGGATTCGAAGATTCATTAAAAATTTACTGAATTTCTTGCGCAGTACTTAGCTTGGTACGGGTTTCCACTAATTTTTCAACGGAAAACCAACACCAATTTCCAGGTCTCACCACGAGGAGGTGACTGCGCATCGAGACCCACCCACCCTGCCCCCCATCCCAACACCCCCTTCCCGTGTACTTTTACCCCAACGCCCAAGACCCGAATACCCAAAAAACCCCTCACCCTTATGCTATTACCGTGATCCCCGAAACGCGCACCCGCAAAACCTCTCACTCTTATAATATTATCCCAGATCCCCGGAACCCAACACGCACAAAACCGCTTACCCTTAAACGTGATTCTAACACCTCTACACCCTTGATTCTACACTCATAGAACCCCGCGCGCGCCTGTTTACCGAATTTCCTAAACCCACCACTCCCACGACCCACACCCGTTACCTAACCAAAATAGCCCGAGTACAGCCTGGCTCTAACCTTTCAACGAAACAAGCTCCGCGTCAACGGAGGGCCCTGAGTGTATATACGCGCTAGAGACAGACTGGCCCCCGGACTGAATGTACCAAAATGTACAGAATTGAACAATTAAACCAAACTCCGCATAAACGGAGGGTTTGCGCCCACCCCCCTCCCTACCGTACCCCCCCGCCACCCTACGGCCCCTTAACCAACCCCCGGAAACCGTTAGCAAATACAAAAGCAAATAAAAAAGCACCCCAATTCAACGTGGCTATAACGCTAAAACGCACTCAAGCTCCGCGTGAACGGAGGACCCTGAAATGCTGGAAGGATCACGCCTCTGCACGACGGCCCCCGGCGGTGGGGTCGCATCACGGCCACATCGATTATCTAATAGAAAGTACTATGAAGTACTATAAGACTACTCTACTGAATCAAACTCCGTGTGAACGGATGGTTTGTATCCACTCCGGGTGAACGGAGGGTTTGAACCCACACCCCGTTTTCCGCGCCACCGAAGACCCGAATACCCACAAAGCCCCCACCCTTATACTATTACCCCCTGATCCACGGAATCTAACACGCACAAAACCGCTTACCCTTAAACGCAATCTTAACCTTTACACCCTTCGACTCTAAACCCAGAAACCCCTTAAACGCGATGCGCCCTTATCCCGCATCCCTAGCAAAAAACGCCCCGAGTTCAACTCCTACAACCCATACCGATTGGTTGGCGTCCCATATTCCTACACCGATTATCTCTATACCTTTGCCCTACTAATATCCCTTTGACTCTACTCCCATAGAACCCCACGCGCGCCTGCTCACCGAATTGCCTAAACCCCACCACTCCCACAACCCTCCCCCGCGCGCGTTAACCTAACCAAAAAAGCCCGAGTCCAGCCTGGTTATAACCTTTCAACGAAACAAGCTCCGCGGTAACGGAGGGCCCTGAGTGTATATACGCGCTAGGAACAGACTGGCCCCCGGACTGAATGTACCAAAATGTACAGAATTGAACAAGTGAACCAAACTCCGCATAAACGGAGGGTTTGCTCCCACCCCCCTCCCCCATATACCGTATACCCCCAACCCTACGACCGCGAAACCCACCCCCGGAATACGCTAGCAAATAAAAAAGCACCCGAATGCAACGTGGCTGTGACCTTTCAACGAAACAAGCTCCGCGTGAACGGAGGGCCCTGAGTGTATATACGCGCCACGGCCACGCTGACTGCTGGGCAAAAGGTACCAAATTTAAAGGTACTTACAGACTACTACTTTACTAAACCAAACTCCGCGTGAACGGAAGGTTTGAATCCATCCCTTAAACCGCGTACCGCGAACGTTACGACCGCGTACCCCAACGTTACGACCGCGTACCCCAACGTTACGACCGCGTACCCCCAACGTCACGATCGCGAAACCCACCCCCGGTACCCCTAACAAATAAAAAATGACTCGAATGCAACGTGGCTGTGACCTTTCAACAAACAAGCTCCGCGTGAACGGAGGGCCCTGAGAGTATATACGCGCCACGGCCACGCTGACTACTGGACAAAAGGTACCAAATTTAAAGGTACTAGCAAACTACTACTTTACTAAACCAAACTCCGCCTAAACGGAGGGTTTGAATCTAGATACTCCCTACCCTTTAACCCCCTATCCTAAACTCTCTAATCTGTAAACCCCTAAACCCTTCCCTCGGAGATCCTACTTTCCATAACTCCTAAATTGGTAGAACCTATATACTGACTATTTTCGAAATTCTCTGAAAAGCGAAAAAACCGTGGGCAAAACCTATAAACTATGCTCATTCGCGGTACTAATTTCCAAGTCCTGGCAGGCCCCTTCCTGACCTCTTCATCGAGCGAAACATCTATGGGAAACCGAAACGAATACGAAATAGAAAATGCAATACGCAAAGTATAAGAAAGATTAAAAATAATTTATAAATCGCAACGATTAAACAATTTTTTTTAATTAGGTCTATTCTTTTCGCACTGTTTGTAAAACTATAAATTTTAATAATCTATCAGACAGTTCGCTCAGAAATGTTCGAAGATTCCCTACGTGCGTTAAAAAAAAGACTTCCGAAAAACTAAACAATTCTGAGAAGAATATTAGACGAATATTAAAGGAGGTTTTTTATTATTATTTACAAATTCAAGATTTTAATGTTTGAATTGAAATTTGAAATCGAAATTAAATAATATAAACTTTAAATTCTTATACATAAAGCAATATATTAAAATGAGTAAACTCCTGAGGCTATATTAATTTGAAAGACTAATTATATAAACTTTAAATTTTAGTTAAAAATAGGATATTCGCGATCATGGTTTAAGTATTACATGAAACACCTAATGCGTTCTTGAAAGTGCAAGTAAAAACGATAAAAAGAGACTTACCGTTCATATTAAACAATAAATGACCCAAATGATCAAGAAGTACAAAGTAATATTTTAATTAATTAGAAATTCGAAACTATTTGTGCAAAATAATATTATATTTTATTTGGAAACGACATTTATATTAGTACTTCTCAATCTTTGATCATAGTGTACAACAGACAAATAACAGATAGCGAGCATAGTGATAAAGTATAGAATGGTAGTCCATCGTAGAACAGAATGCCTACTCTAATATGGACAACCATTACGTTGCAGCCCTCTTCATGACAATATGTCGAGCCTCTTCGAAGATACAGCTGTAGATTTCCTTCTTCTTCGGCAAGCAGATGAGAATGAATTCGACAAAACATTTGCAGCAACCCGATATTAAACCATAGATGTTTATGCATTAATGGGAAATTCAAATAAATGTAAAAGCACGAAATACACTCAATGTGCAAGATATAAATTTTTATTTAAGCTCGATTCCTTTAACTGTACTAATAAAAATATTAATTTGCATAAACATCCACAATTTCTTTATGTATATTCGACTATTCCCTACGTGCGTTAAAAAAAAAGCTTCTAGACTAAACAACTTCGAAAGAACAGATCAAATAGAGAATCTAAAGAAGCACTAATTAATGAATTTTAAATTTATAGATATTATTCCTAAATTCAAGACTATAATATCTGAATGAAAATAGATGGGAATAAATTCGAGAAAATATTAGCAGCAGCTCAAGATTAAACCACAGATGTTTATGCATTTATAGAAACTATAAATAAATGTAGAAATACGAAATATACTCAATATACAAAATAATTTAAAGTTTATGATATTTAGAACACGAAATAAATTTCTTATTTAAGCTCATTTCCTTTAATTGTACTAATAAAAATATTCATTTGCATAAACATCCACAGTTTATTTAAGAATATCTGATTGTTCTCTATGTTCGTAAAAAAGAAGCTTCCGAAAAAACGAACTTCGAAAGAACAATGGAACAAATAAAGAACTCAATGCAGCACTAATTAATGAATTAAAAATTTCTAGATATTATTTCTAAGATTCAAGGTTCCAATATTTGAATGAGAATTTTCAATCTAAACTAAATTCTCTCAATTGCTCATTTGTAAATTTGTAAACAAAATATGCATTTAAATTAAAGCCTCTAATATTTATTTAATTTTGAGCTGACAAAAATAATAATTTAAGTTTGAATTGTATCATGGATAATTTACTATCCTATTGCATATAGGCTGCAACATAATTTAAAATAAAAATATCACTAACCTTGCGTCTTCATGTGTGCTATGAATCCCAGCTAAAAATATAATTAGTAACATAGCTAACGATCTAAAACATTTCAGAGGAGAGAATAATTAAACACAAGGAAGGGTTTTGTTTGTTTTATTCGCTTTATTTATTTCACATATTTTATTTATTTTATTACGTTGAAGGAATGGGAAGGGAAAAGGTACGTATTCAGAGCTGGGTAATTTGGAAATTTATTTTAATACAAAGTAAACTGTTTCCTATTCACTACATGAAATATATTTCCAAGCTCTGAATGAACATGTTAAAAAAACCCTCGAGTGGTAGGATTATCGAGGCGACAATTCTAAGAATCGAAGACAATGAACATGTGTTCAACAGCTGTCGCTTCGATACCACCTGCCAGCTCGTCGCGAAATGCTTTCTTGTTTACATTACGTAAGCAAGCTCGAACGTCTTTCGAAAGTTTTTGTGCGTAACAGATCGAAGCTTTAGTATGAGACAATATGAAATTCTAATGCAAATAATAATACTCAATATAATGAAGTTGTGTAAAATTATAAAATCATATAAAACAGAAATGGATGTAATAAATTTATGCAAACGCGAGACACAAGAAAGCCCTGACAAATAATATATCAATGTACACGAGTAATAAAATACTCGTGGTCACTATGCTCGCAATAATAAGCAAAAATACAACTAATTCCCGTGTCGTTTCGGACCATTCGTCCTACGACATGATTGGGAATCGGAGGAACAATGAAATATATGACTCACCGTATGGCGATTAGCATCACGCGTCTTCTATGGTCCCCATAGCCTGCACCGGGTAGATCATCAGTAGCATCAGTAGCATCCAGGATGCAGTCCTATATTCAGGAACCACCACTCGTTATTAAAAAAAAAATAAGATAAAAGTCTAACACTCCCGGTCGCGAAATACTGTAGGCAAATTGAATTTGTATCGAATCGGTGATATAAAAACAAATAAAAATAAAAATCTAACACTCCCGACCGTTAATAGTGCGGAACGGATTAAATTACGCGAAATCACGAAGCTATAACCTGTAAAAACGCGTTTATGGTTGGCGATTATGCGAGACGCGTTTCGTTCGACCTGTCAAACGTCCGTACGCGATGGCGTCCCACGCCGGAAAGGGTCACCTCGGTCGGCGTCACGTACCAGCAGCCGGCCGCGGCTGCGCAGAACTCAGCGCGAATTTGAAATAAGTAAAGGTACGGTATCGTCACTAATGTAAAATAACGATTAATAAAAATTACTTCAACGATAACGCGTATGGAATATTATATTTATTTCCTATAAATTATCTATATTTCTCCTATCTAGAAGAGTGTGTTCATAAATAATCCTGCGATATTTAGTTTTATAGTTGTATTTGCTTGTCACTTCGTAACGAATTTTACAGGTTCAGTAACTTTTTACATTTAAAATAACAAATGAAAGCAATCGTGAATTTCTAATGCAGAAGGATTGTGTAGAACCGAAATTGTTCATTACTTTGCGCGGAATTATAAATTATGAATAAAAATGGTAAAAGTTGAGACATATTTCCTTTTACTGATTAGAATTGACAACTTAGCTTCATAGTAAGCATTAGAATTATTTTATTAATAGAAATTTATTTTTTCAATCTTAAGGTTAAGTTCAAGGGGGTGTTTTCGAGAGCTCCCGTCCTTATTCTGGCATCACAGGACTAGGTTCCTCGCGCACGAACGCGGTTGCGCAATAGATCACGATTGATAACTGGCATGCGGTTGCGCAGTACGACTCAGTACGAACTTCTATAAGAGGAGCTATAATTTTCATTTATTGTTGTTTCATATAAAAGTTAATATAAAATTTATTGTATTTAATACAAAATTTTGTATTCAATAATCGAAATTTTATATTTCTTCGTGACTGTAATCGGTTTTTTGTAGTTGAAAAAAGAGAATTATTCGGATTCATTATTAATTTTCTCAGAGAAATGAGTTTATCATGCATCAAGTACCTCATAATTGATTTATTTTAACGATGCCTTTTAATTTTATAATTTTTCGATGTAACTTTAAATTGTCAATTTCACTACGATACTTAGAAATGAAATTCCCTTGTCGGGATAATCATAACAGGTCGAAAAAACACGCTTTACTGTATTTGTATCATCGTCTTGTTTATTTCATCTCATTATTCTCAGAGTTTACATTACTTGTGACATTCATCTTAATTCTATTTAACTTTATCGTATTGGATATCTGGATTGTAAATGTAAATGTAACTCATAAGCGGATCTCTTGCGGTATTTTCTTTTTTTAATTCGCATTTATTCGTTTACTACCGTTTAGAGTGGACATCGCGGACGCTCGAGATAAAAACCTATCGTCGGGACCACCAAAATCAGATCTTTCGTTTCCTCCGCGTCGGGTCGCTTTTTTTTCCCCCTCTTCTCTCTTCGCCAACGAGAATGTTCGTCTTCGAGCAACGTTCAACGCCAGAACGATAAACATTACCATGAAAAAGATACGTTTTCCTAAACTGATTTCGGTTTACGATTTATACGCTCATCCCCTTTTCGTTTTTGTCCCCGCTTTTAGTCCATTTGTTGCAGTTTCCGGATAGTTGGATGATCACGCAGATTACGGATGATTTAGCGGGTGATTTATCTAGCGCCTGGTTGTTTAATTATAGCCACGGGATTAGCCTGTCTCTGCCGTTAATCGGGCCTATCGATCTCCTATCTTAAATCTGTCCTATCGAACGCTAAAGGGTGAACGGGCAGAGGCATGGCACGCGGGGGGGTGAAACGGTGAGTTTAAGCGGTATGTAGTTCGTTTGGTCCACTGGATCGGGCGTGTGTGTTTACGTTGCACTCGACGCTCAGTTTTTCTCGTTTTCGATGCGTTCTTTTGGGTTTCGCTGAAAAATAGGAAATCTCTGTTCTCTCTCTCTCTCTCTCTGTCTCTCCCTCTTTTCCTCGCTCTCTCTATCTGTTTTTTTCGTGGTTGCGACGCGACACGTTTTCTTCTGTTTTCGCAATTAAGAAAAAACTTGGAAAAATTGCAGGCGCGCGCAAACCGGGGAAACGCCGCTACATAACGGTAGTAACATTGTATTTCGCGATAGTAGGACCTTGTTTTTCTTTCTTTTTTTTTTCGTATGCATCGTACGTAACGTATGTATGTACAACTTACAATCTTCTTTCATGCTGTTACAATTATTTTTTTTATACGTCATGGTAATAAACTGAACCTCCCGAGATAAAACGCCTCGTTTTCATATCAAATGTACTGCATATTAAATGTATAATTATATACAAGCTCCTCAGTCTTGTGCGAAAAGTGTAAGACGATTTTCGGTTCCTACCACTTCCGCCTCGGTGAAAACTAATCGTTACAAATATTATTATTATTTCCACCCAATCCATTCCGTTTGTCGAACGTTTTTCCGTCTTGTCTTCCATTCCTCTTGTTTTCTCTCTACCTCCATCCCTCGTTTTTCCTTCTTTTGCCACACAGTCGTGGTTACCGTGTGTATCGAGCAAACGAGTCGAAAGACGATCCTCCGCCTCTTACTCCCGCCAATTTATCCCTTTCTTCGCGGAGCTGGCGAGACACGATACAAAATTGGTAAACGTTACGCGGGTAATTTAGAAGCTTATTGCCAGTGGCGTGGCAGTTTTTTTTTCCTCGCGATCTCGTCGTTCGATCCGATCTCTCGACTCGACGTAACGCTCTCGTCGAAACGTTTCACCGCGATCGGACACGAAAAACGGGAAGATCTAAACGACGGGAGTTACGCGCGTTCGGTTGCAAGAAAAAGGAAGGAAAACGGAAAACAAACGTGCAGACCTTTCGTTCTCGAAGACAAGTGTTAAACCCTCACGACTTTGGAGTGGTGTGTGACTTTTATCGTGTTACCAGTACCAATTAACGTATCTCTAACACCTAATCAAATTACTTATATCGTACAAGTCTTTCAAAGTGTAACTTATAGCAGAAACGGAGCCGTTGGTCGCCGTGATACGCGGACAGTGTAGGTCAGCGCATTCCATCGCAAAGGCAATTGTGTCTCTCGGAACGATATCGTAAAATTATACCTGTCGTCGGTTAATCGGTAAAACGTAGCGAAAGAAAATGACAGAACACGATAAGCGTTAATGAACGGTAGTAAATAATACTATTTGTAATATGTCAAGGTAGCCGTTATTTTAAGATAGTATCCATTCTCTTCGTCCTTACATGTATATATACGTAGTATCGTTACCGTATTTATATTGAAAAGAAGCCCTAAGCTTAGATCTACGTTCTCGGATGAAATGAGTATTATTGTACAAATCAAAAGTTCAGCGTTTTAGGCTGAACACGCACACAGCTCGCACGCGTGTCCGGCGAACGTGCGACGTCGTTAACCCTTTATTTGACAGTGATCACTTTTAAGTAACACACTTTCCCATATACCACACCTTTCTGATTCGTTTCGTCTATTATTGTACAGCACATCGCTCGGAATTTCTCTCGCCTACCAAATAAAAGGTTACTCTTTTCGGCGCAACAACAACAGACGTACTCCGAGCGACCGTTCCTAACGACTCGTTGACCATTTTGTTCGATTCCCTCGTTCGCGCGTTCAAGACGCCTTAAACAACTAATAACGCGACGTCGAAGGTACTTCTTACTTATATCGACACCAAATTTTAACGGGATCAATGCTGTCCAAAGATACGATCTATTGTCCTCGTTAGGGGCAATTCTTAAACGTCGAAACTTAACAAACTATTCGCTTTCACGATCATAACGTTTGTCGAAGCGTCATGTTACATTTTCGTTCGAGAACTTAATTTGAACAGCGCTGTATTGCATAACGTAAATAGAATAAAGATCGTAGCTACACCTAGTACAACCATAAGCTAACGGTTTCGTTTACCTGAAAAATTTCTTTTCCTTAAATTCTAACGTCTCGCCGTAACATTGAACGGTCACGATACAAATGCCGTTAACCCTTCGACTGCCACGTCGAAATCACATGTTTGTAATATTTCATAGAAATTAATCTTTTATTTTCGATGTTCTAATAAAAATTTTTAATCATTCAACGGGGCGCTTCTTACTTCAAAGTATCCTCTAATTAGCGGTAATGCTCAAAATGCACTAACTGTCAATTTTTATTCAACTCTTAACCCTTTCGCTACTGGTGGGTTCTCCGCTGCGGTACTCCTACTACTGAACGGGCCGTTGCAGTACGCCGCGACAAAATTGCATTGTTCATCACAATCTGAGCTTGCTTTGAAACGGTATTTTCGAAAAAAAAAACTTTTCTCAAAACATGGTATTGATAACGTCTTAACATGCACACTTTTAATTGCAATTCGAGAACCGCATAACTGCATACGCTCGTCGTATGTACAATAAACGCGGCATTTTACGGAGAACAACTATAGTCGCCCGTAGTACCTCAGTGGCATCTTATGGAGGACGACTATAGTCGCCCGTAGTAGCGAAAGGGTTAAAATTGTAAGTAGTTGAAGCACTCCGGTCACCAGTGACCACCGTGGCGTCACAGGAGAAACCATGGCCGGTCATATACGACCAACGTGGCTGTCAAAGTGTTAACGATCTTTGTCGTCGCAAACGCGTGAACGAAGCTCGCGATGGCCGTTATAGCAAACGCAGAGAAAACGGTATCGGCGATGGGCGTGTGTAGGTGTACCATCGAGGAACGGCGCAGGTTGGACGACCTGTTCCGTGTACCTTTATCGATTACTTCTACGTGCATGTCACCGTCTACGCCAACACGATCCCAGCTACACTCTAACTAATATTAATTAGGGCTACGACATTATGTACAGAAAACGCATTGCATTGGCACAGCAAACATGCGCGCCTGGACTGCCTTTCATCGTTTCGACGCGTAGCGATCGGTAGTATGCTCGCGCATTCAGCTGCGGCGTACTTAATGCCTGTAACTCAGCCGTGCGCATCGTTCGTGAATTTTCAATCGTGTCGGAAACACGATGAAATAAATCTGCTGTTCGACGAGACAATGTGTTTCTCGCTTAATTTCATCGCCGGTCGAATAAGAATTTCGATTTCTGTTGTACCAAACGATTTTTTACGTTAACGCGGTGTTTTCAGTTGTTTCCGATTGCTATGTGACGCGATTGTGGATTCAGTTTGGCGAAACTTTCGGTGAAATCGAACGTATCGTAGTTCGTATAAATTGTGTGGTATAATTGTATTGTAAAATAAGGAAACGGCGCAACGTCTGACACATGTTAAAATTAACCGAACGGTAGACTACGGATCGTTTACGCGAATTCATATTTTTGTAAACATACTTAAAACTGGAATCTAAGTATATGTTCGTTTTACCCGCTAAATATTATAGCGTACAATTTATTTTGAGTTTCCTCGCATATTTTTTGAATATTATACGCGTTTTCAGCTGTTTAGTGTACTCGAATTTCCCATAAATGAGAATAACAAATTCGCGGTCTACCGATCACTGTTTTGTGACACCGAACTCCAACCTTCTTAACGCTAGATTTACGGACATTTTTTGTATATCTATTCCCAATATAAAGTGTACATCGAACAGAATTTGAAATTGCAGAACTGGGAGGGAAATAGATTTGGATATATTTGTATCATTTTATCAAATAAAAGTCGACAAAAATTGCTAAGAATAATAGTAATTGTCTTTGCGTGTCTTGCCCATGAAATCCGAAATCCGGGTCCCGTAAACCTAGTGTTAATTACAAAAACTTGCTGTGAGTTTGCTGTTGTTATAAATCGGTCGCTCATCGAACTACGCATTCTTTTCATTCTTCGCATATCGATCGACGTTAAAGCGTTTGCGATGCATCAGTACATACATGATAATCGTTTCTAGCTTACACACGGTATAATAATACAAGTTTTCATCGTTACAAACGGTTAATGAAAGGAAATAACATTCGCTAGTTTGTCGTTATCATAAAACGGTACTGTCTCGATGAATCATTCTTATCAATGTAACCGGTACTCCAAGAGATATCGGTTATCAGCGATAATAGTACTACGACAAATTGTCGTTGACGATGTTACAAGAAAAAAAAAAATTCAGTCGTGCAAAAGAAAAAGAGAAAAATTATTGAACGTTCAGCCGTTCCGTGTACGTGATCACGATAGCGTACAGACTAACAATATCGAACCGATAATTGCCTCGTTCACCACGTTTCATTGACCGCAATTTAAAAAAAAACGGATCATCGTAATTGAAAGTGCCAGCCGTAAAGCCTGACAAGTCCATGTTTCGACTTAATAAGATTTACGCCCGGTGGCATTATTCTTTTTACGACGGGCAATAAAAATCGGAATCGGCTACCGGACGAAGCTTACGGGAACATAAATATCGGATCGCTCGAGAAATTCCCGTCGATTCTCGATGCACTGTATTGAAACCTGCACGAATGATATTTGAGATACGCCGAAAATTGCTTCGCGTGCACGAGACCATTATTATGTCTCCGCTAGTCCCGTTGCTTATTTTAGAATTTATAATCAACCCTCTTATTGTCGTCCTTATTTGGAACTTCGCCGAGATCGAACAATTTTCAACGTACCAAATATTCGCAGACAAATAACTTTAGAAGGGAACTCGTCGAGAAGGCTGTGCGATCACAGTTCTCGCACGATTAGCGTTTTACCACGAGCACAAATAAGGGGAGTTAATTACACAGGAACGTCGGCACAACGTTTTTGGACACAATGAATCATTCTCTGGACCGGTGTTCGATCGTTTTTAGAACAATTTTATTCAAACCATTGCGTGATCTCGAAGCAGAACAGAATCACCGCAGTTACAGACACAGTTGTATAAAACGGGGCTACACGTACATATTCAAAAACGTAAAGGTCGCAAAGGTTCACGCGCAAAGTAATCCTAAATCTAGTTTAAATCGAAATCGAGGAATACCCTCTAAAAGTCGCACGATCGATAACGAATACGAACCGGAGGACTTGCCAGCTTCGTGGACCAACGTTTCAACACGCTTCCACGTTTGCTCCCGATCCGCCAAGACCGGTGAAACGAAAAACGTCGCGAGACTCACGACTACCTCCCTGCCACACCGGAAACGCGCGTCGATCAACCGTCGCGGGTTCCCGGGTCGCTGTTTGCCGACCGGTTCGGCAGTCCCGGCTCTTACTTGGAATGTTGCATTTACTTTACCTAATTAATGCGATCGTTCAATTACGTTACAGTCTAAAGGTGGCACGCGACGCGTTTCCGATTTCAGGTATGCGCAGACGGAGCTTCTGCTCGTCGATCGTAACGCCGATTCGACTTTCAAATCTTAAGGGTAGAAGAGGGAGCTCGCTCGGGGGGCGTCTGAGAGTGCCTTTGGCGCCAGAAAGGAACGCGTTCCCCCGGCGGTGGAATAACTCGAATACTTTCAATTTATTCGAATCGTTTGAATATTTCCTCGTCCGTTCCGCGAGATATCGCGGAATCCCTCGAAAGTTTCGACCACGGTTACGACCGATTCCGCGAGCGAGACGTCCGCGAGCTTCTCCCTTTCCTGCGAATTTGTTCGCCCTCGGGAAACGGATTTCCTCCCTCGATCCGCGACGCAGACCGCGCGGAAGATTAGCATTGGGGCGGTTTAGCGTCGTTCGAATCGGTCTCTGCATGGGGAATTCGATTTTTCGTTCGGTCAACACTGGTTTCGTTAATTCATGGCAACAACGAAAAATAGATTTTGAAAGTGTGGACTATTCGAACAGTTAATTTTGTGTGTACGAAAGGACTTCCTAATGAACTTCAGAAAGAAGCGGTACATTCCAAGTTTCCCTCGGAGAGTTTATAAGAATTTATAAAAATAATTTCATATGGATGTGTACCTACTACGATTCATGCTTCTGATCCGGGAAACGATTAAGCAATCAAGTTATTCAACGATTAAGATCGATTTGAGAGACGCTTTGTTTTAGAAATCTTTGAGATGGGAAATTGATAATATTCCCTTGATTTCAGATCTAGTCATTGCGAGCGATTAAGATCGCGCGACGTACGCATGTGGCATTGATTTTCATCGAATCGACTTACCAGCTGTCGAGAATTTCATTCGATTCGATCGAGCTGCGCATACCTGTGTACTTACGAAACCGTTAACGCGTCACGCATGACGCTCGTCGCATTTTACCGAACGGGAAGTCTCATCTCCTGTTTACCTATCACGAAGACGAACCCTTATCTTTACAGTGTCACGCTGTAAAACTGAATCGGAACACGCGTATGAATGATGAACGATGAGATGCTGATGCTCGGGGAACAGGGCTAGGCGTGCAAGCGTTTCTGTCTGTTGAAATGAACGAATATGAGACGAAAAAATAAGAAAAAGTGTGAAACGTGATCGAACGAAATTCATTATTCTTTCCGCGGTGTAAATTTTGTTCTAAATGTATATAACGCGACGAAGTCAGTTTCAAACGGAGTAATAATATTTACAATTGTCCTTACAATATAATTAATCACGTAAACTCTAATAAAACGCTTTGTATACATGTACATCCATAATATTTATATATTTATATTTATATGCCTCCTCGAATCGTCTAATTTAGAAATATTATAGCATATAACAATCTGCCGATAATATTTATATATTTATATATATATAATGTTGTGTGTATATATATATATATAATTTCTCATCTCGACACAAGGTACCTAAGTTGGATGCTTTTTATTTTTGTATAATATAAACATCATATTTGTAAAATATTTTTTTGTTGCCAAGCACCCGTCAGGTTGTTAGAATGTTTCTCGCAAAGTCGAACGTTAACGAGATCAGCTCGCTGGGTGCTCGACGGAATTTTAATTAAAAAAGATAGCGGACTTTCACAAAGACCGCCGAAAAAAGTGTGTAATTAGCTGCCTCTCTTGTTTAGCACGTTCATCTCTCCTTCGTACAGTATATTTTATCTATGCAGATTAAAAAAAAAATATATGTATATGTATATGCGCGTATGTGTTGTTGTTGTGTGTGTGTGTGTGTATATGTATATATAATATATGTATATGCAATAATGAAAATGCAAGATTTACATGTACACGTGTAAAACGTTCACGACACGTGTGGTATACGTGTACATGCAAACACTAATAATGCGTACCACTGCTGTCCGCGTGACGAGTAGCGTAACGAATGAATTCTCGAATCTTGTTTTAAATGATTTCAACGATAAAAAACAATTTCTACTTATTATTATATACACGACTTTTTTTTATCTCTTTTCTTCCAACACGCAATATCAGACCATTCTCTACGTTGTCCCTTCGTAACTCATTCAGACCGTGCCTCTTCGTTAAACGATCGTTTTTTAGGACACGTGCGCGTTCGTTTCACGTTTATTCTTTCAACCCGACCGCGATCTCCCTCGTTTCCCGTCTCCCATCGTATTAACGTTCCCCGGGAACGCTCAATGACAATAAGTGAAAATCGATGTATGCGTTTATTTAGAACTCGTTTTACTTGTTCTTAGTTCAGAAGCACGTTAGAATTGGCGCGGCAGTGTTCGTTCACGAGAGCGGCCGTACGTTTGCCCGTCGATGTTTATAATAATCGACGATGAAAAGAGCACGGAAGAAATATATCCTTTAACAACGTCTATCAAAAACGAAGCGCGATAATCTCTTAACGATCTAACCATTCTAAAATCCGTAAATCCTCTGAAACATTTCGAACGCCATCCCGCCGTTTGTCTCTAGAAGCGCGATTAAAAAGCTAAACGCACCCGCGATGATCGTTCTTAGCGCCGCCCGTATTTACATGCTAATTCGACGAGAACGCGGAAACTCGAATTCGATCCTGTCTTCGCGGTGTCGCGCGATCGCGTACCACGATCTCTACGTTCCATTGTCCTCTTTCCATCCTCCCCGATAACCGGGACAAACGTTAGCCGCCGCTTCTTGCAGGCACTCTATCCGCGGTTAAGCTGTAAAGGGAATACGGCCAGCGTTCGCTATTGTACGCTAGTAAGACCGATTTAACGCCATTGTCAAAGGCATCTTGCCAAACACGCCGAGACCTCGAGCTCACCCTCTCGACCGGGGGGAGGCTTTCTTCGAGGATACTTCGTCGTAGAGAACTGTCGTTACACGCTACCAAGTTTTCGCTAAAGTGTCGGATAACATGCGGTACCGGCTCTAAGGGATTCCAGCAGAAAACGAATCGCGCGAATGCGTCTATCCGAACCCTTTCACCTTCGATTGATTCGTGAATTGATTTTCGCGAAACGTTAAAAATGTTCCCTCGGCGTTGCGAGCGTTAAAAGGTTCCAGATCGAACAGTTTGGAGGAACGATACAATTTATTCAGGGCTACATTTTTGTATAGCATAGGTACGATAAAATCTTTGTTACTTGAAGTTTCATTATTTGAACATTTTATCGCCTAAATATTTTGCTATTCGAATGCCCCCTCCTTTTCTTATCCTCGATTTTGCTTTGAATTTGATTGGAGCAGCAAGTCGCGTAGCATAGTGTAACAGTATATATGTACATAATTGAAATAAATTAAAGAAATAACGTTCGTTAGATGTCTTTGTGGATGACATATTAATATTTTTAAATACTAATAGAAAAGAAATACTGATCAGTATAAATGAATAAAATATCGAATGAAACTTCAATTCAGTTGTTACAAAGAAATAACTCTTCATATTGTTGATTCTACTTACATTATACATATTTTTATCATGTCTAAAATACATAAAAATTATGATTTTTAGTTCGGACACCGGAAGTTCTACCTTACACGTTCCCATGTTTGTAAAACTTGAACAAATCCGAATCTCACAGGTATCCTTTATGTCAATAAAAATGATCGATACTCGCATTCGCGTGATTCGTTTGCGACGCAACATTAGCTTATTTACCTTAAGAAATAAAAAAAAAAAAGAAGAAGAAAAATACATTTCCACACCTCGCCCGGAACAACGCCAAACAGTTATAAATCGATTTAACACGTCCCAGCCAAAAATACATAACTCCTCGAAGACACCACAACACGGTAAATGTTTCTTCTTTATTATTCTCATTAATAACCGTACACGTGCTTCGACGCCACAATTCTTTCTTGCTAATAATCAATTACTCACAGCACGGCAATAAGTGCACAAACAATACTTCGAATAAGTCATACATAAGTCTCTATATCTCTCTCTTACTCTCTCTCTCTCCCTCCCTCTCGCTCTTGTTTGCTTTCTTTCTCTTTTCGCGTTCACTACTTCTTACCATCGTCCTCATCCATGTATGGTATATTCTTTCTTAAACGAAACGCATAAATGAGGCACTTGCCTGAATCTATTCCGGCCGTATTCTCTCGTTCCTGTTTCACAGATCCGAAATTTGCCAACAATTAATATACGGAAGGCACGCCTCGTCTCGCGCGAATGCTTAAAACGTCCCTCCACGAGGCCAGGTTTCTCAAACTTTTTCCTCCACCTCGGCTTTTCTTTGAGAATCTTCTCTTTCCCCGCGTTCAATTATCTCCAGCCGTATCTCGAGAGCGATGGATAAAGTGAATTTTACAAGTTTTCTTGCTGTTCGTAAAACGAACCTCGTTCAGTTTCTTCAAGTTCTCGTCCATCGGCGTTGTCTTCGTTCCTGTTCCTTTCGTCGAGCAGCGAACTTCTTCTCAAGGGGTAGGAGTGGCATAGTTTGAGAAACGTAGGGCCCAAGTGGCAAGACGCTTCGGCTTCGTCCTTAATCACCGCGGTTCTAAGCACCTAAGCAGGCCACTGCTACGAACACAGTCTCTCCCTCTGATCGTATCACATTACACAGCTACGAGTCGATCCTTTGTTCCATCGTCGTTGTTGCTCGGTCATATTCTTCGCGTGTCCCTTCATTTCCCACATCCCTCCATTGCCGTACTGGTGAGAAACGGAAAGGAAGAACTCGAAAACGATCGAATTCTGTACAAAATTAGCCCAAGGTGTGTGTTGGAGCGTCCGATACGCGATGCCGCGCTAAAAGGTATCGGAGAGAACTTGAAGTGATATATACCTTAAAAAAATAGTTCCAAAGTCCGCGTGTGTCTCTGTTCCCGCGGTACGTATCAGACGATACGACACGTGACACCGGAAGCACGTGGGCCTTGCGGCGTACCGGTCGTTCTGTACACGATCATGAACGACGACGAAAAAGAAAATCCGTACTTCTCTCAAGCGCAACACGTTCTCGAGGCATCTCAGGTAACACCGACACGAGGGCTGTTCCACGAGAACGAGTTTTATAGGAGGATTCTCTCGTAATATCGAAGAACAATCGTACGGTAGGAAGCGCTCGGTAATCCCAGCGTTTTAAACCATCTTCGAGAAACGTGGTTCCAGTACACGGTCCTTCGTTTTCACCCCGATATTCGCTTCTCCTTCGACCGCGGAAACGCACTATTCTCTCGTCGAGCCGTCTTATGTTTTCTCACGCATTACTCGATCGAGCAACCGTTGTATCCCACGTTTGAATCCGAAAGGAGACAGCCGATGTCACTTGCGCGCTGCCTCGTACGTCAATCCTCGCCGGAAGAACATCGAACCCGCGCCAACGCGTTTCTTTCGATAGCTCGAGCTCCTGAACAATCGGCCATCCCCGTCGGCCATCGACCGTGACCTGGGCGGCGGGCTCCGTCTGGCATCGTATTGGTTCGCCACGTACATGATCATGTCGTTGAAGTTGGGCAGGAACTGCGGATTAAACAGCGATAGGATCCTCTCGTTCAGCTCCCTGGGGTCGCGGGTGGGCACCATGTAATGGTCGCGCGTGCTCCCCGACTTGTCGCTGTGATTGAAATCGTTGAGCATTCGCTGATGTCCACGGCACAGATCGTCCAGACTGTTGGCGCTGCTGCTGCTGTAATCCTGGAGCCCGTTCACCGTCTCCGTTAACGTGGTCTCGGTGTACTCCCGTGCGGATGGGAAGCGATGGTGGTAGTGGTCGTATCTTCTGCTGTAATCGGTGGCCTTCGACATCGATCGGGAATCGTAAGGCGCCTCCCTCGAGGTGGCAAGGAACTCGAGCGGCCTCTCCTCGCTGGCCACGCTCTCGTAGGTGTCCTCGTCGTGTCTGGACAGCTGATCGAGTATACAACCCGCGCTGACGCGCGCCAGCCGATTGTTCTCTTCGACGGTGCTGTTGCCGGGATCCTCCTCCTCGTCGTCGTTTTCGTCGTCGTCGTCGTCGTCGTTACGATCGTCTGATTCCGCGAGGTCGGAGGAACAGGAGGAAGAAGAAGAAGCGGAACCCGTGGGGTCCTGCGGTAAGCCTCAGACGGCCCTGTGTCGTCTTCTATATCATATGTACGTCTTCTTCACCTTCTGCACGGGCTTGTTCTCCGCCGACGAGTTCGCGTTCTTGCCGTTCGGATTTTTAGGCGGCACGTTCAGCACCAGGTTGATGGATTTGTTGTTGAACCCCGGCGACTCGGAGCTCTCCGTCAGCCGGTTCAGCTGCTGCCGTTGCTCGGAGGGTTCCGGGTACGGGGCGCCGCGTAGCCTCTGCGAGAACCAGAAGCCGGAAGCGAAGCCGGCCACCAGCGAGAAGAAGCAGGTCCCTATCAGAGCACCGGTCAGAGTCTGGGCGGAGTACACCACCGGTGTCGCGATCACGTCTGCAATGAAAGCTGAATGAGTATCGGCGGGAACAGGGTGTTTCGGGGACTTATTGCTTCTTGATCGGATGGCGGGTCTTTCTATGGGCACGAAGATACTGTAAAAGAGGACAGGAAGGAAATAGATTTGCTGGGCAAGAAACGGAAGGCGTGTGCACAGGTTGTAATAGGGTTCCTTTTTTGTAACCGATGCTACGATTGGATTCGGTGTAAAACACGAAGAAATCAAAAATGCAGAAAAATCGAAAAGATACGCTGCCGTTAAAAAATTTAGAAGTATTTTTATCTTCGTCGACAAAAACGATCAGTTTCTTCAGAGAAGAAGCGTCGTACAAAACATTGACTGTTTTATTCACTTTTTCTCCTAATCATATCAACAGTTACAAATCTCTCATGGAATAATCGACAGACAAATCTTTCGCTGCTGTCAACCTCTAGCTCTTCGTCATCAACTACCATCGAAAAGCAACGAAAGACCGATCGTCGATTGTTGCTCCATTCGCTCGTCGGTGAAAATCACTCGATTAGCGTGTCATCAATGTTTCCGTCAATGCGAATCACTGGATCGCCCACAGCGTTTACACGTATCCATACATACTGCGTGTTGCTGGTAAAATTGACAGTCGGATCGGCACAGGGACAAGACCTATACTTCGCTTGCACCGCCCGATTCTCTTCGTCGGACGATGTTACACGATCAAATTCGTTGACGTGATATTTCCAACCGATAATGAAAATACCCTATCTTTATAATTACCAGAAAAGGTAAACTTCTAGGGACTGTAATCAATAAGATCAGCAACATTCATTGAGCTAATCTTCTTTCCGATGTGATTTTTTCGTCCAAGAATAAATAACACTCCATTTTTACGATTGCATTCGAAAAAACGGACCCGTAGAGGTCCCTATAATCGATTAGACCCGCATTTCGTCCTACTGCCAACTTACCAGCAACAGACAGTGACGTTTGACCAAATCATTCGCGAATTTCGCGCGTCGGTGTCGCAACGCAACGTGTCGATTCTCGCGCTTGCGATTGTCACAGAAAATGCAGCGCGTTCTAGCCTGGCCGAAAAATGCGATTCCATTCTAGCGGTGGCTACAGTCGAACGGTCCTATTCTCGCCTCGATCCAGCGTCCACGCGCTCGGACATTGCATTTACCGTTACGTTCACAGCACGAAGAAATCGAATCAGGAAACTGGATTGCCAGCCAGCGGAGGATCTCGCGACCGGAGCGCGCTGAGCGTCTCCAGGGGCGATTCTCTTGGCAGAAGCACAATTTCATGGTTCGAGTCCCGTTTGCCAGGCGAAATCGTGTCCACGGCTTTTTTTTCTCGCGGGCCCGCTTCCCTTATCTCCTCCCTCCGTTTATTTCGGTTGTACTCTTAATAAAAACCAGGTGGCGGGGACGCGAGTATGGTCGGGGTGCAACTAGTTACAAACAACAGGGTGAGTACGGTGCACAAAGTTAGGACACACTGGTGTACGTGGAACATATACATATACACGAGAAGAGCCGTAGTAACGAATTACGGATGAGAGAACCAGCTTGAAGCTGTCTGTATGCGTGTTCGATGAAAAAAGAAAAATGGCTACCAGGGATCATGATGTTCATCGTGTTCGCGTGTGTATGTATATATGTATGTGCATTGATCGGGTGATTGAAAGCGAGGTAAAGGAAGATTGGAATATGTGTATGCCTGTGTGTGTGCGTGTAATTGAAATTAATGAACCAAAAAAAAAAAAGGAAAAAAAAATGAAATAGGAGGTAAAAAGCGGAACGGAAAAAATGTATCGTGACACGAGATGTAGGTGGACCATCTGGATATTGCGCAAATGATTACCTTGAGGCTCGTTAGCTCGTGGCTGCGTACGACCGTACTGATTTTCTCGATCCAGCTCGATGACGATTTCATTGTCCCGTTCATCGGGCTGCTCGCCTCGCCCGTTTTCGGGCGGAACCGCTGGTTGCACGGGCTTCGCCATCTCTGAAGCAACATTTCACTGATTTGATGACGGGGACACAGATGGCAAGTCGAGTTTAAGGTAGACAAAAAACAAGGAAAAACAAAGAGAAATGATATTCCTAAGCGTAAAGTAATGGATGTATACACGGTTGGTCTCTTTTTCAATAGTTGACCACCAAACGCCGGACCAAAATTGCATGCGACTGAAAAATACTAATTTTACCAGAGGCGGCGCAAACCTGCTAAAACGCCGAGGCAACGATTCAATGACGAACGATTAGGACCTCGGTTTGCACCGCTTCTGAGGGGATTAAGATTAAGATTAGCGAGTGCGCAATTGATTAATAATAATACAAATCACCGAAACCATGGGTTACTCGACGCGTCCACGTTAATGTGTACTTTGAACGCCGCTTCAAACTTGAAACGTAAAACGAGGACGAGGAAACGTTAACCAAAGCCAAAGCGTCCTCCTGAAAACTCTAAATGTACACACAAACGTGAAGCCCGTCAACTTTATTAATTAAAATGTACTCGTTCAGACAGTTAGTGACACGGGAACCGAGACGCTTTGCTTGGACGTAAACGTCTCCGAACTCAGCTATTAAAAAGGAGGCCAAAATGATCTCGTAACTCCGTTGGTATTTGCCATTGAGCTTGCCACTTTGGCTTCTCGATGGTAAAACGCGTGTTCGCGCGCACAGGCGCGACGTGGGTACACACAGAGTAGGCAGGACGAGGCTGTTAAACAGTGCAGTATCGTAAACAGATAGATAGATAGATGAGAGAGAGAGAGAGAGAGAGAGAGAGAGAGAGAGAGAGAAAGAGAAAGAGCGCACAATATACTTGAAGCATTAGTATAGGTGACGGTGAAAGGGTAAAGCGGTTTGCAACAAAACATAAGTAGTCGTCACGGTCAACGAACGAAGGGGGACCCATCGGAAAACGATATGCAGCGTGTGCTTTTACTGATCCTGATGCCCGATACGCGGATCTATGCATGTCCGCGTATATCTCAGGGTTCAGCCAGGGTTCACCGTTCCGAAGCTGAATTTTTAACAACGCCGTCGCGTATTCATTAAGCTGACAATCTTTATCACGGGTAAATGGCAAAATAAAGAGAGCTTCTATCTGTTATCTACGGGACAGCTGTTGTGATTTAACAGATACCTACATTGACTCACGAAATTGATCGAACGATTGAACTACATTTTTCATCGAATGCAACCACGAGTTTAATATTCGATTATTTTTTTGATAAACATTTCGCTTCGCAACTTCTGAACTTCTCGATCAATTTCCTGAATCACTGTAAGTACGGAAAATTTAACTTGTGAACTGTTGTTTGGATAGAGAGAGAAAGAAAGAGAAGCATCTGTAAGGGTTCTTGTGATTTCCGTGATTCTCAGTCTATTTCAAGGAAAATTGTGTTAATTGAAAGATCTAAGATGGAGGTTTCTACTGCGGGTTCTAATTCTACTTGTTCGAGGTCATTTTCACGTGAAAGTTCTTTAAACACTCGAGCTTTCAGCAGACCTTGTGTGATCTCAAGTTTGAAAGAGCTGTTTACAGATAACTTTCGACGTAAATCTTTTTGCACAGAAAGAGGAACATATAAGGGTGTACTTAAAAGCTATTTGGAACAGGAAGTTCAAGCTAGACGGGATATCTTAAGTGTACTTTCATATCTCAAGTTTTAATGCAAAAGCACAACTTATTTACTTAAAAGATAACTCTGAAAATATAATAGCGTGACATTTGAAGTGTAGGAACGTTCGTCAAAAGGTTCCAATTTTTAGGTCACATACTGTGTACGATTTCTTACGATCTATCAGGCACAATTTTTTATCTTAAAAACATTATCGTTCGAATTTTGCGTTTTCATCGCTAGGTAAAAATATTATAATAGGTCAGCTATACTTTCGAATGCGTCACGTGCAAAGCGCCTTCAGAGGACAAAGCGTTTAAAAAGCATCGCAAATCTACGCTGTAATCTCTATAATTACCGTCGCACAAAAGATTATAAAAGGAAGAATCGTCAGCGTTACAAAATAAAAGTTAGAACACCAAGCTCGAAACGTCATACGAAACTCAAACAACGTAACGGGAGGATCGTAATCAACGATTACAGTTCCTCTCTCTGTCCGCCTGCTGACAGTGTACAGAGCTTCAAAACAGAGAAATGTCCTTTCGAAGATGAACGATGCAATCGCGATCGTCGAACACTTGCAGCTGTATTCCACGATCCCGATTCCCTCTATCGCGCGCATCACGGTATCAGGCCAATTTATTTTTCTATTAACCGTTCAAGATGAAAACACCCGTTATCGCCCCCCGGTCGACGGAAAAACGACAACGTTACACACGAAGACGAACCTGTTATCAATTACAAAACTGTTTTAAAACGTTTCACTGCAGTTTCTCGTTTACTCGTTCTCGCGCACCATTTCCGTTTTTGCCGCAAAACGGTCGGGGTATTAACGCAAACGAGGTATAGGAGAGACGGTATAGTATACGCTTACCTAATGCATTGTTTTGTTCAGAATTCTGGGATTTTTTATTTTTACCATTTTAACCTCAAATGACCAGATAAGGTTTGAAGGATCTTATAAGACTTGTACTAATTACATAAATATACACATTGTACACTTATTTTCCGCACGATTAAAATTGTATTTTTATAGCGTTTGTTTTAGTTGTTTCCCTGAAGTTCTTTCTTCTCAAAAAAATATACAAATTTAACGTTAACACTATTCCTACCACGACCGGTCAAATGACCGTTTTTAAAATTTCGATTAGAATTCACATATATACAACGTAATAGAATCGCCTTTAAAATTTAGACTTTTTCTCAAATATACGTATAATACATTATTCAATGTTCAATTCTTTTTTCATTGTTTATTTTCTGCGAAAAATTTGTAGTCTGTCTTACGTGGGAATGTCGTGGTAGGAATAGGTGTCGGTAAGAATAGTGTTAAAATATACGTAAAAATTAACATGAGAAGAATTCGACATCGTCGGTCACATCGTCAAATTTAATGTCACCGTCAGGATTATAAATTCAGTATGGAATCAAATTACATTTATAGAAATTAAAGCAAAAACGAAATTCAATATAATATAAGACATCGTGCAATCCCATCGGTTGAAATGCGAGATTAACTCGAATTTTCAGACCGGCCAATTTGTTTCTAACAGATTTTTATTCGTTTAAAAGGATTCGAACAAACTTTCTCAAAGACGCGTATAATAATTCACGAAGCGAGAAAGTGTAGGGAGTGTATTCCAAAAATTCGTCGTGTCAAAGGATATTGATTGAATTATCGTGAAAGGATAAATCGGTTGCGTTCCTCGTTGCACGGAACGCACACGCAGGCTAATCTAATCACCGTACAAGTTAACCTAATTCGAATTAAATAAAATAGTTAAAAGCTACAACTCTTTTCGTCCAGCGTCCTGTACACGAACCAGCGATTTCATATCGCGTCAAACTAATAGAAAACTTCTACGCTTGACAAGCTCGACGAGATTTCTCTTTCCTTCTCTTTGTGTTGTGAACGAGCGGCATAAAACTCTGAAGAACCGTACGTCGTACCGGTTCCCTACGATTAATGCTTGTTAGCCGGCCAACCTGCGAGCACGATAAGGTGCACGCTGGAATAAGTTCTGCACGGCTAGGAATTATTCCGCTGCGAGTTTATCGAGAGCACGTCTGTGCACCATGAGAGAATTATATGTATGTATCTCGGTGATAAGCGCACCGTGCGCGCCTTGTTCTTGCGTTCCCGGGCAAAATGTTGGCAAATCGTGCGCGCCACCTTATTGAATTCTGTTTCCGCGCAGAAATCGTTCTTTCTCGTTCCCAGCGCCGACGATTAACAATCTTTCTATAAAATTTATGTTTCTGTCGTTCGTAACTTCGCTCGTTCACTTCCACGCGATTCGATTGATAAAATAACTATTCTTTTAAATTTTCGACTACGATTAGTTTCGTTAAACGGAACCAAACCGTTTCCTAGTACATTGGTTCACATCTGAGACTCACGTAGGCGAGAACGATGAATGGAAAAAACAAGGCTGTAACCATGATTCAGTTAATTAGCCGTCACAGCCACGAGAAGGAACGAAGAATGCTCGTTGCAGTTGATCGCTATACGTATCCGGTTAGTGTTCGTTTAAGTGTGCATTTATGATCTTTTACCCGTGCTTCTAACACCTCGGTGTACCGACTGCACGGCTATAATAATTTATGCAGAGATATCTATTACCGTGTTAGAAAGTTAAAAAGTTACAACGTACGCTGCGGGGTTCTGACAAATAAAATGGAAAAGGCTGTCAATTAGCTTGAAATATCCCAATCAATGGAAACAGCATGTTCTTAATGATTTGTAACTAGTAAGTTCCTTTCAACTATTTCATTTTAACCTCTCACGAATTAACACTAGAACTACCAGAGCAGTCAAAACGACGGATTGATGATTCATTCATAGCAACCTTAGAAATTCACTTTACCAAGCTTCCAAAATTCACTATGATTTTCTGCAGAAGGTATGAATAAAGATTTGTTTTCTGTGTATTCGGTATTTTTTCATATAATTTTCAATTTGATCGGTTCCATGCAAATAAGTACACTGTAACCGTCGGTAGTTCTAGTGTTAATCCACGGACAAGTTGCGTCTCTTGGTATTTGTTTTTGCTGGCCTAAAGAGCGGAACGAAAAGTTTTGTCGAAAAATTTCCCCGAACTTTCACCAGAAATTTCACTACGAAAGTATGGACATTTTAATCGATAACTAAAGCGGCCAATCGGAAGCATCGTTAACTCGTCAATCGGGTCAATTAAAATTAATCTCGCGGTGTCATGTCGCGTCGTTTCCGGCGCGCGGATTTAAGAAACGATCGAAACCGGTTGGAGAAGCTAGCGAGCGTGGCTCGTTACGTTCGAGATTTCGCCCGTTCGACTTTCACCCCGATGCACACGCGACACCAGCATCCGGAAAAGCTTCCTTTACGCGCGACGCGTCCGAGCGTTACGTGTGTAATAACGTCGAGCACCTTTAAGAGGCGACTTTCTTCCATCGGTGTATACGCCAAGCGACGAGAGGCTTCAGGGGAACCCCCCCTCCCGCCCTTTCCTGCAATTTCGTCTCGTAGATAATTCATGCGTCCGATAAAAGAGTAGTAGGTCAAACTGGTTCACGAAGACAAGCGCGAGCCGGCATCAGAGCAAGATCTCGGGAGTTCCGTGAAACGTAAGAGGATTTGGGAGTCTGCGATACAACTTTAACCATCTATGATTAACGCGCTTTAACCCGACACGTTGCGCGATCGCAGCAAGAACGACGAGATTCACGGACAGCTCAGCTTAATTTTTAATGTTAAAATTACCGACAACTGAACTAAGCTCGCAATTAATGGATATGGGGCTTTATAATTACTATAATAATATACACCTTTATTTGAAACACTTATGAAACTTTAACCATCTATGATTAACGCGCTTTAACCCGACACGTTGCGCGATCGCAGCAAGAACGACGAGATTCACGGACAGCTCAGCTTAATTTTTAATGTTAAAATTACCGACAACTGATAAGCTCGCAATTATGGATATGGGGCTTTATAATTACTATAATAATATACACTTTTATTTGAAACACTTATAAGACTTTATCTATGATTAACGCGCTTTAACCCGACACGTTGCGCGATCGCAGCAAGAACGACGAGATTCACGGACAGCTCAGCTTAATTTTTAATGTTAAAATTACCGACAACTGAACTAAGCTCGCAATTAATGGATATGGGGCTTTATAATTACTATAATAATATACACCTTTATTTGAAACACTTATGAAACTTTAACCATCTATGATTAACGCGCTTTAACCCGACACGTTGCGCGATCAGAACAAGAACGACGGGATTCACGGACAGCTCAGTTTAATATTTAACGTTAGAATTACCAACAACTGAATTAAGCTCGCGACTATTGGAAATGGGGTTTTATAATTACTAAATAAAATATACTTTTATTCGAAACACTTATAAGACTTTAACCATCTATGATTAACGCGCCTTATCCTGACACGTTGCGCGATTAGAACAAGAGCGACGGGATTCATGGACAGCTGAGTTTAATACTTAACGCTAGAATTACCGAGAACTGAGTTAAGCTCGCGACTCTTGGAAATGAGGCTTTATAATTACTAAATAATATACACTTTTATTCGAAATACTTATAAAACTTTATTGTGTAGCACGAGGGAGGTGCAACTGTCTGACCGAAGACTAGCAAAACGAAGTGGACGAAATTCCTACGTCTCCGTCTCTGGGTCCTTCAGACCCTTTGTTCTGTTTCTTAACGTTTTCGTATTTTCTAAAATGCCAGATGTGGTTTGAGAAGGGCTCTTGGAAGAAGCTCTTTAGAAAGTACGTTAAGAGAAAGCTGGTTTATGGTTAATTTTTGCTTCGTAGTATTTCTATATTCAATTTCTAACAGCGACGTATAAAACAAATTGGAAATTATATGAAAAAGTGCGGTAACGTCCAATTAAAACGAACAAATTAAGACACTCCAGTTCGGGGCGTAAGGATGAAATCACTCAACCGAGTATAAAATTCCACGGAATAAGGGACCGACGAGGGACTCCTCCGTCATTATTTAGCTAAGAGTATCGATTAATTTTGTAAAAAGCCAATTCAAAGCCTCTCCGTGGACGAGGATGCTTCACGCATGGGAAATCATGGGAGATCTCTGAAAGCGTACGAGGACAAATGGTTTTGTGTTTTCATAATTAATTTCGTTCGTTTGTTGCTTTCCACGTCCTTTGTCATACAATGGGAACACATCAAGCTGTATTCAAATTAACAGAGAATAAATAGGCGGAAATTAAACGAAGGGGTTTCAAAATTGAACGAGTAATTTTAGACGCACGGTTTACACTGTTATTACGCAGTCATTATCGTTGGTTTAATTATGAAAAGGAAAACACAATTGCATCGAGCTAACTTTGGAAAACACTCCCGTTGCTTTTTACACGTTTCAACAAACTGTTTGAACCTTTCTTAAATTCCACTTCCATAAATAAATTCTACTAATTATTGAGATGCCTATCCATTTAAGTTCTACGAGAAATCTGCATCGCACCCACGCTCTATGCCATTAGAAGTCCATTAAGCCCTCCCTCCAACAGGTAAACCGTGCTCTTTCGCTTCCGTAGAACAGCGCGCGCAAACCCACGTTCGATTCTACTTACAAAGTAATCCTAACCGAACCTTAGACAGAACCAACTGTACACGCATACACGTGAATTGACACCGTCAGGACCCTGAAGCAGGCGTAAAAATCTTAAACTGCCGTCTGATTCACCGGCTATCTATGCCAGCAGACAGCACGAAGCTTTCGAGCTACCGACGAATTCGCTATTTTCCCTTGCAATGACTCACCGTGTGATCTATGCTCGATAGAACGCGTTAAAATCGAGTGTCACGCCGTTCGCGGTCGGTTTTTTAGGACGGTTACGGGGAAAAAATTTGTTCCATTAGTGGTCAAGCGTGTTGGACGGCGAAATACGGAGGATGGCGTTACTTTGTGGTTGGTCTGCTCGCGATCACGCAAACAAGCGCGCGACTTCTGGTCCGTTAGAGATTCCCTCTTCGCGACGCGTTCGCGCCCTCGGGATCGCGAAAATCCCGGCACTCCGTGCACAAATGACTCGGGCATGGTGTTGATGGATGATCGGCTAAGTTGTGGAAAATAACTGAACCCCGTTAGAAGAGGATGATTGCTTGCAAGATGAGAAGCAGATGTATAACTGTGCTTTCGTGTCTGTACAGGCCGTTTCGTGATAGGTAGAGTAACGGGAAACGTACCGATCGTTCGCGAAGAAATTCGTAAAAATGATGCGTGTAATTTGTGTTTAAGGAAACGTGTTCGAACGTTGCTAGAATTCGATTCTACGATATACTACTTTGCAACTCTTTGTCTGCGAACTTATTAAGCACTCTGCATTTAATTGGCGTAGAACGTGTTAACACAATGATCAACGTGCGACACCATTGATCGACCGTTTTTCGTTCACGTTGTTAAACCTCGAGGTTTGGAGGTTTTCAGACGTTTTATTTCTGCCAAACTTTAATTTACAAGATTTAACGCATAACGAAGTACAAAAACGAAAGCTACTGCGTCGCTGCTGGTAACAAAAAGTCTAATTCTAAGTTTCTGATTATCTATATATATCGCTGGGAATTTAGGGTAGCAGGAAAAGTACAATAGGGATAGAGAGAGGGTCCAGGAGTAGATGAATAGATATGGGATAGATGACTTGGATGAATCAGTAACGGTTCAGGGTTTAGAACGGATGATTCGAAAGGATGAGTGGCGATTCGAAAGTGTAACTATTTACAGGAGATGGGACTTGTTGTCTTAATTAAATAAGCGATATCTAATAACGTAACCAAATGAGATTTACGTTCGATATACCGTATAAAACTATTGCAAGGAGAGCATGGGCTGTGGCGGAGGTTTTTATTAACCAGATCGCAGTAACGCGAACGCGTTGAAATCGTATCGAGTTTAATTTCCATTTAAACTGAATCACCGTTTACTCTATCCAGCTACGCGACAAAGAACTAATAACCGGCACGTCTTCGTGTTATCATCACCGTGTTCATCGACGAAACACCTGCCAAGTATGGCAACCTAACACTCAATCGCACAAAGCGCCTCTTATTATTTCCAGTCGGGTCGAACGTTGCTAAACAACTTACAAAAGAAACACAGGCCTCTCGTCGAAAGTCGACCGCGCTCCTCTGCTGTGTTGTAAACAAAGCAAGCGCAATAAGTAGCGCTATCCCTCTAATCTCCGCCACGTATTCCGTTCGATCGTCCGGGGAATCGATTTCCCCGTGACAACCGCTTCTGGTTGCGCTCATTGTGATCCTCACGAGCACTTTCGGCGCCGGTGAACGGCCAAGTAACGCTCGTTAGGAGCGTATCGGACGGCGTGAACCGACGCATAAATTCCAATTTATCCTACGGGCCAGGCCGTGTGCCTCTGACGGTGTTGCGAGTCGTGTCGAGTACCATAAATCGATTCCAGGATACATTTGCATCGCCACGATAGCCGTGTTATCGTGCCCTACGTATCTTCTAGCTCGCGGTGTCCGATCGAAAGAAGTGTATCATCAGTCGCTACTGGCTATCCACCGGCTGAATAAGGGCTACCCAAACTTTTAGGGACCACGATCTACCATCTAAAAATGGTAGTTTTTTCGCGACCGGTATGCTTCAGGGGCGGAGGGATTTGAAACTGATTTGATATAAATTTTTGTTGAAAGTTTTAGCTGAATCGACTTTGAATTAATCGTTCAATGATTTTCAACGTGTGAAACTCTTTAACACTAGTTTCTAAGATTTACTATGATTTTCTGCAAAATGTGTAAATAAAGCTTTGTTTCCTATGTATTCGGTATTTTTTCATGTTAACTTCAATTTGATCCCTTCCATACAAACAGGTACACTTTAATTGATATATTGTATATATTAACACTAGAACTACCAGAGCAGTCAAAATGATCAACTGGTGATTATTCATAGCAACCTTATAAATTCAGTATGGTAAGGTTTCCAAAACTTATCATAATTTTCTGCAAAAAGTATAAATAAAGCTTTGTTTCCTATGTATTCGATATTTTTTCATGTAATCTTCAATTTAATCTCTTCCATGGAAATAAGTACACTTTTGTTGTTGGTAGTTCTAGTGTTAATTAAGCACGTTACAACTATTGTCAAGTTTTAATATTCAACGCGACTCATTTGACACGAGCTCATCGTTCACTACCGATTCGAGGAATTCTTGAGGGTTAGATCATCGTGCGTTGTAACAGAAAGTAAAGTGGTGAAAATGGCCGGCGGTGAAACAAACAAGAAGTAGGTAGCTGTTATGGCTACGGTTTGAAGAAATCGTGTTCATAAACGATCGCGATGCACCGATGTAAAACGCGCCCTCGTCGCATGTAGACCGCCCCGTTGCCCGATGCGAATTCGATTACGTTGGGAAATTGATGGTGGCTGATAACCGACGTGAAATATGAATACGCTGAAGTTTATAAGATCCTTCGCACGTGTACACGGCAAACGCGAGCTTGAAAACGGTTCGTTCACGTAGAAAATACCGCTATCCCCACGGGGTGAAAAATTCGAGAAGATTCATTCGCGGTTCGCCTTTGCAATCTTAACGATTCTCCTGCTACTGCATTATTTTATTTCGTTCTTCTTTCTGTTTCTAATAAATTACAGAAGACTAAGGACTCTGCGGATTGAAGACGATAATCGCATCACGATGGAACGAGTTGAACTTTTAAATCGTCCGGATGAAATCAACGCAAGAATTCCATCGGTTTAACGAACAAATTCCTGAGGAAGCTTCTAGTGAAGTAACCGTAGGATTTCAATCTCAAGTTCAAAACTGAGACAGCAATTCTAACGTTTACACTGCATTTTAATTAATTTGCTCTCCAATATGTATGCATTTTCATTTCCAAACGTTTTATCTATTGCGAAATTGTTTCTTTTATTCATCCCTCCGTTTTAGGTGTATTTTTATGCAAACATGGCGTGGAGGTTGCATATTACTTAAGCACAGTAGAGAATTTTAAGATAACAAAACAATCACTTTCTTTTGCATTACCTTTTACTTATTCCAACAGAAATCAACAAAACTAATAGGTTGTTTCAATACTTATCCCATATCTTTCTGGTTGTTAAATCCCATAAGTTCTTTAACATAAACAGCTGTGTAGAATAGGTCTCGCCTGTTCGAATATTCGTATAACGGGGGCTCGGGTAAAGGAGCCTCCGCTGTATCATAAAACGGTTTTACGAAAACAGAGTATAAAACACTGTTCTACCTACTTTAGCCTGCTACGCCGTTCGATAAAAAATTAAAAGCAAATCTGCCTACAGCCTTCCACCGGTACCTTGGGATTAATCTCTGCGAACAACCAACTACCAGCTAGCGCGGGCTTGCCAACATTTTTCTCCGAAATCCCGATTACGAATCCCCCGAACCTCTCTCTCTCTCTGTGCGCAACGTGTGATTTATGGGGCCCGCGCGATGCCGCATTCATAACTGTATTCACAATCGCACGGTTACGCGGCAGAGGCGTTGAAAATTCCCCTCTCTAGGAAGCGTGTGCTTCGTCCGCGAGCGAAACTCTCCCGTCGAGACCTCTCCGAACGGAGAGGGCCGTGAAACCGATCAAGGAGCGTGGCGGGCCAATTCTCACGGATAACTCTCGTCCCGGCATTTCCCCACGGTGTAAACGTGAAAACTCGACAAAATAAAGCTGGCCCTGGGTAAGTAGCCGAGCCGCCGTCACGCTCGTTGAACGAGCCAAGGCTCCTAGACGAGATCTCGTCGTGATGTATCGTCGCTGCTTTCTGTTAGACGCCGAAGGAAATTCTGACGTTTCTTCGCGGTCTAGGGAAAGCGCGTGAAAAAAGACGGCAGAAAGAAACCGATTTGCTCGTGCACCACGACTGAATTTTATAGAAAGATAATGCACAGAGGAAGGTCTCTATTAACGCTAGAACTACCGACGATTACAGTGTACTTATTTGCATGGAACAGATCAAATTGAAAATTATATGAAAAAATACCGAATACACAGAAAACAAATCTTTATTCATATCTTTTGTAGAAAATCATAGTAAATTTTAGAAGCTTTACAACTTTGAATTTATAAGGCTGCTATGAGTAATCACCAATTGGTCATTTCGACTGGTCTGGTAGTTCTAGTGTTAAAATCCCTATTATGTGTTTACACTCATATGTTACACTCATATGTGTAAATTTTAGTATATCACTTAATTAAACTAAATGACGTTTAACACTAGAACTACCGACGATTACAATGTACTTATTTGCATGGAACCGATCAAATTGAAAATTACATGAAAAAATACCGAAACACAGAAAACGAATCTTTATTCATATCTTCTGCAGAAAATCATAGTAAATTTTGGAAGCTTGGTAAAGTGAATTTATAAGGTTGCTATGAATGAATCATCAATCCGTCGTGTTGACTGCTATGGTAGTTCTAGTGTTAATGCGAGTTCTAGTAGTACGATATCTGGTTTAATGCGAGAAGAAGAATAAGAATAACAGTCTGTGTTGCTAAAATATTTTAAAAAACAATAAATATGTTTCCGCCTTCGTAATTTAATAAGCGCGTGAAAATGTATGTTTAAAAGGGTTTGTTGTTTATTTCAAAATGTACTGCATTTCAATTATACGAACAGTGCAAATTCAAATAACGCGATCGATTCCTGGGATTTATTATCCGCACTAATCGGGACTTGCCTGTATCTGAATCTCATTAAAAGAGGCTTCTATAAAGTCATTAATTCAGCGCTTTGCCTATCGGCCTGTTTAAAATCGCTACACGTTCCCTACCGATTTACATGCTAGTTTTTATCGAACAGCTAATTTATAGAAATAATCGACTATGTAAATTAATGCTGATAACGCGTGAAATAATAACACACGGATGCGAAGGTGAACGCTGGTATTGGAAAGCCGATTAACAGGTTCCCAATTTGTTAAGCGCTTGCCAACGAAAAACCGATTAAATAGGCTTCCGGTTTGTAAAGCGTTTAACACTAGAACTACCGACAATTAAACGTGTACTTATTTGCACGGAAGAAATCAAATTAAAAATAACATGAAAAAATAACCAAATGCATAGAAAACAAATCTTTATTCGTATCTTTTGTAGAAAATCATAATAAATTTTAGAAGCTTTATTATAACTGTGAATTTATAAGACTGCTATGAGTAATCACCGATTGGTCATTTTGACTGGTCTGGTAGTTCTACTGTTAAAATCCCTATTATATCTCAAAAAATTTCTAACATTAAAAATATAAAAAATTTAAATTCCTATCATTATGTTTCCTGTAAGAATTAACAAACTTCAAACGAAACAAGCGTCACGCGTAATCACAGCCCGACAGCGGTCTCGTAAAAATCGAGATTTTCACAAATCGGTAATACACTGTCCGTTCCAAGCGTACACGAAGGAACGGAAATCCAAGCGGGACTGACAACTCCGAGTCGCATCCAACGCGGCGGTAACGTTTCGTAATCTCGCCGGAAATCGACCGCAAACGTTTCAACTCTATTAAGGAGAGAGTTTACGTTAACGATAATTACCTTGCTCGTAGCCGCAGCCCTTGTGTTTCCCGTTCATAATGTCCTGGAACAGGGTTTTGTCGGCGTCGCTGTCGTGCAGCTTCGTCGACACGGCCACACACAGGTTCTTGGTGGCGTCCCATGCACAGTGCGGGTCCTGAAGCGCCACGCAAGACGCGCAGGTAGCCGCCGCCGGCGCGTCGCAATGGTGAAGCGGAACAGCGCGAATTTCGGAGTCAGCAAACACGACCAGCTTGCTCGCCTCCCCGGCCAGGTGGACCACCAACAGATCCTTGATCGCTTGTCCTGAACGTGAACAGAATCCGGACACTTTAATTCCCTGGCAAGGGGATTAAGGGGCAGAATGCTCGTGAATGAACATAATGTTATGTGCAGTGGCCACGAAACGTGTTTACACATCATTTTACTCGCTTTCGTATTTGTGCATGGATTCTTTTTCGTCTAACTTATTTAAATTAATAATTAATTTAGGTTAGTAAAGGTTCGTGTTACGAGTTCGAAAGTAAATTGAAAATTGTATATATTGTAATACAGTAGCGGACAAAAGTTTAAGACCGAAGGATACCTGCAAAGGTGAAGTAATTTATTTATAAGGTATAACTGAATAAACAAATTTCGTGCTTGTACTGATTAATACCAGTACTCTGATCTGTAATATATTCTCGTCCTAAACTCACATCCGCTATTGTACATGCATAAAATTCACGATCTAGTTATTATACTCCATTATGCTGTTTTATTTATTATTTTATTTATTAAATATGTTTTTCAAAATTTGATGTTTCTATTGTCCAAACTTCAAAGTGTTTTAATTATGGATCTGTATTCTTACGAGAGTAAAGAATTGGTTGACCGAAATGTTAAATTAAATTTTCAAAAAAGTGTGTAGGGTTGCTAGTTAATGAATATATTAAATTGCCGAGAATTAAAATTTAGATGAACGATCGATCGCTCCTCGAAATCTCCTGTTTCGCATTGTGTAATTGGGTTAGTGCTTATCAGACACGTACGATCGAACGTCAAATTTCACGAACCTCCAAGCGTCTTACCCGGCCGGCAAAAAAGCTGTGGAAATCCTCGAGGGCTACTTACCATACTTCAGCACTTGAACGTCGCTGACTATGACCTGGCTAACGTTGCTCAGGGAATCCGGCGCACGAGTGTTGAGCGCTTTGAGAACTCGGCCGTCGTCTACGCATAATTATGAGATTATCATAATTAAATCCCTGCTTAAGTTCACTGCGGTGTACAATTGCGGCAACTCACCTGTTCCAACGTACAGGATGTCGTAGGCCTTGCCATCTAACGCCTTCACCTGAGGATCTACGGCGACTTTGGTAAATCTGTAACTGCAGTATTATGTTTAAAGTCACTGTTGGGCATTTAAAATTATTTTACTAGAGACACAAATTATTTTAAGAAATCGATCTAACGATGTAATCGTTGTGCAAGTAATTTGCTGAAATAGTAGAATTTTGGAGAATCCGTTTAAGTTTCGTAGACAATTATTGTTTAATAACTAGCAGCCAAACATTATCGTTAGACTGCAGATTGTTATGTCGATTATCGCACGTGTAAGAATCTACTAAATACCTCAAGCGAAACGGTATGTTTAGTGTGATATTTAGAGGGCGAAACAAGTGCCTACTTAAGACTCATTACTTTAGTCGTGCTTGTACACATTTAAATTTGCATAAAGATCTGCAGTCCATTATTTACTAAATTACGAAATTACATTCTGAATGATTAAATCACCATTCCACAAGCGATTTATTAGAACGAAATATCACTATGTTACGTTACAGATACGTATTTGCAATAGACTCTTTGTTAAAGATGTTTCCGAAATTATAAGTAACAAATACACGATAAAGACTCACTTGAAGCTGACTTTGGTTATCACAGGTAATGAGAAAAACGACTGGACTGCTTCGTCCATGAGAGGGTGCGCTTTCACAAAGTTTACGGTCATGTCTGTAAGTGTCCTGGAATCGTTAACACACGCGCCGGGCCTAGGCTCCGGCACCTTATCCGGAAGTACTCGCAGCCAGTTGCTGTTTATGGTCTCTTGTTCCTTGAACGCACCCTGGAAGACTTCGAGGACGTTCTTCATGGAGAACGCGCAGACGGCTGAGCCGCCGATCGAGTTCACGGGGGTCGTAAACACCCCATAAACCAACCGGGCACGCTCCCCGGCGTAAACACCTTCCGTGACGTCGCTCGTTGACTCTGAAATCATTGTAAATCGCTCGGTAAACCAGCGCCATTCTTATTTGCTTCGTTTCACGTGTTCGTCGAGGGCCTTAACCCTTTTTGCACTCGAGAGGTGACCGTTAGTCGTTTAATGATACTAACTTCAAAAATTTTCAAATTCGAAATATTTACCATGATTCATATTAAACTTCATTTAGTTTAGTTAAGTCGTAGATTAAAATTTACATGTATGACTATTTAACGTCCGGGTCTGAAGTAACGTCTGAAAATTTGCGAAACTATCATATGCTAGGATTACGATGTCCCATGAGAGAGGACAGCCGGGTGCAAAGGGTTAATTTTTGCCAACTGCCCCTCCTCTCTTCCTTATTTCGATCGGTTCACCACGTTTTCAAAAATTAAACTCGTTCACGGTACTACATTTTTTCCCAAACGATGCTACAACGTTCGCGAGCTTTTTACGTTTCGTCGTTCGTTTTTTAACACGCTATTTCCGGGAGCTCTTCTGCTTGGGTATTATAATTTTTCTTAGGACAGGATGCTTCCGCGAATAACTTATTACGCGAAGAGATCAAAAGCTCTCGGTATACTTTGTGCTACGTTGTAGAATACACGTATAAGGGAGAAGAATCAGGAAATAATTTGTGGTAATTAGAAAACGTTGCAAGAGAGAACAATTCGCGGTACATTGAAGATTGTAAATTTAATTAATACTTCTGAACCATACATCTTTGCTTAAACTCCCGATAAAGCTACTTTCCCTAACAAGTGAACAATTTTCGAAATACCAAACCTTGTTACCGCATTACACCGTTTAACAATTTTCAACGTTTAAAGCACTTTTAACATTCGAGAATTACAATTTAATTACCGGAACTTTCGTATTCTAGCCGTTGGCGAAACAAACATCACAGAAACCATTACTACACACACACACACACACACACAACCCATGTTAAAGATTAAATTTCGCGTACGGTATCCGAGAGGATTTCAATTTTCGGGCAACCGTTAGGGGTGCAAATATAATTAATCCACGATTATTAGTCAATGGCCAGTACAAGCACGGTATTGTGCCCCGTTAATGCGATACCCTCGTTAACCGATAATAACAATTTTCGTGCTGGTTCTCCATAACGGTCATTACAAAATTAGCGTCCTTATAAGAATAACAGTTCAAGTTGGCGAGCGGGCGTACGCACGAGAAATTGTAATTCCGTGGGCTGGTAATAAGGTGTTAATATTAATCTGAGCGGCGACCTCTGGTATAATGGCGGCGAATGACGTTACGCCACGGCGTAATATCAATTATGCCAGCAGGCTCTCGTGTACACACGCAGGAAAACATGTCCTTTCCGAAGCTACCTCGTGCGCCGCCACGTGAAGTGTTAGCAACACTTTCTGGTATCGGGTTTAATTGAAAACGACCGCCCCCAATGTTTTCACAGTTCATGTATCACGAGGTGTTGGACGATTCCGCCTCGCCGTCCGGTACTCACTCGTTCGTGTTTCGAAAATTAACAATTTACATTTGCAGAATATGGCCCTTGTTAATAAAGTACGCGGAGTAACAGTAGCCGCGGTGTTTGTTCCTGTGAATTAGCATGAAACTTTCAGCGGAACTAAAATTGTAATTAAGGTTGAAGGTTATTTTGGTGCTATTCCGTATTCAACCTGCGATAGTATAGGTTTTTGCACGAGATATTGTATTACGCATACAGAATGCGAGATAGTTTGGTTCAAAGTTTTTTGGCAGGAAATTTTTATCAAATGTCACATTTCACCCGAAGTTTGGAATTGTTTATCCGGCGGTAGAGAAAGTGTCCTATAACTCGATTGAATATTAACCCTTTGCACTCGAGAGGTGACTATCAGTCGTCTAATGATACTACAAAAATTTTCAAATTCGAAATATTTACCAAAATTCGCCTATATTAATCGGCATTTAGTTCAGTTAAGTGATATATTAAAATTTACATATATGACTATTTGACCTCTGAGTCTGACTAATAAACAAATTAACTATAGTCTGAAAATTTGCGAAACTATCATTTGGTGAGTAACAGTCACCTGTCGAACGCAAAGGGTTAATAAAAATATTTACAAAAATCACCCAATATTAACTATTCTCTTCAATTCCCTTATTTATCGATTTGTAACACAATTTTTCAGTTAAGTCTGTGAAAGGAAATCTGTGGATGCACGTTACTCGTTATCAATAATTCCTCTTCAGTCGAAGCTCGTGTAAGGCCTATCGTGGCAAGTACATGCACAGAAAAATGGATCGAGGGATGGAAGGGAAAAACAGGGGAGAATCGAGTCGATATCAAGCCGGAACGAGCAATCATTGCAAAATACAGGATCGAGTATAACATTAAAGAGGACCGCCTAACGAGTTATCCTCACGAGGTCCGCCTACGCAGACAAAAATAAGGGTCGGTATCACAAAGAGCCCCGGAGTCATCTTAAATTCAAATTCGGCCCTAATGCATAGCCTGTGCGACACCGCCTGTATCTTGACGTTAGCTTTTAAATCACCGCCGCTTTCGAATCGAATGGCCGTCCCCGGTAGACGGCCATTAATATTAAAAATTCCCCGCTAACAATAACGTTAAAGAAGCGTAGCTCGAGCGAGCAAAGACCGTGAATGGGGCGGGGATGGCTGAAAGGAAACGTGGCGAAAGTTTTCTGTCACCTCCTCGTTAATTCCGCGCGAACGAGGCTAAAAACCATTAATGCAGGGCCATTCTTCGGGGGGACATTAGCACGAAGAAAGGGTAATTCGTGTTCGATAAAACACTGAATAAAACGGCGGGCTGACGTTTTTCGGTTACCGAACGCCAAGGAAATTGGGAAGAGGGTGGCGCAGAAAGTTTGTCAGAAATGACAAACTTTATTGCCATTAAAGCAATTATGTATGGTGTTTCGGAGGTCAACGAATTTCATCGTTATTGTATTCAAAATGTTATTCCAAGTGAATATAAGGGATCGATTTTGAGATGCTTAACACTAGGTTTATTAGTGTTAATTTATTCATGAGCAAAATTTTCAAAAATAATTGTTATTGCTCCCAACAATGTTCGTTAATTCTTATTGATGGAGCGATACACATATACCCGGATCTATTTCCCTCTCAGTTCTGCAATTTCAAATTCTGTTTGATGTATCCTTTATTCCTTATTATATGTATATTGGAAATAGATATACAAGAAATGTCCGTAAAAATCTAGTGTTAAGTTTAATTGTTTCTTTGAAGTTGTGTGAAATTGTGTTCAACAGTAATGTTTTTTCGTCAGGTGATCATGGTGCCTCCTGCCTGAGGACCACCTTTATCTATTCATCCACGAGTAAAAGTTTTTGCAGCAATACTGCTCACAGATCATTCTAAACATCAACTCGTTGCTGTTGAACTCTACGATTTCTGACTATCTTAATCAGCTAAACAAACACTTTCACGATCATCAAACATTTTCCATAAATCGATTCCACCAGCTTATATTCCAGCTTCGATAACACGATGGTTTGGGCAATAATGTCGCGTGAATTTTAATACGATTTCTAACGAAGGTCTTTTTGCTCGTCACGGGGAAAATCGAGTTTAGCCGAGCGGAGTTAAAATTTAGTTTCCTGCCCCGGAGGTGGCTGCATTCTTGTACGGTACAACAGTTATCACTCGGTTGCCCACCATGTTTACAAATTTCTCAATTTTTGCTGCACGGGGTTTACGAGTTTATTACTCGCAGTAAACTTCCCCGGGAAACTAAGCTAATTTCACTAGAAAGTTACTGCTAAAGGGAGCCGTCCCAGTTTTTATCAGCTTAAGAAATCGCGCGCGGCGGAAACTCCGAATGACGTCGTAATACGAAATTTAAAAAAAAAAAAAACAAACATTTGCATCCCTCGCGAAGACTCCTCTTTTTATTTATTAGTAACACGAATTCTTAGGCAGCTTTCGTTTCTATCAAATTAACCCTTTACACTCCGAGAAGTAGTTGGTAGTCGTCTAACGATACTAACTTCAAAGATTTTCAAATGCAAAATATTTACTAAAATTCGCCTATAATAAATGTCATATAGTTTAATTAAGCAATATACTAAAATTTACACGCGTGACAATTTAACCTCTAAGTCTGACTAATAAACAAATCGATTAAAGTCTGAAAATTTGCGAAACTATTATTTGGTGACTAACAGTCTTCCCTCGAGCGCAAAGGGTTAATTTCTCGTCTTCTTGTTTGTTGTTACCTTTTTATTGGGATCAAACGAATTACGTTTTAGTTTGTTATCGCACGTCAGTGTGCATTCGTGGGCTCAAGCTGAGAATCCTCGTAACTGCTTGAAATGTTTGGAAAGAAAAGACGGGCCGAAAAGCGTCCGGTTTTCTGTGCATACGTATTTCATGTAACGATGTTTACACAACCAAGAATTATAGAACATTTACCGTTTTGAGCGTCGATTAATTCAACAGATTACTGTAACAAATCTGTTATCAGCGCGAATGATTCTGCTAGATACTAGATTCAATTATTGCAAATTACTGTTCTCCGTTGTTATCGGTATTACACAGACACAGAGAAAATAATAACAACGTTTTGAATCATTAAGCAAACCCTATTAATTCAATACGTCATCAAATAATTACTTTCTACTCGGCGTTTAATTTACTATATTCAAAATTGATCGCACAGAGTACCAACATTTAATGCATCGTAAATGTAGTACACACTTATTCCGAAACGTAGAACTAATAGCAATCTGTGTGCAGTTAATGTGGTGTTAATATTCATAAAGGAAATTTCAACCTGCGCTAAAACAAACTGACGCCCAGCCGCGAGCATTTACACCAAGTCATGCGTCAGCGGATCGTTACGTTTGTTACGATGAAACGGGTCTTCCCTGAAGTGTCTCCTCCGGTGTGATGAATCCGAAAGTGAGTTTCGTGGGAAGGCGCGAAACGTGAAACGCGGCCTGTGTTGCACAGTTAAAAGAGCGCGTCGCTTACGTTAGAAATTCGTCGGCGAAAATTTGGGAAAAGCGGCGGCTGAAAAGATGATCAACGGGCCGGAAACGGAACGACTTCGCGAGTGCAAATTGTTGTTCGTTCCTCGTCAAAGCGGGAAGCGCCTCGCTTTCAAAGTACCGTTCGCGCTTACGGGAGCAGTTTCCGGTAAATACTGCTGCCTGCTTTAATAAAGCTGCGGATCCTTGATCACGAAAACACTCGACCAGTTGAATAGACAGCGGCGAGGTTGAGCTGGCTACGCCGATGTTACCGAGTCGAGTATGTTCAAAGGGTTCCGCTAATTGTTTCGCTATTTTTTTTGCAACGACCACCGAATTAGCGAACGACCGGCTAATCTGATGCTTCTATTTTTATTCGACTATTAACTGATAGCAGGAACTGATTAACCTTGATTAATTCATCATAGGTGCAGGCTGCTTTTTAACCCTTTGAGCTCAAGAGAGACGACTGTTAATCGTCTAATGATATTAACTTTGAAAACTTTCAAATTCAAAATATTTACTAAGATTCGTCTATATTAACAGTAGAACTACCAGAGCAGTTAAAATGACGGATTGATGATTATTCATAGCAATTTTATAAATTCACTCTACCAAGCTTCCAAAATTTACTATGATTTTCTGTAAAAGATATAAATAAAGATTTGTTTTCTGTGTATTTGATATTGTTTCATGTAATTTTTAATTTGACCTGTTCCATGCAAATAAGTACATTGTAATCGTCGGTAGTTCTAGTGTTAAACGTCATTTAGTTTAGTTAAGTGATATACTAAAATTTACACATATGAGTATTTAATCTCTGAATCTGACTAATAAACAAACTAATTAAAGCCTGAAAATTTGAGGACCTACTGTTTGGCAACTAACGGTCGCCTCTCGAGCGCAAAGGGTTTTATTGTAAGATTGTGTAAAGAATTGTGTTTGAAAAAAGTGCTTTATAGCTGCTTAAAAATTGTTTGTTAACCCGTAAAAGTTGTGTTGAAGAAACTTCGTTCTTTTAAATTTCAATAATAATATAAATTCGAATATTAAAAACTCTTTATGAAGATGTGTGTGTACGTGTGGAATTCATTTTTATATTCGTACCAGAAACATTTGATATGCAACAAAGTTTAGGTACTAACGAATATTTGTTTTTATAAATATTTGAACTGAAAGATGACACAGATATTCCTTACAACCTATTAATACAGGAAAAATCATTTCCCTCTTTATAAAAGTAAGAAAATAAGCACAGTGTATATTAAAATTTTTCTTTCGCGTACAAGTTGCACAGGAACACGAACAAGATGAAACTTCAGAATTTTTATTCCGCGGAGGAAGCTTAAACAGATACACATAATATACTGGAAAATTAAAGAATCCATGTAGCTTCTTTGAAGTGACATTTTATCCTTCAAACAAATGTGTAGCTAGGAAAGATTAATAGTCCTGAGTTTACTCGCGATAATATATTCTATTAAAAGTTTTATGAAAATTTTTAATAAAAATGTGTTTACGAAATGATCTGTAATAAGTGTATAAAAATCGGGAACAAAACAACGCTTTGTAAAAAGCAAACAACACGTGACTTCTATTAAAATTTCTAAAACAGAAGTCGATCCTCGACTTAGTAAATATGTGTAACGCTAAAAAAAATCCATAAATTACCAGGATTTAGTTAAAAACGTTCAATCAAACGAATCTCAGCAGAAATCACATTATTTTTGTATTATCGAAGGCCATTTGACAGTGACCGGAAGTCGTTCCTTCGTCCGATTCTTCCGACAAGGAAAGGCAAGTCGTCTCAAAGTTTGGATCGCGAGTATTTTCTTGCTGAATTTCTGTCTAACTTCTTTTCGAAATATGTTCTCCAACTCGGTGTCTTCTAAACGTCCGCGCGAGTTTCCGTTCCAATGTTACGTAACAAAATGTTTTTACTCCGGTCCAATGGCCGATGTTAAAACTCTTCTCCAATACATCGGGGACGAATATGCGAGCACGAGGAACCGTGGCACTTCGGAAATCTTCCGGGGCATTCGACAAACTTTCCACGAAGCCGTTCAAACATGCATACGAGTCATCTATAAAGGACATTCTCGTTCGACGTTCTTTCGCGTTGCAGTTTGAATAATTTTGCCTGGCCGGAGGGAGTATGGCTTTTCGAATTATCGACAGAGACCGTGGTTGGTTAATAAGGTTTTGAAGTAGAAATAAAGAAGAATAATGTTTTAAAATATGCGTGCTGTTCACGTTGGACACCGATTGGACGATAGAATGGGGATATATGGGGGTGTATGCAAATTACATTTGTATATAGATTCGACTGAAGCATAAACATTTATTGTCTCTTGATTAGGAATTCGGTCAGAGTTGTTAGTTTTAATTGGTATTCGATGTGTAAAATTTATTATTAATTGCTCTAAAATTTATGCCACTTTATCGCTCTAATTAGTCGATCAGCTGCAAACAGGAAGTGCAAATTTAATGCAAAGACTGCTATTTTTACACTTGAATATATCACAAGAAACTGTATCACTTAGTGCAATACGAATAATAAAATAAATGGCATAAATATGCATAAATAAACAGAAAACGTTGAATTTCTAATTTTCACAGGAAGTTTCTTTCACTATCTAAAAATTGTCGTTCTTGCATGAATGTTTTTAATTATACCTGAATTTTTTTCCCTCCTATCTTCATGAAACATTGTCGTCCTGTTTATGAGCAGGTTATTTCCTCGTTTTAACGAGCTACAACGAGAAAAATCGCGAACAACGAGAGGATCGGCCGAGGACGTCGAAAGGGCGAGCAAACGTTGCTCTGCTTTCCCTGCACGGCTCTCTTCTATTACCCCTTTCGAGTTTAAAAGTCGAACGAGCCAACCAAGTTTCGCTTACGCTTACCCTCCTCGGAGAGGCACGCGTGTAAGCGAAAGCTCTCGGCTACGTTGGCGAAAACTTTTCCCGGCGAATTGCTCTTTCTCTTGAATACGACAGGTGATCTTTTTTTTTTCTTCTTCTTCCCGTTGGTCGTTCGGCTTCAGCGCGGAGACAAAGCGTGGCCGAAAGAAGTTGTCAAATTCGCGTTCTTTCGATTATCGACGAGAATTCCACCGAGATTGTTCGTGAAACAAGCTTCACGACCCCTTTTTCTCGGTTTATCGTATGCATGTATTATAAACTTGCAGTATTTTATGTAGCAGTCGGTGATGTAGCATGGTAAACACAGAATAAATTAGAATTTTCCTTGTAGAAGTCTTCTACCTTATTAAAAACAAAAAAAAAAGATACACCTAATCCTACGTTTACACGGTGCGTATTTTTGAACATAATTTTAAATTAATACAATCTATTCACAGTTACACAATTTTGTAACTTTTGTAATCTACAATTAATTAAATAAAATACTCTACTCTATCGAATGCGTTTCAGTGTTTTAAACTACTTTTTGTACAGTTTGCATTCCTTAAGGCAAACCTTATAAGTTCTTTCCAATCAATATTTGCATGACCTTTGTACAAGTTTCTCTTTCACCTGACACGCTGTTATCGTATGAAAAGGAGATTAGGTGTTTGTTAGAGTATCGATCATAGCCGTCGATATCGATAGTTAGTAAGGTGTTTTTGTTTTATTTTGTTTTTCCTTTTCTCTACCAAAAATATGTGACCGAAGTTAGTCAGCAAAGAGCTCGCGACGCGTACGAACGTTAGAATGTAATTATATCTATTAAGATCATTTAAATATTAATAAACAGTAAAATATATATATATTGTGTAGTGGTTTATTCCAGCAGCCTTTCCTTCACCCCATAAAACCTAACAGTGTACTATGAAACAAAATTTTTAAAGCAGATCATCCTAAGAGACGAGTAAATTTCGAAATTACGAAGATCCTCGAGAATAGCTTTATTACGTTAGACAACATAAACGTGCATAGCTAATTCCTTGTAACGCGAGTACACCCGCCTGAGTAACAAAATTTTCGGCCCTCGTTACAACGATGGTAGAGAGCAACGAAATTCGACCAGGGAGAAATTTCATCGAGGGAAAATCGCTGATCCTCGAGCTCCTCGGCCAGCGACGCTTTTACGTTAGATAAGTTCGAACGGGCCGGGATTTCCTTTTGAAAGCGTAGGTTAGACCCTGTAGTTATGATAGCCGAGTGGGACCTATCGTCTCTATTGAAAACGACATGTAAATGGAAATTCCTGGTTAAGTTGTGGCCGGTGATAAGGTATCTCTTCTTCATTTTGAGAGACTCTACTTCCGAGCGCGGAACCGATCCTTGGTAAATTAACTTCTTCGCGAAGCGGTGTAAGTTTAATTGGCCCTGAATTATTAACACATTCACAGCCAGTCACGTGATAGCACCTTTCCTGAATTCGTTAACTTTAAATTAATCAAAATGAATCTTTTTATTCGGGTGACAGAATCGTGTGATTGTCTTGTAGTATTCAGTTTCATGTTTCTTAAAGGTTACGAAGAAGAGAAAGATGTAACTATTGCTAAAATCATTTAGCAATATTTCTGTCCTTTTTCAAATTCTATGTCGAGTGACTACTTTCATCGTTAATACGCTGCTGCGAATTTCTATAGGATTTTTAGCTATTACATGCTCTTGTTAAAAAGAACATATCAACTGAATTTTGTAATAGTATCGTAGAAACATTTTGTAGATTTTTTTATATTGAAAGTCTTCCTATTCATCTCATTTTAAAGGGTTCGTAATTTCAATATAGTTTATTCAGGATACTTAAAAATTAATAATATTATTCTATTGTTCCTGCGAAAGTCTGCAGTGAATTCATATGAAACATACGCATTATATTATGCAGCTAATACCATTTTAATAAAATTATATTACTCAATTACTGCACCCCTTTATAGTATTAAAACATAATACCATAACTTCGATAATATATCTAGCTTATTATCACGATAATTAACATTTCTCAATGCTTTTCCACTAAAATAGAAGTTCTTTATTTTAATAAACTTCTAATTGAGAGATATTGTTTTAGCCCGTTTTATGGAAAAATACGATAAACACAGATAAAGTTGATGGTGTTATCATTACAGAATGTGGATACTTTCATTAGCGATAGCTGCATCATATTCGTTATCGTTGACCCATAAATTAACGTGCATTAGACGCGATAATTACGTACTGATTAAGGGTATTATGAAATATTTCATGATTGTGTTTAGCGAGAGAAATCAATCGGCTCAAAGTCTCCCATAAATCATCGAGGCACGCGTTATAACTACCACTTCCAAGACAATAAATCGTTCAATTAGCATTACGGTAGTAAAAACACATATTTCATTTTCTTATGGAATGTACAATCTTAATTGACATACTTTAACGCTTTCGAAATACATTAGAATATTTTTTCACTTATTTCTTGAATTCTTGGATATACATTTTTTTGTTTCACCGTAGAAACGTTCTTTGTGCTGATGATCAGTTATAATAATGCCACCAAGGCATAATAAATTTTACACAAATTTTGTGTAAAAGCACAGTAAAATTATCTCATCATGCAATAATTAATATCGTTCGATATAGAATTATAATACGTGTAATTTCTATATCTCGTTCAGAAATTATATTTAATCTCACAGAACGAGAGTTGAATCGTTAAAAATCATATTGCAGGGATACAACAGAGTTCACAATTAACGTTCTGTTCCGTTTCTAAGCTGAGAAACCGAGATCGAATCGCTTCTTTGGTGTTCGTTTGAACGCAACAGCGCACGGAAATAGCACGGGCACCGCAAGAGTATCGCGTCGAAACTTTCCGGCCAAGTAAATTTAAATGCGCGTATCACATGCCACGAGGAGCTCCATGTTTCCGAATAAACTTGTCTCGCCAAGAAAAACGGACTCAACCGGTGTACATCTCGCGGTAAACTTCATGACACGTAAAACGATCCGGAGACTTGGAATATTTAAGAGAATATTCAAATCGTAATCGTTTATTCAAGCAGACGGGAAACACTTACGACCCTCGAACATGCAATAATATTATTTTTAATTGAAGCAGTTGATCCTGTTTGCATGAATTCTCTTTAACCGTTTGAGTGCTAAGAAATTTTCTTGTATATACGCTAAAAGTGCGGGATGAAATATGAATTTCTTTTTTTTTTGGAAAATAATAAAAACAGTAATAATTAACTGTAATTGTTATACAAAAAGTAATTTTTGGGTAAATAAAAATTTTTAGATTTATTTCTTAATAAATCTAAATATTAATATATAATTAATATTATAGTCATTTTCAGGTAAAGTAGAATTTGACATGGTGTGTTTTGTAATTATCAGTGTAACACTTATCTTAAAAAAATGAAAATAATTTTTAATTTTTATATTATCAAGGACCATAAGTGAATGATACTAATACAAACTGAAATTAACCCTTTACACTCGAGAGGTGATTGCTAGTCGTCTAATGATAGTAACTTCAAAAATTTTCAAATTCGAAATATTTACTAAGATTCGTCTATATTAAACGTTATTTAGTTTAGTCAAGTAATATATTAAAATTTATGTATATGACTGTTTAACCTCCGAATGTTACTAATAAACAAATTAATTAAAGCTTGAAAATTTGCGAAATATTATTTGGTGACTAACAGTCACTTCTCTAGCGCAATGGGTTAATATGAACACAACAGTTTTATATACATCTCAATAAACGTCAAAATTTATTTCAACTCGTTGCAAATAATTTTTATATATTTATTATATATTCATAAATATTTATTATAAATATTTCATACGTAGTACAACGTGTTCTTAATTACGACAAACTTTCATGCATAACATTATTACGCAAACAATCTTTTATCCGAGGTAGTTGGAAAAATTCCTTGTTTTACTTCAAAACGAGTAAACCTCGCATTTTCTGGTTCCGACATAACGACCGGAAACGTACCTCAGCAAAGTAGCTGTTTTCATGGTAGTGCAGAAATCGATGGTGTATGGCTCGCGGCTGGGTTTTTAATCACCATATAAGCCATGGAGGATCGCTGATGCCGCTATTTGTTCTACACGTTTTCAAAGGGAAACTGATTAATTTCCACGGAGCACGAACACCCGGGATCGAAGTTAATTTATGGATGGACGTACTTTTTGAACCGGTCAAAGTGTATGTCGGAGGAGATCGCTTAAAACGGTTTCGAATGTCTAAATGAACGAACCCCGGGAAAAGTCGGGATGAAATTTTCGCGATACAAGGTGATTCGTAAATCAGTCATTGCAATTATAAATTTGGTGCTGATAGTCAAATGAATTTTTGAAATAAAAGTGCACCGATGTCAGTTTGAAAATTTATCGATATAAAAAGTTACGTTTGTTGAATTTGAACTTTTGCGTGGTCAATGGATATGAGAAAGAATGTATGCAACGCAGAAAAATGGTTGCTGTTCCAATTTTTTATTTAAAAAACGACACCTCGCAAAGTGTTTTTGTTTCCGCAGAAATACATTCTTCATTTGATATCAATGAACGTTTCAACGGTTTTCCGCTCAATTATCATCGCAGCTATCGATTCTTCGAATACCCTGTACTATAAATTTCTATAATTTGCGCGGGATGGTACTTGCTGGAATGATTCGGAAAAGAATTCTTTTTCAAATCCCAGGAATGTTTCTTTGAAATTTCATATTTTGAAATTTTACCTTGCAATTACGATAATTAACGAATTCAATATCCAGGATGAAAATGTTTCCAAATGAATTCTTCTGCAAAATTCCTTGTAAAAAATCGCTGTATTTTTCCATTTAATGGAATTTCTTACACTCCGTATTTTTACATTCGTAGCGATTGAAACAAAAATTAAAACGAATCTATCTTAACACTTTATCGACCGCTCGTGGCTCAACTTATTCCATACGCACTCCTGATCGGCTAATTTTAGCGCGAATGCATCGCTAATGAGCTGATCGCAATGATTTTCTTCGCGTAATTAATAATTTAACATTTCTTTACAGTATACATACGATATCGCTCGAAACAGTCACCTTCGTGTAAGGAAATATTACAAAATTTACAAACTAAGCATGTAAAAGCCGATTAATAGGCTTCCGGTTGATAAAGTGTTAAAACACAGAATGCTGTTCAATCGCAGACGAAGTACATTGCAAAGGAGATTGAGAAAATTACACAGAACCCAAACCTATTCATCCCAGAGAAATCAGAAACCCATTCATCTATTATTATATTAGGTGAGCGAAAAGTTTTGTGCGGATTTATAGTAAAAGATTGAACCAATCTAAACTTATCTCGAACCTAACTTTATTTAACAGCGTAAAACCTGGACACAACCTCTCAACGACACATTATTATTGGGTTGTCCGGAAAGTTTGTGCCGATTTTGAAAGAGGATTGAAGCGCGATTGAAGGGGATTTAAATTTTAGCATACGTTTATTAAACTATACGGGTGCCATTTTTGTCTCCATCTTTCAGGCAGCTTGAAAATTCTATTCTTCCAGAATCTTTGAAATTTTTCAGCAAAAAATTTTTCTACCTGATTTTTTATCTCATCGAAGGAGTTGAAGTGTTTTCCATTAAGGTACCATAAACAGCGCGTATCTTGTTTGCCGTTTTTGTGGCATTTTTGCCTTTCCGGCGAAAGAAAAGTATTAAATGTCTAAAATGCATTTTCTTTTCTTCCTCACTCAAAGGCGTATAAAACTGACAAAAATTAACGTATCGTACTCAAATTTTGTTTCAAATATGCCTGAAGTATTGCCTTTTACGATACGTACACATATTATTTGTTCTGAATCATTCTAATATATTTAGACCTGTCCTTATGCTATCTAACAAAAATCGGCACGAACTTTCCGGGCAATCCATTATTAATTATTGTAGGATTCTTCCACGGAATAACTGTTGGAGATACATTGTATTTTCTCGTAAAATAGCCGTTACAAAGATGACACGGCTCGCCACCGTGTCGATAGTCAATTGTTTTTAGTAAACTCTTGCGTGCATAAGAAGAAGAGTCGCGGAAAGCAGTGCCGCTCAGAGTCTTATTCTTTTTCTTGCGTGTGTTCAAATGAATTAACTTTCTTGTGTGTTTTCCTTTTAATAAACTGTTAACTCTCTTTGTTTATGATTCGTGTGTTTTTTTCCCTTCACCCTCATATCCTACATTATTATTCCGACAAGGCGTCGCAGGAAATCCGATTTCGATCTACTGGTGACAAAGTAAACGCACGAACTTTTCCCGCTACCTAATACGATGCTTTCTGAATTCCCGCGTTCCATTTTCTTTTACGGGGAACTGCTTCGTTAGCGACCGAAAATTTCCCCGGAACGCATCAAATTTTCGTGTGCAACGAACGAAAGCCGTTCTCCGATAAGTATGCGTTCCGCGTGCCGCTCGGCCTTGCCGCGAATAACGATCAATAAACAGCCGAAAAGTTCTGGGCTGCTTTGCATGCGCCCCGTACATACTAACAATCTCTTTATTTCGTTTCATCGCCGAAGCAGATTGGGCCACGGCTCTTCGCCCGTGGCCGTAAAACAGCGCGGGTAAATTTCGGGGAAATTCTTTCCCGGCGGCGCGCGACGGTTCGACTAAAACCGGAAGCTACGACGACCGTACCCGTCGGATGGCTTTACGTTTACTCGAACGAACCGTATTTCCGTGCCTCTGGAAACGTATTATCGCGCGCGACTTCTCTATCCGCTCGACGTATCCCCCGGACCCTTTGTCGTTCGCCGAGAATTTAATCCGGTATCGATTTCTCGATTTTTCGGTTTCCGGTGCCGTGAGCGTTTGTCGGATCGTCTCTACCCCAGCTTACACCGCAGTTATATCGGAGGGACACCGATCGTTCAACAGGATCACATGATCCACTGGCGGATCATCTAGCGATGCTTCTATTCAACTCGCGGAGAGAGTGTTCGTTCGGCTTGAGCTCTCTCGCAATTTTCGTATGAATCGTTACAGTCTCGTAGAAAATTGGAATTTGTTATTTTTGTTAAGATGAAAAAGTTACTTCGTCTTGTGTCGATACGTGTGTGGATATTATTCGCTATTGTTTAATAAATAAATGTTAAGCAGTAGCATGCAAGGTTATTATTATACTGTAATCTTTCTTTTTTATACTTATTGTTAATTTTAATTTAATTTTATTTTATCTCTTTGAGAATTTAATTGATTTAATTTCATTTAATAATAATTTAATTTTTATATAAGGAAGAAGCGAGGTGTGAAGATAAGGAGGATGTAAAGAAACAGAACTCTCTTGTAATCCCATAGGGAAAACAATAAAGTTGTCTTATCTTATCTTAATAAATAAATGTTAAATATTATTTTTTATATAAAATTTGTACAAATTTCGGACGATGTATTATTTAGTAATTGCATTTTTTATTGTTGCTATATGCTATTCGGGTAAGATATTCGATAAGTTAATTTAACTGGGTGGGTACAATATCTAATACATGTGGTTAATAGTTCGTATTCTCTAATTTCCCTAAGTCTACTTTTCCAAATTGTTGCGTTACAGCAAACGCATAATAGAAAATTGAGTTAACAAACAGCGAGGCGATGGATAACATTTTGTTTAACGGTGATATTAACTTATCTAGGGCGGCTCTAGAGTAAACGAGGATATACTAGTTGTCTTATCAACCGTGTCCACATTTTTTTCTTTTAGTAATCAGGTTGGCATTGTGCTGCAAGGTGACGACAATCAAATGTGATATTAATGAAACTAGTTCAGGGATATCGATGAAAGTGGCGTGAGTACCTGGACGTTTCAAAACTCAAAATCTTTTAAAGCTGGCCTTGATTCGCTTGACAACTAATTATATTATGTAGCAACTAGCTATAGACGTTGCGTTTGAATTATTCCTCACTTTATACGAAAAATTTAATTTTAATAATCGAAACTAATAGTACTAAAAATCATGTAATAAAGTTAAGTTTAACAATCTGTATTAAAAACTTCTTTTCCGCTTATACTTCTGTTCGAAACTTCAACAGAAATATTGTATGCATACCGAAGAACGAAACGAATCACTAGTATAAAGTTGAAATTTTGTTCAGCAAAAATCCATAACTGTCTGGATAAACTTTTCATCAAAATCACTGCATCAGGTATTTTTATTAGAACGCTCCTAAGAGTTTTTAATCGAAACCATAAACATCTCCCTTTCGTTGAATTTGCGTTCGCTAGCACCAGCTGAAAGTTTTCACAGACCTCGACTCGCATGTGCTTCCAGCTAACGTAAATCTATATTATTCGAGATAAATTGTAGTCAAAGTAAATGAGCTGTGGTTGACAGAGTGATTAATTATCTTATGCGAACGGCAAAACTTTTAGTTATTTCTAGCAGAACAAGCATTTTGATATCGATCTTTTTAACATCTGTTCGACTTCATAATTTTCACAGAAGTAACTGCGATGTCGATACATTTTTTCGGTTCGATGTTACAAGAACAATGTCTGCAATAGTATCCGCAATAAGGTATAATACAAATTTTCAAATATTATAATTTGAAAAATCAACGAACTTTTGCAATTTATAGATTTGTCGTTTGATTTCATGCTTTATTCATCTTTTTATGATTTAATATATGGATCGATATTTGAATACAAAAATCTGTAAAATCCTGCGGAAAGGATATCGTTAGGAAGAATATCATACAAGAAGCATCAAAGATTTCTTCTTTCTGTTCATTTCTAGACTGTAGCAGCAGAAAATTTATGCTAATTCCAACAATGCCTCATCTACCAGCCACCGTGTTATGAAAGTTTCGAACATTTGCGTTCTCCAATTTTACATTTTCTTTTAATATTTTACTTTCGCGTACCTCTCATTAACTAATCTCACTTGTACAAACCGTAACACATTACATATATACTTATATGTACATGTATTTAAACTTCTTCGAGTTTCATATGTAACTCGTATCGCCAGATTTAAAATACCTTAATTAACTTGGTAAATAGTCCATACAGTATTTTCTCGTTTACCCTGCTCTGGTCTTTCGGACATTTTTATTCCAGACGTGTTTCTATTTCACTAAGAAACCTCATTAATTTCATACACGATAAATAAAGAAACTGTTACTAACAGTTTGTTCTATCCTTTCAATTTCATGCCGGCGAACCGTTTTTCAGTAAATTAGGAATTTTTTCCTAATAAAATTAGGAAACGACTGATTGCAAAAATATTCAAGGAACGCAGCAGGTTTGTGTCCACTACTGCGTGAGATCCTCAATTTTTCTTCGTCTCTCACTGCCCATCCCCTTCTACGATTCCCGATTGTCAGTAAAAATCAAACGAAGCAAAAATTTCGTTTCCCTACCAGTTAAATGCCGAGCTGCGAACATTCAACGAGACACTACTGCGATCCAAAACCCTGCCGCCGATCTCAACTCTTATCTCATCCACCCCATCGAACCGCCACCATCAAGCCCGACAACCAACCGGTCAATCAACGACTCGCGCAGCCAATCCATCCATCTCCTCCCCGCTCGGCCAAACCAGAAGAGGTTACCCCCGTAGCCGTTGCAGCCGCCGTGCCAGCTGTTCTCCTTCCATCTCTTCGCCGCGATTCATTTCCCCGCGAACCTCTATACATCCGTCTGCCCATCTACATTTCTCCCCCCGTCCGACATTTTTTCTTCGGCCCGTTGCGGCCGTCATCTGGAAAAGGCAGCGTTCGAAGGGAGAGAAAGGGAGGGAAAGAGGGACAGACATAGAGAGAGAGAGCGAGGCGCGGAGGAGGATGAGGTCCTTCAGCAGCGGCCAGATGGGCGTAGGACGAGGCAGACGGCGACGCGGAGGAGGTGGGCGCAGGTTGTCCGAGCAATCGGCGGGATAGTCCGGAGAGCCGCGATTTGGCACCGATCCACCGGCGGCTCTCCGAGCTGGACCGCAGCCAACTTTCCTGGGCCGGATAGGGATTTCGGTTCGATGTGCGGCGACAATATTCTCTACGTTTATACGGGAACCAGCAGCAGCCCCTGCTACGCCCTCCCCGCCCCTCCTTTCTCCCCCCAGCACCGCGTCTCGTCGACGTTGTCCCCCGTCCAACGGTGTTCCGCTCGATCCTGCGGGTCGACGGCCATTGTGTTCCGCACTCGAAGCTGTTGGTTCATTTCGCCGCTGCCGCTCCACAGGCAGGCAGGCAGCCCAGCAGCCAGCCGACTTATCGAGTGACGAAGTACATAAGTACATAGGCGAGCGCGGATCCAAGAAAACCGCTGAACGTGCCGGTGAATACCTATAGCTGGCTGCTGGCAGCGGGTGCACCGCACCACGCCGCGAGACGAGGAGGACGGTGACTCCGGGCGTGATCGAGAAACTGATGGCGGAGGGAACCACGCGCCACGGCGCCACGGGGAACCGAGACGGGGAAGGAGACCTTTCTTTTCCTTCGGGGTTCGCTGGTAAGACGACTTCGAAGGGTGGGGGGAGGGAGCGACTTTCAGACGACGGATTCTCTTCCTCGACGAGTCGTTTTTTCTTTTTTTCTTCGGAGACGGGTTCCACTGATCCGCTAAAGAGTTTGCCTCGGATTTCTTCCTTTTCTTATTCCTTTTTTTCTGGCGGTCTCTTTTTGATTCGACGTCTTCGCGGTGTTTTCGAACGGACACCGTCGCTTTTTGTCTTCGCAGCCTCGCGAAAGGATTACCGGCGTTATGGTATTCCTTTTCTCCTGGTTGCTTTTAATCCGACATTTTCGCAGTCACTTTTCGTTCACGCGTTCGCTTGACTTTCCTTTTTTGTTTCGCCACGATCGTCAGATGCTACGTAATCGATAATGAAGCACGTTATCCGATAATAAATCGCGAATGTTTTCGAAGCGAAATAAAGATATCGCGTGGATATCCCTTACGAAATCAATTTAGTTACGAATGCGCGAGCTAAATTTTGCATAACAATTTTAGAGTGTGAAAATTTAATTGCTCGGTAATCGAACACTGAAATTCACGTTTGCATTGCGCGCGCGCGCGTGTTTGCGACGGCGTGTTTCATGCAATATTACCGGCGTCCATCAGGAACTCGTTAAAAATGAAACAAAATAGGTGTCAATTGTACTGGACGTCTAGTGCCTCTTCATATTGGTCCATGTTTTCGACGCAGTATAAAAATATTAACGCCAAAAATATAACTTTTCCGGAAATTGTTAACAAATATTTAATTAAACCAATCTTTTTCGAATAAGTCATCCTTTTTTCCCAAACAACTAAATTCCCAAATTTTGGAAAACTCTTTTATTGTGATCGATTCTTCAAAACGTGCGCGCAGCACCTTTCAAAAATGGTCGCATTTATTCGATTATTTTACGCTTCAACTCTGCCAACCAATTTCTTCTTACTCTTACGTTCTCTGAAATTAATCTCAGCACACGGTTCAATTAATAGCTCCAACGACGCGGCCGCGTGTATCGCAACAAATTCACCGGTTCAATTAACTCTTGACCTCTTTCGGTGGACTTCGGAAATTCGTTGATTAAAAACTTTGTTTATGACACGGGATATCCGCGCGAGTGGCTATCAAAAATGAAAGCTCCCTGCGCTGCGTTCTCGCCGTTTATCCGCTTCGTCGATTCTTCGTTGGCGGAGCTCTACGATATAGCGTAACACAGTTTCGCTAACGCACGGGGGGGGGGGGGGGGGTGCCGATATCTGACGAGGTTCAACCACCCTCTTGTCGCTCTTTCGATTGGCACATCGGTTATTGTAAACCGTAACAGTGTACACTTATGACGGTTCCCTCGTCGATCATTTCTCACGAAGTTATCGATTTTTGCTCGATCAACAAATTTATTTCGTGTGACGCGCGCGAATTGGAATTGGTACAGTGTATACAAAATCGTTGATTGAAACTCTCTTCTGGTGCAGCTGCGTAGATTGACGCGAACCGTGAGATTCGACACGATTTGATTCCTATTTTTCTTAGTTCACAGATATTCCGACGCGTTATCGATACTTTTGTTCGAAATCATTTGGAAGCCTACAGTGCTGTGGTAACAGTAATAAATGAACTGTATTCAATTTGAATGATGATCACTTTAAGACCAACTCTTTCTTTTTGTTTGCCTAAACTACCCACTTCCTCCCTATTAAATGTATAATATTTTTCAGAAATTAAATACTATAAACAGTGTCGAACAACACCATCCATCGCTATAACGTTTCAAACGCTTAAAGGCAAAATTAATCACCATTCGATTCTTGTCTCCCCTCGTTTTCTTTAACACTATTCCTACCACGACCGGTCAAATGACCGCTTTTAAAATTTCGATTAGAATTTCATATACATATACAACGTAATAGAATCGCCTTTAAACTTTAAACTTTTCCTCAAATATACGTATAATATATTTTTCAATATTCACTTCTTTTTTCATTGTTTACTTTCTGAGAAAAATTTGTAGTCTGTCTTACGTGGGAATGTCGCGGTAGGAATAGGTGTACGTGAAGTGTCGGTAGGAATAGTGTTAACAAAATCCTAACAATCTCCGTGCCTAAACCTCGCAGGTGTCGAACAAAACTTCCATTCGAAGCATTCGTGTCGCCCGCGAAACGCTTCCTAATGTAAAAATCCATTCAGCCCGGCAACAAAAGGTTAAAAGCGAATCCATCGAGCCGCGAATCGAATCGAGCAGTCAGTGTAGCAGACAGAAAAATCGTTCAATTGTTATTCGCGTGACGCAGCAGAAAGATATTAGAGGGTCGAGGAGCCCTATAAAACGTGGCCCGCCGAATGATAATGTAATAAGTGGCGGTGATAAGGGAAAACTAGTTTGGCCGGACGAAGAAGCGCCGCCGAAGGAAATCGGTGGGTCAGCAATGTAAAATCGCTGAGCAGAAGCGAAGAAAACGGAAAAGAGTGGAGGGAAGAACAGCGGGAGGTGGGTGTAATGGATATTGGACCGAGTCGGGTGGCGGCCAAGCAAGGAATCAAATCCATTTGCTCTCGTCACCTTATCGTTAAGTCATAATTGCGAGTCTCGATTCGATCCGTTCGCGGTTCTCTCTATTCTCTCTCCGCTCTCGAGTTAAAAAAGCGTTCGTTGAACGAGCGACTGTGACAGAAAACGCGCTCGAGAAGAGAAGAATTACACGAACAGCTGTTGATACACAATTTACAGTAGCGAGCAAAAGTCTAAGACCAGAAAGGGTCGAAGAAAATAAATAAATTAATTAACAAGGAATAGCAAGATAAATAAAATTCGTATCCTATGCTGATCGATAAACAGTGTTCTACCATAATAACGATAAAAATGATTGCACTGGCAATATTTGCAAACTATAAAACTGTGCCCTACATTGTCCTCTCGTGTTAAACTTTTGTCTATTACTGTAGATAGCCGAGCTGAAAGAACGAGAGATCACGCTGAATGGATCTCTGGTAAGCCCTGTAAGTAAGGAATATCGAAGGCGTCTTATCTGCGACGATATTTATAACCCGTGGTGCCCAGATTCTCCGCCAACTTACGTTGCATCCTCGAAATTGCCCGGCTGCAATTACTCGGATACGTTGACACAAGAATGGAGGGCAGCAAATGAGGAGGGAGTTCGCGAAATCTGCAGGGATCGCGAAATTTTTACTCTTCGGAGAACAGCTTGATTTGGGATTTAAAAGTGGAGGAAGCTTTGAACGAATATGCGTTAAATCGTTTTGGCGAAGACTATAAGTGGCTTCCAAAGTGTGCTAGAGAATTTGTTAAGTTCATTCCCTCCCATTAATGGGGCCCGGTAATGGAAGCGTAATGAAAGTTCTGAATTCAGAACTTGTTTTGTATTATGCGTGTATCGTGTACGAGGTACAAAATTGGAGAGTATGATCCTTGAGAGCTGTTACACAATTTGGTCCTTGGACGCTGGCCCAATTAGCCTGTGCACACATTCGCTTCCGCTTTTAGCCAAAATTTGATCTCTGTTTGGAGATTACACTGCTAGACGTTTGTATTTACGGAAACCGCTTCAGATTCTTCGTACACAATACACGCGTTGAATAAACGTTAATTTTTCTCGATGAAATTTCTAAATTTTGCGGAATCTTTTCTAAAAACTAACAGCTATATTCTGTTATCAAAAAAAAAAAAAAAAAAAAGGAAACTTCGACTTCCTAAAATATCAGCTAACCAATAATTCACAGCCGAAACCTGTACTCCGCAGAACTTCCTTGGCCTCCCGTTTCATAAAAAGGAGAATTCAACGAACGGAACAATATTCCTCGATCCTTCCGTACGATAAATCACCATAAAACTTCGACTTCGAGATACTCCACGAATTCTCCAAGATAAACAATAAATCTCGCGTGCCTTTTGCAACGGGGCGCAGGCAGCCTGTTTGCAAAATTGGCTCGACTCTATACGAATGCTACCTGATAAGCGTGCAAGGTGGTTCCCTTGGTCAGGCCAACCCCTCTCTGTATTTGTACGCGTGTATGTGTGTGTGTGTGTGTGTGTGTGTTCTGGTGCACACAGGGTTTCACGGAGTGCACTCGACGAGGGTCTCGACAAACGTCATAGCATGGTGGACTTACGAGCGTACACACGTACATTTATGCACGTTCGATGCTTGTGTACATGTGAGCGCGTATATATATACATACATGCAATGGTACTACTCACGTATTTCATTGAAATAGAAAGGGTATTCGCCGGGCACCGAACAGTTGAGCCTCGCTTTCAGGAAGCTCGTCCATCTGTCGCTGAACGCATGAGGTCCGCCCTTGTCGTGCTGGCACACTCTACCGACTCGCGAGTACACCGCCTAAAACACAAATGCGGCTGAAGCTTTCGAACAATTGGCTCCTTCGATTCTTTCCTTGCTCGCCGCGTCTTATCCCAACCTGTGCCAAGCGGCATTGTGTCCCGAGGGGAGGGAAAAATGAAAAGGGACCCTCAGGACGTGAAAATTCGTTCCCGGATATCGAGAACACGAAGGTGTACGATGTAGAGTGGCTATACGAAGTATTTGTACGCATAGTATATTTTTTAACGAAACGATATTTTATTCTCTTGATGCTAAATTTGTATCATGGTCAGTGGCGAACTTGGATGTAGATTGAGTAGGCTATAGTTTAGGGTGCCATATTTTAGAGGGCGGTGAATAAGAATTCAAAGAATTTTTTTAAAAAGATTCATCAATTTTCACAAAAGAACGCTTTCAAAACTAATATTTTTTAAGTGTTCGCGATCTATTCTTTCTACCTCTTCATTTTATTGCGCGGCAGTAAAAATATGGTAGTTTAGGGTGGTAGAAACTGAAATCTGCCTCTGATTGTAGTTATTATTATAATTAAAATTGTTAGTACCTAATAGGGAAATTAATATATTTAAACTTAATTTTAATCGATAACGTACAAATACTTTTTGTAGCCACTGTAGATCACGCGAGATTACTTTTTGAGGTAATTAATTGTTAAGATTTGTCGTTGAAAAATAATTTACAGAAGAATTTTGTACTATTTAAATCTTATGAAATCGCTTTGGTACGCAATGGATGAAGTATCGAGAACTTTTTCAAATATCATGCGACTTACCTTGCCGCAGTTCATGTACTCAACGGCCGTTTCCCGGTAAAAGAAGAAGACGTAATCTTCGTATGCGAACGAGCTGACGAAGTTCGGCCCTGTAAAAATAACATTCCATCTGATTACAAGAAATAATGCTCGTCCGATCAATATCTTCTGTCATAACATGAATAGTTTCATTTTTACTTCCATAGACACCAAATTCTTCTTATTCTAATAAAATGTTACTAATTACTCGATTACTCTGTTACTCAATTTGTATTTAGAGCATAGATTTCATGTTATGGCATTAAAATTTAACATCAGAACTACCAAAGCGTTAAACGAATAAGCGATGGTGATCGATTTATAATTTTTGCACACAAGTTTTATAAATTTACTACGATATACGATCCCTTGGTAATTTCCAATATATAAATAAATAAAAGCAAATAAGCATACACTTCAGTCGGCCACAGTTACAATGTAAAAATATGAAAAATCGATATCTCTAACGAAGCTGTTTCACGAAGTTTCCCTTAGGTCTGCTCCTACCCTTCGAATATATTTTTCAACTTTTAAGATTTTTTTTCTAGTATTATCTTCGTCGAGTTCGATAATGTTCGACGTGCTTCGCAAATGCAGAGGAAATTATCCGTTCGTTTCAGGCCAGTCGATGGATCCTCCAATAACTTGGTAATTTTCAATGAACGCGGGCCGTATGATAAATTGCCGTCGGGATCGTAGCGCGGAAATTGCGATCGATCAAAAATTCCTGGAGCTAAGCTTTAAATAAACGGATTACGTAATTTATAGAAAAACTTGCATCGGGCGGGCTGCTAGCAGTTTCGGGGCAGCGATCGGTCATAAATAAGGAAGAGGGAAAAATGGCGGGAAAAAGAGCACGGCTGCTAGGCGGATACGCAAATTGCGAGGCATAATTTATGCAAAGCTTCTTACATCGTTTAAGCATCATCCATTATATACGCGCCGTCGCTATAACAAACACAATGCCGCGCGATAACTTTTCACGTGCGACGCCGACGTAAAATTTTATATGGATGTGGCGCGATGGGAAGATACGAGGATTCAAAAATAGCACGGAAATTGCTATTGGGCGGGTTCTATCGCCACCGTGAACACCGCCAGTTTCTCAAGTGCAATCGTTAAAATGTCGATCAAATAAATATGTACATTAAACACCCGGGTTTCCCAAGTTTATCGCGGAATCGATAAACTTGTGCAAAAATTATTTCTCGCTATGAAATTCAACGTTACATTCAAAGCTGCTGGTAGATTTTTTGTTTCGATAGAATCGCTGTTTGTGCATCTACATTCGCGATCTCTTTTCTTTTTTACACCAGGCGTTCTAGGAAATTTTGTAAATTTCGTATAACGGACCAAAATTGGAAATCGAACTGTGATAAAAAGGAAGAAACTAATTTCAACGAATTTAAAGGGCGTAGAAAATTAGAGAAAAGCTACGATCCATATTACGGAGTATCATTAACACTATTCCTACCGACACTTCACGTGTACCTATTCATACCGCGACATTCCCACGTAAGACAGACTACAAATTTTTCTCAGGAAATAAACAATGAAAAGAAGAAGCGAATATTAAGAAATGAATTATACTGTATATATTGAGGAAAAGTCTAAAGTTTAAAAGCGATTCAATTACGTTGTATATATGAAATTCTAATCGAAATTTTAAAAACGGTCATTTGACCGGTCGTGGTAGGAATAGTATTAAATTATTGGATACCGAATTACAAGTGATTGTCGTCCTTTCGCTTGATCTGACTACTTTTAAGAAAATGTTCGGAAAAAACTACAGAACGAATAGAAGGAACAATTATTTTGCGTCACTTCAAAAAATGTACGCGCGATGCATCGTAGTCGCTAAAAACGGACACCTTTTGCACACCCTTTCCCTTCGCCCTTCGAATTGAATTTGCCATGAACGAAATTTGGAAGCATGACGAAATTCAAAGCGAAAGCAGAGAATCGAGCGCGCGTCCACCGAGCTTAACACGCGAATATTCTAATGCAATTAGCGTGACTTCCATTACCGTTCAGTTGGTTCAGGTCCGAGCGCTCTGTGCGGATCTTCTCCCTGTGAATCAGTGGCTCGCCACCGGAGAAGTCGGCCACTGTCGCGGCGTACAGCTGCCCCTCTGAAACATGCATAAACGCGAGCGTCACTCAAGTCACAGGCTCCAACGTTTGCCGGTTAAACCAGAGAGTGGAATCATGTGTCTATTACGATGATTGACATCAACCGGGTATCTCGGATACCTCGGTAGACAAAGAATTGAGGATTCTCACCAGGAATTCAATTTTTTGTCCAGTTATCAATACAGTGACTCAATGATTTCTTTTATCGCATTTTTTCTGCAATCGAGATATAGTTGCTTGTCACAAATTACGACTATTAATCGATAAGATCGGAAACTATAAAGAGGAATGCTTATCAGAAAAATAATTAAGCATTAAAATTGCTTAATCAATCGATCGATATCATGAGTTACTGTATGCAGATACCCTGTAAACATTGGACAAATATTCTGCTAGTTTTAAATTATGAGAACATCATCCGTTTTATTTCTTATGTATTATCTTTTATATTTAACATTAAGGCTGGAAATCTATAGCTATTCTATAATCTCGTTCTGTCTAACACAATTAATTTATATTTATATCATGTGTAATACAATAAAAATTAAAAGTAAATCTGTTTATCTTACATCTATGTCTATCTCTTTAAAAAAATGAGAGAAAACTCAGAAACTTCAACGCTGGTTTCACCCCTTTAAAATGGCATTTAGATGAAAAGAAGAGATTAATTTATACGTATACTATTACAATCTACATACTCACAAAGTTTTATTAGATACTTCTATCAGACTCAAAATTTCAGGGTTAAACAAATTTATTTGTGACATAATGTACGAATACTTTTTGGAGCCACTGTATGTTGCACTAAACGACAGAGCAATTTTTACGTTTATACTCTGAATCGGTTAATCAATGTAACCGCAGGATCTTCGCTTGTAAAAGCGAGCGAATAATTCATAAATCAATGAAAACGATTTGAAAGGCGTTATGGCGAGCTTCTGTAATTAACCAGATAATTTTTTGTTCTCCTGGATATCCGGTTATTTTACAAATCAGCAGCTCTATTATCTACAACAGCAGCCAGAGCTGCCTGCTAAAGACGCATTCGAGTTCATTCCCGGCGTCCTGTTCGCGTCGCACCGGAAATCTTTCGCGGTTCTCCCGGCTAATCGCCGTGCATTGTCGTTTCCTCTCTCTCTTCCCTCCCCTCTGCTTAATGTCCTCGCAAGAACGATCTTCCTCGGGGACTATAGGCGGTACACGTACCCGCGGCGAGGAATCGCGCTTGGCTTCGAGCTAGGCAATTAAAGAGTAGTAAATTTCACCTGGGACCGTTGACACCACGCGCACACGCGTCCTCCGGTGTTCATTTTCGCTTCGGGGGATTACAGACTCGAGAGTGCTCTACGCTTGTCACCAGCCGACGCGTAATCCAAGAAGACACGCATGTCAGCCTATGCAAATCGCGTAACCCGCTAACGTTAACGATGGCGGATAGAGGTGTACCCGGATCGAGCGAATTCGTGACACGTACAGAACCTCTTCATGCGTTTCGAAACTAATTGCGGGGTTAAAGAAGTCGCAGAGGGTTTCGCGGTTTTTAGTTTAATTGTCCTTACATTCATGGTATTCGATCATTTAATTGTACCAAGTTTTCTGTGATTAATTGTAACGAAAAGAAATTTATACTTTTCTAATAACACTTAGGGGACCAAAGATTTCGCGTGAAAATAAGTTCACGAAGTTTATCTGAATAATAATTGAATGCATGAATAATACTTGTAAATTCTGAGACTGTATTTCGTATTATTATATTCTCGTATTAATACTGGAACTACTAAAATTGTCCAAACGATCAATTTGTAATTTTTCATTAAGTTTTCTAAATTTATTTTCGGAAGTTTACTATAATATTTGTTTTCTGTATATTAAGCACTTTTTCCACACAAATTTTTAGTTTATTTTCCTAGCAGTAAACGACTACTTATGTTTTAATTATTAGTGGTTCTAATATTAAACTTATGCCCGGTGCTGTATCTTGCTACATAAATTTCGCGTCTTAATATCGCGCACTTATAAACCAAGGTTGCACAAAAACGGGCAGCTAGAACACGTTCCGCCTTTCATATCTATTTTCTGCAGTCTCGCCACCGACGACAGGTTTTCCTTCAGCCCTGGTAAATTATCGAGTGCCAGGCGATCTTTGATAACTGTCCGTTAACGTTGGATAAATGATAACGCGCAGCCGGCAGCTACGACGGTCGTGGAATTTATTGGGAGCGGTTTAATTAAACGCGCCTTGAAAGGCGTTTTAATTAACCGGCTACCGTGTGATTACATCAAGAATCGTTGATTTTAGCACAAAGGGACGGCCGGGAACGCGATATCCAAGTGTATTATACACGCAGGCGCACAAATTTTCGCCGTTGTCACTGTTGCAACTTGCGCCGAAGGGAAGAAAAGCTGGAAAGCGAAGTCTTTGTGCCGGCTTGAGCGCTAACTGGATTGGCCCCCGGTGCAAAGGCTTCTCTTCTTCCTCTGCGGGACTGCGACAAACTTGATTGGCCTTGTTATTGTTCATGCGCCGGCGGAAACTTGGCTGTCTGCGTGATAATGCCGGTTTGGCGATAGATCAAACGCGAACGGGAGAAATCGAACGGCAAAAATAACTCGTGCGTACGAATCAAATAATTCTCGCATGGTATACGATTTTTATAACGATCCAACGCACAATTTAAGTAATTTATGGATCTTTGTTGAACGAATTAATTGTACGAATTACGTCCTGCGTGGATGATAATAATTCAAGTAACCATGGAAATCTATTTTATTAAACTTCTATGCCATATTGGCGCAAGTCGAAGCAAGAATATTTAACAAGTATTAAAAATGTTTGTTTTCTTTATTGGGAATTATTTTTTTCCATCTTACGTTATATACATATATTCTATATCATAGAAATCTTTATAAACTGTTCAAATATTTACACACATTTCCATATTAATACGATTTGTTTCGATCTATTGTACATTTCCCGTAATGTTCAGTTTGCGATCTCTAACAGAATAGGTAAAATCATAAAACTAGAAATTTAAAGAAAAATAAATTGGTATCGCCGACAGACAAAATCTCAGACAACCCGCGCGCGAATATCCTTTACCAACCATTCAAACCACGTCTCTGGGAAGCCACCGCCAAACAGAATCACCAAAAAGCAACGAAGTGCACCTGTTCTCGCCGCAGATACGCGAGGATCAAACAAATTCGACAAGGTAGACACGGATCTACTAGAAAGTACTTCGCGCGACCCGCGAGCGGTCGTCGTTCATGTCTCGCAGGATCCTCTCCCCAGCGAACTCACGTATAGTGTAGATCTGGAAAGATTACATCTGAAGTGTGAGCGGGGCAAGAGTGGTCTCTCACATTCAGACACACGCTACATAGCAGTAAGCTTTGAAGCTCATCACACTATTTCTCTCTGTCTTGACGCGTTTCATTCGTCTCGCGATCTATTAATAATTTAGTAACAGTTTTGGCCAATATGTAGTACGCTATGACCGAAAATGCGTGTACGATCAGGCGGGTCTATCCCCATTGACGAACCGGATCCCTAATTCTTTCACACGCAAAGTTTCCACCTCTGTACAGTACTATAGAGATCTGATAAGTTAGCGAGCTTAAAGAACGCGAATATAATTGGTCCAAGCTTCTACAGGCCCACGTTTCTCAATGCAGTTGAAACTGTTTTAAGGAAAAGAGGTGAAGGAACAGGAAAGAGAAGTTGGTGTTTTGTCCGGAGGCTACTAGTGGACTCATCCGTAAGGCTTACCTAGCAGGCCCATGCCTTAGACACAGGGATAGGAAGGGACAGTTCGTATCTCGCATATACAGAGACCTTGTTGGACTCGAGTACTTGCAAGAAAGGCAGTCCGTAGATCTCTCCTAGTAGCGAGGGCAAGAAGGTCGCCATACAGTCACAAAAATACGACACACATATTTTAGTCGAAACAGAAAAAGAAAACCAGCTCCCAACTATAGTGCACGAGGTTGATCAGTTTTCTCCCCGTGTCACATAAAAGCTGCCAAGCTCCCGCTCGTGTACACACGCAAACAGCGCAGGATTCCGCGAGTCCTCGGGGTGCACCACCAGACAACGTTCACGCATAAAGACAGAGAAGAGAGGGACTACTACGCTACGTTTCCCGCTGATACTCCCGCGGACCAAGAAAATCCTCCAGGGCCGTGTGCGCCACCCTCTCCCCGGCAGCAGTCGCGGGCCTTCCATATTTCACGTTCAAAAAGCACGATGGGATTTGAGGCTGGCCAACGTATGCGCGCGATAAGTGTATATAGTAGCCGGGGCCGGTCATATATAACCCTGGCAAAGTAGACGTTAGACTTAGGGGATGAACGTGCTCGTTGCAGGCTACAAATCTACGCTGAGCCCTGCAACGCCGAAGCCCGCGAATACCGGTACCGCCGTCGTCCTTGGTAATACCCAGCGACTGAAGGAAGCTTTCTACTACGTGCCGGCTTCTTTGTGCCCCGCCCTTTGCCGGCATTATTAGCGGGACGCGTCGCTTTGCCGGATACCGGCCGCCGTTTGTTGCGGAGGAGAGGTAACGGTCTGACGTTCGGGTCGCCGATATGAATTACACGTTCTTGGGGGGTGGTGCTTTCGGTGCACGCCGAATAAGTACCGTGTGGCGATGGGGTAAAAGATAGGTGGTAGGACGGAGGTTGACATTTTTTTTTTTTTTTGAGGGAAGAGCTGGGGTGTTGGGTGGAACAGCTTCCTGCGCTTGGAGTGTATTTCGAGGTGGTTATCTACTTAGGCGAAGGTGAAGCTGATAGCAAGATGGAAGAGGTTTTGGTTGAGGGTGTTTCGTTTTGTATGCGGGTTTATCTATGGGGATATTAAGCATGTCGCGTTCCTTGAATTTTGTTGCAACCGAAACTTCATTGATCTCATTAGAAAGGATTACTTAGAAAGGAGAGAAACGGGTATTTGGTGTAAAACTGAAAGGATATGGCAGGCTACTAGCAACAGTTTCTTTATCTATCGTTCGAACTTGATCAAATTTTTTAATGAGATGGACAAAGATATCTCGAGAACCACAGCAAGGTTAAGGGATCGTGCAATTGACTCTTTAAATTCAAGTTTGTTTTAGCAGTAAATTGCTGCGTTTATAGTTGGTATGTTATGGAAGTGTTTTGAGTAATAGATAGATGTCGCGAAAATGTTAAGATAAAAGTGGAACCGTGAAAAACAGTTTGTCAATTTGTTACTCGAATCTTTTATTCTACTTATAAGTAATATAAATCAATAGCAAATACAATTATTTTTAATTCGTAAAACTCATGGAGCGTGCTTACTATTCGACAAACGAAGTCATAATTTGTAAACGAACAATTCGAATATACCATGTTTCTTTCATGTATTTTCATTATGCTAAAGTGGATTTGTTGAACCTACCACTTTACGCTCAAAAGCGATCGTCGGCTTAAGGTAATCGACAGACAAATCCTACCACACCCACTATTGTATCCTTTGTCGTTTCCCTTTTGTTTCCCGCTGTCGCTCGCTCGAGTAATGTGGTAAATCCTTTAAAACGGAAGAAAGCAAAGGAAATCACTTGTGGATCAAAAATAACCGATGAATCGCCATGAATTCCACGGATCGAACGGTGTTCGCAATCTGCGGGGCCGATAACGGGAAAAGAGGTTGGGTTTTTAGTTAATGTTATCTTGTTAACGTGGCCGCGTTCGTGTCTCATAGGGACACGCCTGAATTGCAAATTTATGCACGTCGCGTTTGACACGCCTGATACGCTCGCTGTCTTCGGTACTTTCGTTATAGTTGATGAAGCGGCGGATTTATTTCATGCCAGCTCTATCTTGGAGGGTGTGTTACGACGTTGGTGATGAATGAACAATGTTTGCAAACATCGTGATTTCGCACCGTAACATTTATGTTACACTATCCTTCGGCTCTATCTTTATCGTTTAATGATTGCGAATATACTTGTTTATTACATCTATTAATAAATTGTCATATTTTGGAATTCTGAGGTTTGAACAAAATTGTTATAATACTTTTCGTTTTATGTAATCAAAATGAATACGACATTTTTCGTGAAGCTAGTAGATCAGTAATAATTTTGATTTTTAAACAACTTTGTGAAACTTTGTTTAATGAAACCGTGTATCTTTTTTATATGTTTTTTGTTTATAAATAAATAAATAAATTTTGTATAAATAATCTAAAATAACTTGTTGCTTTAACCATTACATTTCACTAATCTACTTTGTGAAACTTTGTTTAATGAAACCGTGTATCTTTTTTATGGGTTATTTTTATAAATAAATAAATAAATTAATTTTGTATGAATAATGTAAAATAACTTGTTGCTTTAACCATTACATTTCACATGATGCTTAAAAGGGATACTGGAGATATTAATACGGTGTTGTAGTTTTGAACTCACAGTTTGCACGTAGGTACGTTTGCTGTAACTAAAGCTACGTGCTTTCTGCCGTTATAGGTTTTGTGTGATAAATATCATTCTCTGAACAATATCCCTTACAAGGTACTTTCCAACAGCGTAAAACGCAATGAACCGTTCTACGATATTAACCGACAGATTCGATTCCTTTTAGTTCTGCGAAACGCAGGCGATATCGTTGTAGCAGAATAAAATTTTTCATTTTCCTTTAATGATAACATAACAAAAAAAAAAACAAAGTATCAGTTTTCATCAAAAAATAATCTTGACATCTTCGAATAACAGCAAACATATTTAAAAAGGTTATCTTCGATTAAGTTTCCAAGAAACACGAATATCATGCAATTATTTCTACATAAAATAATACATATTAGTGTAACGTGTAAAACATGTTTGCAATGTTACCAGAATATTTGGCATTAACGCAAACTCGTTAAGGATCCTGCTGCTAATTAATATACACACCTCCTTTCCATCGAATCGGTTTGAAGATTATTTAAAATTAATTGGCTAGCTCGACGGGATGAAACCCGTAATTTAAAAACTACCTTGCACGCGTGAAACTTGCTTTGTCTGGCGACGAAGGGGATCCACCGTCACGAAAATCAATGAAAACCTTCTCTTTATAATGATACCGTTCACTTCGACAGGCACCTCGTTTAATCAATTAGAGGCGTGTTAAAGTGCCAGACGTGTTTTATATTAATAATTACTAATACATGCACGCATGTTACTCTGCATAAACGCGAACTTAACCAACCTAATTAACGAATTTATCTTGCTCGACGGACAATTCGCTTGTTTAAAATTAATTGGACAGATCAATCGTTAAAATGTTTCTTCTTAATTAATGTTCAATCATCTTTTGTACGCAAAATCTGCGAGGAAAAATTGATTTCCGAGAAATTTATTTGATTTTATCTCACGAAATTATGGTTTGGTTTAACACGTACGGTTTTTACTTTTTAATCAGTTTTAAAAGCTTTCTTTATATCTGGCATACTAATAAGGAGCGTTATACAGTTCAAATTATTGAAATAAATTCTGTATAAATTTAATTACCTGAAATTATGCTGAAAACGTAAACGGGCTCCAAATTTTGTTCGATCTGTTCGAAACAATCTTAATTATTTAATTTTTTAAGCAGACACCATCGAAAGCTTAACGAAGGATAGGTAGTTTTTAATTTTTGATAAAGATTTTATTCCTGTTACGCAACGAAAATGTTTCCGCGACATAATCAGTCTCAGGATCCCGTTAACGATGGAATTATTATACGTGTTAAACCAATATATATTCGTTCTTAATTCCATTATAATCGCGACAAATGATTACCAAAATACGTAAACTATTACTGTATCCAGAAAATTATTCGAAATCGATACGCATTATTAATTTTGATTCGGCAAGAAGCTTCCTGGCTACCTGAATTGGTACAGTTGGTCGTATAATAACGCGCAATTAAAATGCAGCAACGGATCGAACGCAGTTATGCGTTACGGATGCAGTCTGCGTATCGGCAGAGTTGATTTTGGACTCGTCGAAAGAACCGCCAACGTCACGACACCGGTATAAACGCGAAACCGCGATAAATTTGATATTTCTCGACGATACAATAGTATCAATTTTCAGAGGAATCCACATTTAGTTGCAACACCTGTTGTTGCAACAATAATTAAAACCCTTCTGTCGGCGGTAATGCAATCCCGCACAAATAGTGTCCCTGTTGAGTGTATTTTAAATCGAAAGAATAATATTTATAAATTATTATGGTAATGCGTAGATTTAAGAATTATTATTGTAAGATTGTACGTTTGGTGTATGACCTGGATGTGAATCTGTGTGTGTGTGAAGGAATCGATAAAGTGGGACCGAGTGTTTTGTCTTTTGGGGTCTCACTCGATTGAAAAATGAATTAGGATAAAACTTTCGTAGCCAGCATAGTGTGAGAAATTGTTTAGCCTGTTGCCTAGTGTTTTGTTTGTGTCATTTTTTCCAGTTTTATTCAAATACACGTATATTCTTTAAAACTTTATTTATTTTTCCATTTTTCCATCTTTCCATTTCTCCTTTCTTTCTTTTCTCTTTTTTCTACAATCTTTCCTATATTATTATTAACCCTTTCGCTACTACTATATTTTATATTATACTACTACTGTATTTTCGCTACGACTATAGTCACCCTATCATCTACCATAAAAATGGACCCAAAAATCAAGTTTTATCCGTGTTTCGAGGAGTTTCATACAAAATATGATTATTAAAAAGTTATTTATCAACATTATGTTATAATTATAGTTACTATTTTGTTGTGTAATATAAAAATATTAATCGTATTATTGAATTAAAAATATGTTCATGGAAAAATTATGAACATGAATCATTTCGTTTCTAAAAGTTAAAAAGTCGTTTCTGAGACAAAAGTCTTGGTCTTGAATGCTGAAGACTATCTGCGTTTAATGTTCGCAATTTCGGCACGGCGCTCCGTTCCACACACGTTTCACTGTAGCCAAAGGGTTAATTATCACTTAGAAATGGGGCTTTATATTATTTCTCTACTTTCAACACTTTTCCAAATTTATTTATATTTAAACAATTTTTCCATCAAACAATTAGCTGGTATACAGCGGACATGTTCTTAAACGCGTTCACCGGATCTCAGAATTTACGTTTACGCGAGCTTTTTAATGCACCCCCACTAAGTGTCCCTAGATGATATTCAAAGTTCGTCCTCTAAACCGGAAAGTATCAAGCGTAATTATAAATTTTACGATCACCGTCAATGCGAGAAGGAGGGGTGGTCTCGAAACGAGATAAGTTTACCGCGCCCGAACGACTACAAGGCATGGTAAAATTTAATCGTCAGCTGATCGTTCTTATCGTTTCGAGAAATTTAACGAACTATCGCTCAGAAACAAAATAAATAGGAAGCCTCGCGAGAGACATTAATTTTTGTCTTAGAGAAAATCAGAGAGTAGATTCTGTAGCCGTCGATCATTCTACAGATCAAAAATTTGTTGAAAACAGGAACAAAGCTTTGTCGGGAGTTTACGAGGAGATGGTGAATCGACAGTCAGATAATAATCGTGCGCGATGTTTGTACTTTTTTCGAGATGGAAATTTCGATTGACTCGAACGTTTATCTGTTTGTTCGAACATCGCGAGTCGATCAAGATGATACTTTTATTGAGAGTAATTGAGGACTGGTTTTTCAAACAGAAAGATGCATCGCAATTCGAAAGCATAACAGCAAGAAAATTGTTTCAGAGTTTCCTCTTGTTATCCTGTCGGGTCGCACAATATGACATAAAGAATTTTTATCTGTAAAGTTTTTTGAACGATAACAACAAAGTTTTATCGGAACCTTCGAACAGGTCAATTATTTTCGTACTACATTTTTAATCGTAACGATTAGCTGCATGTGAATTGTTTTGGATTATTTCGTGCAATTGTTACAATCGGTATAATCTTTCAATTATACCTCGCGAGACTAATTGCTAATTCTTCGACTGAACGCGCTATCGCGGTAATTGCTCAATTACATGAACCATTTTTTAATTAAGTAAACCATATTTATGGAGTTATTACAGCAATTTTATTCCCACAGTTTCACAAGAATGTTCGAGTGCTCCTCACCCTACTGTAATTATCGCAATTCTTTCATTAAGAAGTCGATCGATAAAATCGGTAGGTGTGATTCCTTAATTGTACACGCTAATTTTCGACAATTTTTTTTTGCTGTGGACTTTGAAAACTTTGCAACATTTCAACGGCAACTGAAGCTGAAATCGGTTCTTTACTGGAATTATCTCTGTTTGGTAAAAATTTATTTAGAATTAAAAGAACAAGAATCAATTATTTTCTGTAATATACAAATGACGAATTTTCGTCATGCGGACGAATATGTGTTAAAGGTTTGAAACGATCATCATTAACCATTAAAATAATATCATTTATTTCGCAGCTTCATATTGATTTCTAATATCGTTAAGTTACAGATAAAACAGTATGAAAGACATAAAATGCCATATTCCTTGTTCATTTAACCCTTTGAATGCTATGGACGCATATATGCGCCTGACGAAATCTACTACAGCATTGTTTCTCTATATGGCAGTTTGTTACTACTCTCTAATTGGCAGTCGCTATCCCCGCTCCTTGGAATTCAGCAAAAATTATTCAGCATTCGTATGCGTTTGTTTTTCGATCTTCCACTCACTGCAACACAATTACTAATTGTTGAAGAACAACCATATGCATTGTCGTGTCGGGTCTCCGACGTTTGGAATCCCATGGCGTTGGTGGGGCCAATATAAACAGTTTTGAGGGTTGCAACGGACTAACCGTCCTTTTTTCTTCGGCTCTCCAGTTTTCTTCTAGATCCCGAGCAGAACGCATTCATTTCACAATATAACGGTTTTTCACTTGTATTCTATTTCGTAATTAAATCTCTATTTTTCTAAATACGTGTAAACTGCTTATTTTCAATCTTAAATCTACAACACTAATGTATGACTAATAATAATGATGTAGGATATGAGGATGAAGGGGAAAAACACACGAGTCATAAACAAATAGAGTTAACAGTTTATTAAAAGAAAAACACACAAGAAAGGTTAATTTATTTGAACACGCAAGAAAAAGAATAAGACTCTGAGCGACACTGCTTTCCGCGACTCTTCTTCTTATGCACGCAAGAAAACGACTGCCGCTAAATTTGCCGGTCGCAACAAATTTACCAAAAACAATTGACTATCGACACGGCGGCGAGCCGTGTCATCTTTGTAACGGCTATTTTACCGAAAAATACAATGTATCTCCAACGGTTATTCCGTGGAAGAATCCTACAATGAATACGAGGAAGAGTTTCCACCCGGTATCATTTCGTGGTGCGCAAAGCCCCGTAAGGTGATAATTGTGTATATCTACTGCACCTCGTTTGGGGTGCCTATTACGTGTACCCACGTACACGTTCTGTTGAATTTCGAGAAGACCGACCGCACGAGCGGGGCCGAGGGCGCACAGCCAGGAAGTTACCGGTTCGTCGTTAAGAGGGGCGAATTTCCCCGGTTTTGGTCGAAGCCCGCGAAAACACGGATCGACGGTCCAATAACAAGCACCGTGGACTCCGGGTACGTGCGCGTTATTTGTGTCACTATTATTAGAGAGCCGGCATGTGGACATTGCACTTGGGCCAGCCTGGAACGACGGCGGCCGCCATTGATTCGGCTTTGTTAACGTCTAACGACTGAGGTCCGGCCCGCTTTATTCTCCGCCGTATAAATTTTACGATTCCGTATTAACCCCGGGTTTTGCCATAATAACGTGACAGGACGACTTACGGTGATAAACGTCGGGACTCGGCAGTGTTTCCACGACCTGGGCTAAGTAGAGCGGCGACCAAATTGGACCTCTGCCGGTTGAAAATCGTGCCTCGACTCTCCGCGTTTGAAGGAATATCTACGAATTCTGCGATTCTGTTCCCCTTTCCTCTTTTTTGTCTCTTTTTTTAAATAGATATTTTCAGGGCTGCGTCAATCGAGCTTGGTCGATTGGTTAGATTTCGCACAATTCTATTTCTTTAAACGGAGTAACCCGGAAACCCGATCAAATGGTTGAGCTACGTTCTTTTTTCATCGAATCTAACTATAAATTAAATGATCCTGATAGGTGTCCTCTTTTATACCTTCAAAGTTAGAATATAACAAAAAGGGAGTACGTTTAACGAGATCTTTTTATAACGCACTCAATATACCTTTAAACTACAATTTTATAAGACTAACTTTAACACCCATAAGAATTAAACTCTCAAATGAGCTTGATACCGAACGGGACAACTATTAAGGGTGCGTTTATACTGTCGATGAACCGAAGACGAGCCGAACAAATGTTACGCATACCGAGCAAATAACGATGAAACACTATTAACCCTTTGTACTCGAGAGGTGACAATTAGTCGTCCAATAATACTAACTTCAAGCATGTTCAAATTCGAAATATTTACTAAGATTCGCCTACATTAAACGTCATTTAATTTAGTTAAGTGATATACTAAAATTTACATACATATGACTGTTTAATCTCTGAGTCTGATTAATAAATAAACTAACTGCAGTCTGAAAATTTTCGAAGCTATCATTTGGTGACTAACAGTCACCTCTCGAGCGCAAAGAGTTTATATGGTCGTATTTTTTATGTGTATTGGGCTTGTACATCGGCTTGGTATAGACATACCTTTAGTCGGAATACTCTATAAATTGCGAACGGGTGAGAAACAATACGCCAGCAGACGATCTCTAGAAAGAACAATTCTGCGAAGAGAGCAGAGCCCAAGATTGTCGAACTAGAAAAGAAGCGTGTCGAAGAGGATCAATGGTGGATCCTCGCCGGATCTATCAGACTTACGACCGCTAAACCCTAGGTACGCGGCCTACGCCTGGATCCGTAATGCCTAAGACACGGTTCACTATACGTTCTAGCCGCTGCTATGCGCATCCGATGCCGGTATTACGCATATTACACGTGTCGCGACTATTCACGAACCCTGACGTCGCGACGGCGTCGTTGCTGGTTAGGGATGATAGTAATCGTGTTCAACGTTATGCGCATCTATGCCAGCATTGGCTTCCGTGGTATGCCCTTGCGGCGAATCGTTGGAAAATTCTAATTTTATTTGCATATTTGAGAGCAAAAAGCGTTACTAAACTTAAAGTAACATAGTTGCTTACTTGTATTTGTTAAATTTTGCATTATCTATTGGTCGATTACTACATCATAGTATCTTATTTTAATCTATATATAGTAATGATTGTGCCTTAGGTTAAATTGGAAAACTGAAATTAAGTATAATTTTTCTTTTACGAAGGTACACGTTTTCTTATTAAATTATTATTCTTATTATTATATTATATATTATACTTATTATTCTTATTAAATTAATAATCGTAAGTAAAAAGTAGTTAAATTAATAATTATTAATATTAGTAATATTAATAATTAAATTAATAATCTGAATCGCAAGGTTTCTTTTAATTTGGAAAACCGCGACACTAAGAAGAAAGCAACCACTTATCGCGTTAGTCTTTACAAACATTTACTTTTTAAAGATATTTCTTCTTATCTGTAATGTCAACATAGATATTTGTAATCACTGCAATTTAAAAACACCTACGGTAAATAAATTACGTGGAGATAATTGGATTAAAATTCTGTCATGTGCGATATGCAACATAAATTCCGAACCTCAATTTTTAAGAACAGGTGCTTTCTACCATTTAAAAATATTTAAAATTATTTCTCAATTGTATCCACAAAATGTTATTGTTCCATAAAATTTCTGCTCGAAGTATAAACAAAGATTCGTTCGGACAAATCAATTCCAAAGCTCAAATCGGCCGTTACCTGTCCCTGGACGACGATACGCTTCCATCGAAGCAGCGAAGATAAAGTTTCGAAATTCTCTGAATCGACGTTGAACGTTGTCGAGAATCGCGCTAGAGTTACCACGAGCGTGAGATAAGAGGGTTAATCCGGAAGCGATACGTGGCGGGGGCCAGAAACTTCGCATTGGCCAAGTCTAATTCAATAGAAATTTTATCTGCAGCTAAAAAGTAAAAGGCGAACTTTCACGTGTGCGCGAGGAAGTTGAAGAGAAATTAGCGCGAGTGCCATGAAAGCGCTTCGTCGAGTTCTTTTCTTAATAGTTCGGTTGATTAACGTCCCTGATGGAGTTGAAAGGGTAAATCAGAGCAGGCTGGTTACGTGTACTAAAGCCTATAAACCGGACATTTGGTGACACGAGGAACATCTCTGTTTCCGTTGCTCGCGATAATCATGATGTACATCGTCCACGATATACAGGGTGGTTCTCGCAGCTTCGTCACCCCTAAAGATCTGTGAATTATTTGTGCAGAGAAAACAATGTTTCGAATAAATATTGCACGGTTTATTTGGTTTCTTAACCCTTTGAGGACGAATGGTTTATCAATGGACATTATTTTGACCATTTTGACCCAAGTCAAAACATTATAATTTTGATATACACAGTAGAATTTTGATCAAAAGTAGTTTCTGACAGAAACTATTCATAACAAAGTATTTTAAACCAGATACACTTCGTTTCTCTTCAGTTTTCCAATCGTATCTTTTACATGGCTCTTACAAAAATAAATTTATCACGTTCTGTGTTGCGTTTCGAACGAGTCAAAGTGATTTGTCGTACGAGGGTTAAAATATAACAGGGTCATGTGTTCTGCTCGTTACCACGCAACTTTTATTCGAAAGAAAATTTTCCTCTCTAGCTAATAATTCACCATTTATACGAGACGATTATGTTTCGAGGCACACACTGTACAGAGAGTCCTTGCTATCGCATGTGTGCCGCGCAGATGTCATAAATGGTCATTATTCCAGCTACGTATTCATACGTCGAGCTCATTGCTTTGTTCTAATAAATGAGAGCGAGGACATGCTCGCAGCCAGATTTCGAGGATTCCCAGAAATCTTATTAGAATGATAAATCTTCGCTCTGCCATAATAAAACGGTCACCGGGGACAAAGCCGGATGATGTATCTCAGTTTTAAAGGCATGTTCCTCCATTGAGAACGAGCATACTTATCGCACTGATTGAAAATGTAGCAAGCGATTCCCCCTCGGAATTGAATTCTTAAATTTATTTTAAACTCCGAAACGTTCGTACGCGAGCTTTTACCTGGGCTGTTTCAAAACCTCCGGAGGTATTTTAATTTTTACCGTTGCACGCTCTCAGAAATCCAACAACGCTAATGGAAAACGCATTTTCGAACGGTAATCCTTCAAAATTTAAAGAACGCAAATGTTGTTAATCCAAGAATTATGCATTCCATAAATTATTATTAACTACGATTTATTATCTTTAACTATTTATTCAATTATTACTGTAGAAATGGGATGGAGTGGACGCAAGTTTGGAAAAGTTTGAAGAGTATTTGTGTTGGGCGATTGTCGTGTAAATGCAGAATGTTTGAACTCGAATGTTTCTAAGGCGTGAAAGATGAGCATTTGAGAAAACGTTGCTGTTGCATAGAAAATTATTAATTATGCCAGCGACGGTCTTAGACCCAACAGGCCCGGGTGGCCGAACTAGGCACAGGCAAGGCCATAAATAGGACCCATAGGGCACTTTAAGCCCTCACAAGCCTATGTTGAAAAATTTCCAACAGTTGTTCTCCGCATTGCATAGAGACTAGACGTTACCTCCGTTAGATATAAGAGTTCGTAATTTTAAATAAAGTACATTTTATCAAATCACAATCTACCATTCTAACGTCAGCTCTACGAGATTAATTTCTGGTAGAGACAGAGAACATCAAACGAGCTTACAACTCGTAAACCAACGACGCTCAACAGTTGCGACTGAGAAATTCTGGGTGGTCGTGACCGAATGCATCGAGTGAGAAAGGTTGACAATTAGAATGAAAGGAAACGAGTGTTTGGAAGAATATATGACGGGGAAAATGCGAACGCGTGGTAGAAAATGTTTGACTAACGTAGAAAAAGTGTGATTCTAAACGTTGAAGTTGCAAAGTTGTAAAGTCGTTTAAGTCGTTACTGTTAAATTGTTTTAAACATACATTTGTTAATATTCTAATCACATCACTTTTATTTATTCACACCTGAGTTACATCTTTCGCTCTACTAAAGTTATTAAAATAGAATTTTCCTATATAATGTTGGTTGTATCCTTTTGTTATCAGCGGAACACACGCTTACGTTTATTAGTTTTTAGCTCAAGTACAGAATCCTCGAAGCGCATCCTCATCTTGTCGATAAGACTATTCGGTTTACAATTTATTCACACCTGAGTTCCATCTTTCGCTGTATTAAAATCATTAAAATAGAATTTTCCTATATTACCAATTTCCGATAAAGCTTATTCTCAAATTTCACATCGACGAACGTTTCACTATTTCAAAGTCACACCGTGCCACAGAGGGGTTAACTTTCGAGATACCAACAAGCGCCACGTATTCGTCCGTAATCTCTTAGATAAAAGATCGAGATACGCGAGCATAGGTTCATCGATAAATGAGATATCATCGCGATATATCTGGCGAAGGTGAATAAACAAGAAATCATGTGTACGTGTAAAATTGTACGGGGAATATGTGGAGCCCCGAAGAAGCGCAAATACTTTAATAAACCAAAGGATGCAACTATTTCAAAGCGGACCCGAGGTCACGGAAAATGCATGATCACTTTCCGGAAACGGATGCGCTCGTTGCAGAACCATTCTGCATTCTGGCGTGGTGCATACGTGAACGAAATATGCTTTCGTTGTTTTTTTTTTTTTTTTTTTTTTTTTTTTGTAATGCAACGCGTTTCCCGTGGATACCTTCGCAGAGGCATGCGAATTCGACGTGCAATATTCACCCGCGAAAATATTTGTCCGCTATTTTTTTTTCACGAGCAATTATATACCGCATTCTGTACAATGTGGTATTTTATTGGAAGAAAAAGGAACAAACCGGTTCTGTTGCGTTTTAACAGCGCAAAGCGATTGCTGAAGGTAAACGGAGGAAGCTGATATATTCCGTGTTTGGGTGGTTAAATATTTTACTTATAATTACACGAATTCCATTACTTTTAATTACGCGAAGAATTTTAAACGGCTCGGTATCAGTGCAATATCACTTTTATGATAATATAATATTGCTTAATTTAATTTATACCACGCCAGTAATTTAATGTCACCTTCATGATGAAACAGTTCAAACAAGTCGTCGTGTTTGCTTGTTTGCTCGGTTACAAATGAACATTATATTCAACTGTGTCTTAATCGTAATTAATTGAATGTAAAGTAGAAGCACCTTTAAACGGAAACCGAACTAATGATAAGGTATCAAGTGTAATTACATGTAGTTTGTTATCTATGCTGTAACTGATGAACACTAAAACAAAACCTTCGAACAGTGACATAAAAACTTTTATCTGTAACAATATCCGGCTAGCTAAGTTAAATAAAATTTGCATTCAGGCCTCGTAATCAATTTAATTCTGCTTTATTCAACGAAACAACCACTTCGTTCATTCTCCACCCTATTTTTCAATTCTACATCGCGCAATACTTTTCCCGTCGTCCCTTGAAGAACACATTAACCCTTTGGGTACACATTTATTTAAAAATTTGTCTGTACTTGGAGCACATTTAATTTTGTGGGCAAATAAAAGCAGTAGATTTTATGCAAAAATTAATTTGTTTCGTATTATTCGTTATACGTACTCCTATATAATATTGAAATAACTTTAGGCAGTTGGTATTACGAAATACTTTTAATACTTTAAATAAACTCTGGTTACAATAAATGCATGACGTTCTGAACATGTCAAATGTAGCTAAAGGGTTAACCCCTGCACGTTTTACCCTGTTTGAAGCACGGGGGAACACGAAGGTATGTCTTTCATCAAATTTAACGAATTTGCGCGGAGACGCTAAAGGAAGCGGATGATTTAGCGTGGTCGTAACCGGATTCGTTATAAAATTAGCAATTTTCGAGCGGACGACGCAGTAAAAGCTGTTGCCGCAATCCGGACGAGAAACCGCCCTGTGTTTATGAAATATGGATAACCAATCTCGGCCTCGGCAGAAGACGCGGCGTTTGTTAGATTTTATACTTTGCTGTCGCTGGTTACGACGTATGAGCGTACACTGTCTGCTAAAGCTTCGGAATCGCCACGTAAAAGTGAAATGAAAAGGAAAAATAAATAAAAATGCACCGAAAGAAGAATTAAATTCAGAGAATTACCAACGATCAAAGTGTACTTGTTTATGGCAAGGATGTTTACGTCAAGGAAATTGGGAAGAGGGTGGCACAGCCCTCAGAAATGACAAACTTTTTGTTGCCATTAAAGCAATTATATATGGTGTTTCGGAAGGAAACGAATTTCATCGTTATTGTATTCAAAATTTTATTCCAAGCGAATAATCAGGTGTATTCAATATAAGGGATCGATTTTGAGATGTTTAACAGTAGGTTTACGGGACCCGTCAATTTGACGTGGTTTTGGATATCATGAGTAAAATTTGCAAAAATAATTACTATTATTCTTAGCAATTTTTGCTGAATTTTATTGATGGAGCGATACAAATATATCCAAATCTATTTCCCTTTCAGTTCTGCAATTTAAGATTCCTTTTGATGTATACCTATTCCCTACATTATATATATACAATGAATACTATACAAGAAATGTCCGTAAATCTAGTGTCAAATGTGTGACGGGTTTTGGACATCATGAGTAAAATTTGCAAAAATAATTACTATTATTCCTAGCAATTTTTGCTGAGTTTTATTGATGGAGCGATACAAATATACTCAAATCTATTTCCCTTTGAGTTCTGCAATTTAAAATTCTATCTGATGTATACCTATTCCCTAATATATAAATATTAGAAACAGATATACAAGAAATGTTCCTAAATCTAGTGTCAAATATGGGAAATTCTACTAAAGAATGCTTAATAACATTCACTTATATTAAACTTCATTTAGTTTAGTTAACACTAAAATTTACATATAAGACTGTTTAACCTCCGGGTCTGACAAATAAACAAACTAACTAAAGTCTGAAAATTTGCAAAACTAGCAATTGGCGACTAACAGTCGCCTCTTGAACGCAAAGGGTTAATTCTTTATCACTGACAAGAGCAGTGTTAACTGATACGAACTTCGTAGGTGTTCAGAAGCTTCCTTTCTATCCAATGTTACTTTTACGTCGGTGAATCGTTTTCCTTTTTAAAGTGAACATTTCTTTCTTCCGTTAGCTTACCAGCATTTTAAAGCTTCTTTAACACACATTTTGTTACAGCATCTTTAGAACCTCGGGAACGTATCTCTAAAGGAGTGAAATAGCGTTTACGATCCACGAAATTGTCGGAAGCATCGGAATGTCACGGGGCAGGTTTAAACTTGGATTTGCTCGTTCAAGACCAATTTATCTCACGGAGAGCGAAACAAGCTGTTCAAAATTCCATTTCAACGATATCACGTTATCAAGAGCTGTTGGACGCTTAGAAGATTTCCAAATCGACGTTTTACGACCATCGACGTCGAATAAAGTACGCGGCAAGAATTTGCGACGGCGGTGTGCTCGAAATCGGCTCGCCACAGTTCTAACAAACGAAAAACGTTCGGTACGCTTGCATAACGCACGCTTGTAGCAACTATTTTCTCACAACTTTCCATCCGACTCGCTCGCTTTCCTCCTCAGCCGTCCTCGATATCAATGAGAACACCGAACAACCATCGAACGATAAATTACGATCCATGGTTTCGCCAAGGTAAACTTGCGCTCACACGAACACACGTACACTATTTGTTTGGAAGCATTTTTTAATTTATACATGTGTCGAATCTCTCGTTAATTTCTTTATAAGCTGGAAATTTACACTCTACGTATCGATAACGATTTGTCGGACCTCTGCAGATATTTGGACGGAGAAACCTCTAAGGCAGGGCTTCTTAAACTATATTAACTACCCCAAATTGGGTCGCGTAGCAAAATTCTGCAATTTTTAATTTTAGATTTTTGTATGTTTCAAAACGAATTCTAAAACTATATATTTTCATATGTATATGTATATTGTTACCTAATAAATAAATCATTAAAAAAGATTAATTTATTTTTCTTTTATATTTGTATGGGGTCGTCAAGAAACTCGCAATCATAAATGGGGTCGTGAATGACAAAAGTTTAAGAAGCCCTGCTCTAAGGTAACACGATTCCGAATCCTTTTCTTCCTTTAACCCTTTGCGGTCGATGTCCCCGTTGCAAAATATCATAGTTTAGAAAATTAGAAAAATTAAAAATTTTTTATTTTTACGTATTATAAGTAGTGTTAAACACAACCAATTAGTTTCAACAAATTCTGTGTGTTTTAGTATGTATGTATTAACTTTAAATCTTGTACGGAAAAGACACTGGGAAACGCTAAATTTGCTACAATCTGCTGGTAACATTCCCAAAAGCGAAATCTGCCGACAGTAAAGGGTTAAATCCTCGTAATGCTTATAACGGGTAATGCTTCCAAACTTTTGGCCGATAATGTATCCCTGTGTGGTATCAGAGAATCGTCCAGTGGCCACCAGGAGACAACGAATTATTTTAAAGAAAATATAATCGGCTAAGTAAGCCATCCTGACTGCTCTTTGTTAACCGAGCACGCCTACGTTCATAAAATATAGGCTTTCGCGGAAAAGGAACGTCTGATAGAGATATTTATGAGCACGGCCTACAATCGTATATTTCGTCTCGCTTTCAAGCACCATGCTGCACACGATCAGGATATATCTTCTGTTTCTCTCCCCCCACTTCTCTCTCTGTCTGTCTGTCTCTCTCTTTGAATCATGTTCATTCTCACAGACCAAACACCGACGGGTGATAATGATAAATCCGTCGGAGAAGCACAGACGATGGTACAACACCGTGTTTCAGAATTATTATTGCAGCAAAAGCTCAACAGGGGGGAAGAACTCACAGAGGAGGAGGCAAAAGGGTTTCGACAAACAAATCAGCTGGATTAATCGTTTCTTTATTTTCACGTGAACTCTAATATCTACGTGCGGCTCCTTCACACCATATAATTCTGAAGCAGGGATGTTCAGTCTGCTGAGAGTTTAAGGGATTTTATTGTTTTTGTGGGAACTTTCAACGTTCGATACGATGTTTGCATTGCAACGTTCTATTAACAGCTTTAATAATAATTTGCGATAAACAAAAGGAGGTGACTTAAAATTTTATATAACAGATACTTAAAAAGTATCATCTAAACTTTATTATCTAAACTTCGCTGCTTCGATGGAAGCGTATCGTCATCCAGGGACAGGTAACAGCCGATTTGAGCTTTGGAATTGATTTGTCCGAACGAATGAAGTACATTCAATCATTAGATACAGTCCGCTCTATCAATTTAGTTCTACGCGTTGTTTAATCGTCGCTAATACTGCCGACGTTGCAGTCGCGCACACAAACAAGTCAAATTGACTCGTTTCAGGCAACGTATACCCAACGTCCGGCAATCTAGTGTTAAAGAAGTTTCATATTATAGGAAAGGTTATAAATGAAAAAAGGAAAAGAAAGAAGAGTGAATAAAATAATAAATATACGTGTATTTAATAAAACTAAAACGACACAAACGAACACAAAATAACAAACTACGCTTATGCTTCGCAAACTACGCTTATGCTTCGCAAACTACGCCTATGCTTCGTAAACTACACAGTTCTTCGCTCTACGCTGGCTACTTCGCTTCTCCCTTCACCGTCCAATACTTTCTCCCTTCGTCGTCTAATACTTTCTGTCTTCACCGTCCAATACTTTCTGCCCCGCGCTCGCATTTTCCCCGTCATATACTCTTCCAAACACTCGTTTCCTTTCATTCTAATTGTCAACCTTTCTCACTCTACGCATTCGGTCACGACTACCCAGAATTTCTCAGTCGCACTGTTTTATCAAGTTCTCATCTTTCACGCCTTAAGCCGCGTCCACATAGAAGAGAACAGTTCGCGAGCAGCTCGCGAGCAGCACACGAATTGCTCGCGTGCGGTTCGCGAGCTGTTCGCCAACAGCCGCGTCCACATAGAAGAGAACAGTTCGCGAGCAGCTCGCGAGCAGCACACGAATTGCTGGCGTGCGGTTCGCGAGCTGTTCGCCAACGGAAAACGCAGCATATCCAGACTGGAGCTCGCGAACAGTTACAAGCTTGTTCGCTCTGAATTCATGGGCAGTTCGCTATAAGCTTTTGCCATATACTGTTACAAACGCGTCCAGATACGCTTCGAGCTCGCGAACAGTTTCTTTGATGTACCGCTTCCCGAGCGAACACTGTTCGCTGTTCGCTGAGGAGTTCGCTGCTCGCTGCTCGCTGTTCGCGAACAGCAGTGTGGACGCGGCATTAGAAACATTCGAGCCGAAACATTCTGCGTTCACGCGACAATCGCCCAACTCAAGTACTCCTCCGACCTTTCCAGCCTCGTATCCGCTCGATCACATTCCTACAATATTTACGATTAATTTGCGGCACAGTTACCGAAATCAGTATTCTCGTTCGGTGTAACGAAAGATCCGGTGTGGGCACTGCGGGTTTAATTTTCAGGGAAAAATTGAACCGCAGAGTTGGCCGCAGCCACGATTAGACCCCAAGATTCGAACGAACGGATACGTCTTGCTGCGAAGGGATGAGGTGGGACGAAAGGCGGGCAACCGTTCCGGTAAATAAGCTTCTGCGGTTTGCTGGATTTCATGGTGGATTCGCGCGTCTACGAAATACAACCGTTCGTTCCGGGAGAATGCCTGCCCTGCGAACAACCTGCGATCGAACGTGGGGATTCGCTTAATTTCTCGCAGAACGGATTCACCGGATCCTGACAAGAAAAACTCCCGGAAAGAGCTTTGCGGTGTCCGTTATCCGATCAAATCAATGCGACACGGGCGACGAGGGTGGGCGCAACGAAAAGTTCGAGGGAAGTTTCATTTTTGAACGCGACAGCATCCACTTGTATATTGTTGGTGGAATGGGACGAATTGTGATGAATTCGATTAACACTATTCCTATCACGATCGGTCAAATGACCGTTTTTAAAATTTCGATTAGAATTTCACATATACAACGTAATTGAATCGCCTTTAAATTTTATACTTTTCCTAAAATAAACCTATAATGCATTTTTCAATATTCACTTTTTTTTCAATTGTTTAGTTTCTAAGAAAAATTTGTAGTCTGTTTTACGTGAGAATGTCGCGATAGGAATAAGTATACGTGAAATGTCGGTAGGAATAGTGTTAATCACAGGTGAATATAAAACTTTTTATTGGATTAAATATCATAAACTAATACGGTGCGTAACAAAAAGATAGATCCATTTGCATTTTCGTTCTTAACTTCGATACTGTATAATTTTATTTGACTGAAATTGATCGCAGTATTTATAATAATAAAAATGCTGGGAAATATTGGGGTAAAATTTATTTTTAGTACGGCTTCTCAGTTTTGCATAGTGAACATTTTTTGTGGTTTTACTCAACTTTTTACTGTAACAAATGTTTTGCACATTTGCATTTTCGTTCTTAACTTCGATACTGTATATTTTATTTGACTGAAATTGATCGCAGTATTTATAATAATAAAAATGCTGGGAAATATTGGGGTAAAATTTATTTTTAGTACGGCTTCTCAGTTTTGCATAGTGAACATTTTTTGTGGTTTTACTCAACTTTTTACTGTAACAAATGTTTTGCACATTTGCATTTTCGTTCTTAACTTCGATACTGTATATTTTATTTGACTGAAATTGATCGCAGTATTTATAATAATAAATATGCTGGGAAATATTGGTGTAAAATTTATTTTTGGTATGGCTTCTCAGTTTTGCATAGTGAAGATTTCTGTTGGTTTTGCTCAACTGTTAACCGTAACAAAATGATAGATCCACTTGTAGAAGAATAGAGAATTGAAGAAATTAAAACGTAAAGTTGAACAATTTATAAAACATAGAGCTCATAGAACATACAAACGTAGATTATAAATTGTAATAATTGACCGAAAACGAATATTTGTGAGAAAAGTAATTGAATATTAAAATTGCAATTGCATTCGATGAAAAATGTAGGTTAGTTATTCTATCAATTTCGTGAGTCACTGTACGTGATATGTACTTGCACTTTCAGCGATAGTAGAGGATAAAATTTAATATTAACGTTAATTTCAACGTTAAAGATGCTTCCACCGTTTAAGTTTAGCATGCGACTGGTCTTAGTAGGTATTTTATTTTTAATTCGTACGAAGGCTTTTAGAACCTTTTTGCGGTTTACGAGAATATTCATTATTTACATTTCACGCGTGACGTAGATACACTTGTAGCTGCATTAATGTTTTCAGCAGCTTTATATTCACCAGAATTAACATAATCTTAAATTTGTCAGAAAAAACTTTTCTCTCTATTCTTTACTCTGTCAATATTAAATTTATTACTTTTTTTTTAAATCAAATTTACACATTCTTTGAATATTGGTGGTTTGATTAAAAACAAGCTACCTATTAATATTTCTATTATAAATTGTTCTACCGCCAATAATGTATATATCTTCAACACTCAAACAGTATTTTATTCGCGTTCCCATTTTTAATACAAATTTTAGTGCAAAACAACGCACTGGCCTAATTATTATATTTATACAAGATAGTGTATATGTTTTTTTTTCATCGAATAAAATTGTCGAGGTTCTTCTTCTCAATTTAAATGTCTCGCAGGAATTTTAAGGTCTCTTGATGCGACAAGGATTACCTGGAACGCGGGACGCATTCGCGATCAACTGGATCGTAAATTTGCACGTTTGCCCGACGGGCACGTGATGTGCGTAATCTAATAGTTGTCGGATGACTCGATTATTGGTTACAACGGCAGAACGATTGTTGCTTCGGGCTTCGTAAAATCCCTCTGTGTTTTATTTGACCCGGTACGCGCGTGGAATTCAACCGAATCGGAAACCGGCAAGCTTCTATTCAGAACGGTTCCTCGTTTCATCATCGCGAAATCGGGTATAATTTGTACCACTGTTTTCACAACCTTTGATTTATAATCAATTAAACTTGTGTACGCACGTATTCGCTTTAATTTATTTTAACGCTTAATATTGTACATTGAATAAAAATAAAGCATAAAATTAACTTAACCCTTTCGTCCTGAACGGTACACATACAGTGGCAAAACTTTGTGGGTATGTAAATCGTAATAGTATACGTATGAATTAATCTCTTCTTTTCATCTAAATGCCATTTTAAAAGGGTGAAACCAGCGTTGAAGTTTCTGAGTTTTCTCTCATTTTTTAAAGATAACTTTGTAATGGTACTTGATGAAGCAAAACCTTTCAAATAGAAAATGTTTAATTTTTAATACTTTATCGCCCTGTAATAAAAAAAAGGAACACAAAAGCTTGTATTCAAGCTCGTTATCAGCCCCCTTAAAAGATATTTTTCCGCCAAAAAAATTGCTCCATGTAGGACACACCATGCTCCGTATACACATAAAGTTTGATTGAAATCAGAATTTCAGAAGTAGATGAATTTCCTTATAATACAGTGTTCGAATACTTTTTGAAGCCACTGTATGTACCAGCACGATTTGAAAATTATATGTGTGTGAAAACGTATTATTTATAATCAATTTAACATGATAAACATACTTTGATTATTATTGGATCAATATTTATATTCTGGGACGAAAGGGTTAACCTGTAAAATTGTATCAACTGTTATAACAGAATATTTTTCAACAGTTATAAAAGTTACAAAAGAAAATTAATTGAATTACTACAGCGATACTTTTATTCAGTTATTTAATTTGTTACATAGTTATTTTTACTTTTTATTTAATAATTCTGATTGTTTAGTAACAAGGAAAAATGCAGCTGTTCGATTATGTCGGTAAGAACAATTCGATTCATAATGCAAGAACAGGTTCCGCGTTCTCTAATAACGGCAGCATAAATCTAAATGTAAAGAGCGAAGGGATAGTAAAAAATAAAGCTGATTAAAGAATTAAAAACTTTTCTGCGTTACTTCTGTTATCACTGTTAAAACGGAGAATGTATTAGCTGTCCCAATTTTTACGAACATTTTTAAACGAAGTATTTCTTAACCTTTTTGTAAATGGAACACAGCTATTTAAAATACTTTTAATTTTAACTCTAAAAATACGAGTTGCAATTCACCGTTAAATATCGAGTTTTATGAAACAGGTCTTCTGTTATTTTTCTTTTACACAAAATTACAAATCACCGAATGGCTTCGTAGCATCGAATTATTTTGAACTCGAAAGGATTGTACTTTTAATATTTTTATTATCAATCGCACTGTGTTTTACCGTGAACGTTTAACCCTTTCGCTTCGGTTGTCCAGTCCGCCGAAATACCATCACTGAACGGAAGCGTGCAACAGAAATATGCACAGTGCGCGTAGTTTCTCTAAATACGTTTTTCAAAGTCTTAAATAACAACTGTGCTGAATAAAAGAATCATTGCTCTAATTTAACAAGTATATTTACAATTTTAAATATGAAAAGACGTACAAAATTATTAAAATACAAAGTACATTTGGATACCGCCTATAAGCGGCGCTCGAAGCGAAAGGGTTAACATTGCTAGAAAACGCTCTGTTTTTGCCCCTTTCTCTCATCTCTCACCTACGAATCTCTAGACAACAACGCCTCTCACTTTGCGACATCGTTTCTATACTCAAAACTTGTAAGACACCCTGCTGCACAAAGCGCCATCGCGTGCACTCTCGACCTTTACTACGGGCCCTTTGGCGAATTAACCGGAAAACAATATTCTCGAGGTTCCAAGGGACCCCGAGCAGCGGACAAAGCTATCGGTGGCTCCCTCGGCGAAACCGTAAAGATCAACGGGTTTATTTAATATTCATGAAACAACCGTGAATGTTTAACGCGCGCTCGCCCGGTCGGGGACTACGTAAAAAATTCACGGGAATTCTGATCGATCCCGAAGGGTGGGGAGGGGCGGAAAAAATCTGGTGCACGAACGAAAAAGGAAACTTTAACCAAGGGATCAGCAGGCTGAGTGAATCTCAGCCTTTTAAATCGGCTTCCGGTCAAGTCTCGAGCAAACTTTCGCGTCGAGCTCTCTCGGCTTGCTCAAGATTTCTAGGATTAACCACGCCTCTATTAAACGATTCGATTCACCGACACACCGTATCGGAAACAGCCTACAGCTGATTAAGATTAAACAGAACCGGATGAAAGATCGATGGAGAACGGTTCGTGCCACCATCGTCGAGGCTTAGATCGAATGATCTACTTATCTTGATGTTTAATGGAAACGCTTTTTTAATATTCACCGTTTTACAGCTCTCAATTTATCTACCTTCTTATACGAAATCGCTCTATTTCCCGTTAAACTGTTAATTTCTCAAGAGTGTCAGAAGAGATACGAAGCAAAAGAGATTGGTACTCCTTTCTTCGAGTGCATTTCTAATTTTTAACAGCATGGTGCATCATTAATTTATTATTTTATGGAAAGATGTTTTTAATAGATTTTATTTTTTACAGTTTATTTTTATAATTCCTTGCTATTATTTATTATATCTTTTTTTTTGTATGTAAAAACGGGATACGTTAAAACGATGTCAATTTGTTTTTTTTTTTTTAGGTATAATTATTTTTAATTTATTCAATGCTATTCCAGAGCTGTGCTTGCTGTTACATCTTGTCCAATTAATTTTTAACGAGAACGCTCAAATTTATTTTAGCCGGTTATTCGTAGGAACGTAAATTACCTATTAAAGCAACAGTGGTTTATGTAGGTAATATTCAAGCACTATAATCTCTGCCCCGTGGTGGCAGAAGTTTCCAATTAAACTACAAAGTAACTTACACATTGTTCGTTAAATTCATCACGAACTAGTTTCCCATTGTTGAACTCAAACCGTGGTAGTACATCTTCATCTTGAATTAACCGTTAAGCGAAACATTTTCGTAGCTACACCACAATTTGGTCTGTATTTACTAGCGATTCGAAATCGCGCTGCGAATACACCTATTTTCGGCTGAAAACGCCGATATCCGTAACCAAACACGAACTCGACGATAAAAAGTTGGATGCTGAATGCAAAATTGGACTCCGATCGAGCACGTATAATTTTTCAGAATTTTTGGATTCCTTTTCTTTCCCTCTCTCTCTTTTTTCGCAATAGCCAGTACGCTGACTTACTACTGTTCTAATTGTAAGTACTATCTTCTCCCAAATCCGTTATCCAACGCGCATCGATCCTTCTGCGCGCGATTCAATAATAACGTTAAAATCCACTTCTAGCGTGAGCCTCCCACTCATTAATTAACAATCAATCAAAGTATTTTTCGAAATAAAAATCTGAATGCAAAGTTGGACCCCGATCGAGCACATATAATTTTGCAGAATTTTCGCATTCCTTTTCTTTCCCTCTGTCTCTTTTTTTCACAACGGTCAGTACGCTGATTTTCTACTGTCCTAAGTACTATCATCTCCCAAATCCGTTATCCAACGCACACCTTATTTGATCTATATTATTGCGGAGTGTAATAAACACTGATGGCTCGGCGCTGAGGAACCGTCATTAACCAAATTGTCGTTTAAATATCCTGGCCATCATTTCCACCAAGAGAGGTTCGCGATGCGACTCGCCCAAATCCGTTATCCAACGCGCATCGATCCTTCTGCGCGCGATTCAATAATAACGTTAAAATCCACTTCTAGCGTGAGCCTCCCACTCATTAATTAACAATCAATCAAAGTATTTTTCGAAATAAAAATCTGAATGCAAAGTTGGACCCCGATCGAGCACATATAATTTTGCAGAATTTTCGCATTCCTTTTCTTTCCCTCTGTCTCTTTTTTTCACAACGGTCAGTACGCTGATTTTCTACTGTCCTAAGTACTATCATCTCCCAAATCCGTTATCCAACGCGCATCGATCCTTCTGCGCGCGATTCAATAATAACGTTAAAATCCACTTCTAGCGCGAGCCCCCAACTCGCTAATGAACAATCAATCAAAGTATTTCTCGAAATAAAAATCTGAATGCAAAGTTGGACCCCGATCGAGCATGTACAATTTTGCAGAATTTTCGCATTCCTTTTCCTTCCCTCTCTCTCTTTTTTTTCACAACAGCCAGTACGCTGATTTTCTACTGTCCTAAGTACTATCATCTCCCAAATCCGTTATCCAACGCACATCGATCCTTCTGCGCGCGATTCAATAATAACGTTAAAATCCACTTCTAGCGCGAGCCCCCAACTCGCTAATTAACAATCAATCAAAGTATTTCTCGAAATTCCCCAAACACAGCCCGACACCGTTGCGTTGCCGCGAAACTTGATTTACCGGGCAGGAAAACGGCTGACAAATAGTACGTCCCCGTGTATATTACAATGCGGTGTGGTCGTGGCCACTTTATCGAAACGTGTCCATACACATCGGCCGATTTCTATGCTGTGTCGGCCTGTTTATCCGCCGGACATCATCGATCTTGATCGCAGTTCAAATTTCGGCCTGCTGCGAAACGATAATACGCGGCGATACATCAACCGTGTGCTCCAAGGGAATAATCCCGAATGGCGCGAACGCGTACACACTCTTTTAATACTCGCTACGTTTCTGTCCGTTTCGTTATCGTTCATCATCGATTTCTAGCTATCGTTCGATCGCTTTCGAACGTATTGCGACATTATTGTGTCAAAGACCCCATATAGTTGAGGCCAGTGGAATTTTTGTAAATCCGTCGAGGAAACGATGAACGTAAGACTGATACTTTCAGATGTATACAATACTATCGGTCAAACGTTAAGAATTGTCCATAGGTTTTATGAAACATTTAAATTTAGGACAAAAGGTGTTTAGAATGGTCTGACATCTCAGAAAGCTCTTCCACGAAAAGTTTATCAGGATAAAGGAGGCTTCTGTTAAAATTAGTCAGATTAATTTCGGACGAACAATAAATTGTTACAGGAGATTTGATATGGTTGCAATTCTGAAAGTGATTCCAAACTTTTGGTATCAACGGCGTTTTCTCTAACACATTTTTTCTTCATAGATTTTTGGATCTGTGGCCCACAGACTTCCTAAAACTGCATATCGTGACTCGAATTCACGCGTGTGTTTAACACTATTCCTACTGACACTTCACGTAAATTTATTCCTATCGCGACATTCCCACGTAAGAGAGACTACAAATTTTTCTCAGAAATTAAACAATGAAAAAAGAAGTGAATATTGAAAAATGTATTATAGGTTTATTCGAGGAAAAGTCTAAAATTTAAAGGCTGTTCGATTACGTTGTATACGTGAAATTCTAATCGAAATTTTAAAAACGGTTATTTGACCAGTCGTGGTAGGAATAGTGTTAACACCATTACTGTACTCAGATTATTATTTATTCCAGAGTGAGAAAGAGAGGAAAGAGAGAGAATATTTGTTACTTCTCAATTTTTACCGTCGCTTCAACGGATAAACACGATCGACGCGCATAATCTGCTACATTTTTCGTTTGTACGCAGCAAAACATTGGTCAAATATTTGCAGGGCATCGATATCGAACGTTCTACGATCGGAGCAACAAAGCTCAAACTGGTAGAATTAATTTGCTTTTGTAGCGTTTCGTAAATAGAACGCTACTCTTTGTTTTGCGAATATTTTATCATTACTCGATGCTTAATATCGGCTCCGGTGAGTAAGTAGACAATTCCTTTTTCCTGTTTCCTGTTCCAACAAGGGAGAATCGTGTGGCGTAGATAATACGAGGATGCGGGACGTTCGATTTACTTATGGGCAACGATTGAAGAATGTTGTGGTATTTGAATATCGAAATTGTTCCGATATGATTCGATATTGGAAATTAGAAGGTTCAATAGCGGAAAATGAGTTCGGTTAGAATTTTTGGCATTTCAAACTAGAATAGCGAAATACTTTTTGATTTAACGCTGTGTAGCTCGAATTGCAATATTGGGAAATCAGGAAATTAGAGATTCCGGTACTTAAAATTAACGAAACTAATCAAACAATTATTTTACCGTATTTAATCGCGATACGTTATGCGCCACGTATCAATTATAGAAATTTAATATCTTTTTATCACGCGATGAAATAACATTAATTATCATTCCTCTTATTTCACTCGACCATTATACGGAACATCATCTTCGCTCACTTAGCGGAAGCCATGTTTCTAGTTAATATCATGGGTCGCCGGTGACCCACATTGCATGAAACGTGTTAATTGCTAACACGTTGTCAGTTATATAAATTAATTGCCAGTTATACGCGCATAATTATCCAGTTTGTCAAACAGGTGTACGACCGTAGCCGTGCAACTACTAATTTCTAAGAATTAGTATAATACCCAATTAAACTTTTCGTAAATCTGTATCTACGTCAAATTAATTATTCAAACATTTGGTGATTTATTTCAATTAAACATTACTCACGAAAAAATTACGAAATTAAATCTTCAGGTACGTTCGTTGAGATCGCATTCAAACCAATTTAATTAACTTCGTTCCATCGAATCTTCGATTTTAAACTTTCCTTCTTTCTGTACATACACAGTGACCGACAAAACTGGCAAAGTTCATAAATTACACTTTTGATCAAACCGAACTGTAAATTTACCGTACGATCAGTCCTTATTAACCGATTCAATTTATAGTTACCGACTGTATCACAATCGTATAAAAAGTGTCAGAAAGGGAAGTACTCCATCAGTTTCGCGAGTCACCGTATATGAAACCGCCCCCCACAAAAGAGTGAACTATTTATCAAGAGATCGTGTCCCGTTGGCGTTATTGAAATCTACAGTTCACCGTTGGTACTCCTATTAAACGTGTCCCAGTGAACCACGAAGAACGTAGGAAGTAACGAGCAACACGGCCAAGTCATCGTTCATACTTGATTTTATACCCGCCCGATAATCGCGTCGTACATTCGAACGGCACACGCCACTAGGTTACTTGTTGGCATAATCAACCGGATCATTGCCTCTCCTCGGGGCCCCTTTTTTCTCGTCAACACAACGTGAATTAAATCGTGCACTACGTATGCAGTGTTACGTAAAAGTTTGTTAATTCCTTCGCACTCTTTGAAAATGTCTTTATACATTAAAATCTTAATTTCTTTCCTTGAATTCTTTCTTTTCTCTGGCCCTCTACAAATAATCCCACATTTGTTTTCTAATATTTACGGTAACTTATCATTTTTCTAACATTTTATTCTAAAAAACAATATCAGATTCCTTGTTTTAACCCTTTGCGCTCGAGAGGTGACTATTAGTTACCAAATGATAGCTTTGCAAATTTGTAGAATTCAGTTAGTCTGTTTATTAGTCAGACTCGAATTAAACAGTCATATATGTAAATTTTAGTATATTACTTAACTAAATTAAATAACGTTTAATATAGGCAAATCTTAGATCGCTTCGAAATTCTAAATTTTTGAAGTTAGTATCATTAGACGATTAATAGTCACCTCTCGAGCGCAAAGGGTTAAGAGTACAGATAATCTGACAATGAAATGATTTAAGCATTCACAAATTAGTACGGCTATGCATGTAATTCTATTTTCAACGATTCACGAATAAATCATTCTTTTCCGAGTCCTTTTCTCTTCCCAATCCTCTGCGAATAATCCCAATAATATTCTAAATACTTAACCCTCCACGCAACCTATAATGTCTATATCGATTCATAAATCTGTGCACGCGTTCACTTTCCTTTTACAGAAAGCACTGTCGGATTCCTTCATCCCGGAACCATAAAACTCGAGTACAATAGTCGAAACTGTCCAGTCGCCGACAATTATCCAACTCTAATCGTAATCACGAGATCTCGACGAAACTTAAGCTTGAGACTTTTGCGCGGCGCTGTATACCGGCAAGTAAAACGCGAGGGGGGGCTCAACACGGTGAATATTTATGATTCTGTTAACGTGTTCGCGCGAAACTTGATTTATGAGGGCCCATTGTTCCCGTCATTCATCAACGTGTACGCGATAACCAGCCGGAGAACCAGCGGATGATATCTTCCCGGCTCGCGGCGCGTTTTTACTCGCGGTGTTACTCGTACAACTTCATCTATGGGGCCCCGTAGTGTGCTCAAGCCGGGTATCGATGCGCCCGAAATCGATATTTGTCACGGACAAACGCGTCGCTCGCGTATGATAGCCGGGAGACTGACGTGATATGGAAATAATAAAAAAAAAAGGGAGATAAAGGGGGAAAAAAAGTGTAAACCGCTGCTAGTCGCGCGATATTTGATGCACGAAGACAAATATTTTGTCGGAGAGGACCGTGGCCATGGATATCGAGGGTATAGATTCCTGGCACTAATAAATTTCTCGTTCCCCATCGTCGAGTTTACCGCGGGGACGACCTCGCGCACCGGAAGTCTTCGGCTGCGAGGAGTCGTCGAATGTTTTTCACTGCGTAAACACAACTAGAGCAACTGGAAGGTACGGTGTACGGGAGAAGGCAGTGGTTAACACTAGAACTACCAGAGCAGTCAAAATGACGAATTGATGATTATTTATAGCAACCTTATGAATTCACTTTACCAGGCTTCCAAAATTTACTATGATTTTCTGCATAAGGCATAAATAAAGATTTGTTTTCTGTGTACTCGATGTTTTTTCATGTAATTTTCAATTTGATCTGTTCCATACAAATAAGTACACTGTAATCGTCGATAATTGTAGTGTTAAAAGTACGAGATCAGTTTGTTTCTTAGGGTAAACTAATTTTATAGCACGAAATCGTGTGTATCTGTAACGCTCAGTGCACTATGATTCAATGGACCGACAAGATGGCCGCCGGTGTGTCAATCGATGCTCTTATATATCATTCGATGTTCTTATTTATAATTTTTTGTGTTGGAATAAAATCTAACCTAGGCTAATTTCTTCGAAACTGAGCTGTACTTATATATATATTTATTTATTTCGTTATTTAGTTTACTTTTTGTTTTATTTATTTTACTTAATGTTATACGGCACATGTAATTCAAGAAGATAAATGGACTTATATTAATTTGACACTCCACTTTCTTATTGTTACTTGCTTTCAATAATACGAACAGTAATGGAAATGTTTACAAAAATAGAGGAACATACAAAACGCGAAGGTAGAGTACCTGTGCGTCATATTTAAAAAGCAGAACGAATCTCCACCTAGTTTTCGCTTCTATCTACTTTCCATCTAGCTTCGATTCTTCAAAACTTGCATTTGCATACAACACATTCGCACTCTACTTACCCCGCGCGTATTCGTTTATCAGTAAATAACGCTTCACCCCTTTTATCACGGCTCAGCCTGATCCCCTCGACCCCTAGCCTATGCCCGGTGATCGAAGTACGATCTAACGCTTCCCTATATCTCACTCAACCCCCGACGTACGGAATAGAGATAAAAACGGGGCACAAAAACGGGAAAGAAAAGGGGAAGCATTGGTTACGACGTTATAAAACGTGCTCGACCCCGGTTCGTCTTCTATTTACGTTTGTCGCGGGATATACATACGAATACAGTAGCGGACAAAAGTTTAAGACGAGAGAATAATGTAGAACATAGTTTTACGGTCTGCAAATATTGTCTGTCGATTCGTTTTAATTCTTATTACGGTAGAACACTATTTATCGATTAGCACAGAATGCAAATTTTGTTTAATCCTTAGTGCTCTGTTGGCTCTGTTGCGGAGACATTCTGTATTTAACCCTTTGACTACGGTAGACTATGACACGCACCGATCGTACCATACGGTGAAATTTTGGCTAGGAATGCATTTTTGTAAAAATATATTTCAGTAATGAAAAAACTGAATTTCTGACTATATTAAAACAATATTATTTATTTATTTGTATTCTGAACCAAATTGCTACTGTAAATATCAGGGCCTATATAGGAGCCTTTAGTGTCAGAAAGCTAAATTGCGTTGAGCGCCTTTAGGCGTCCTCAGTCTCAGGCGTCTGCAATGGGATAAGCGCCTACAGGTGCACTCAATGTCACAAACGTAAAATTTATAAGCGCCTATAGGCGTCCACAGTAGCCTAGGGGTTAATGCGATTACGTTCCAGATGCTTTGTCATTAAGTTTTTTTCCGACCTATTTTTATAATTAAAGATACGAAAGAAAGTTACGTTGAGAATGTAAAGTTGAGCGATGGTAAACACGTATTTCCTACGAAGAAATCAGAATTGTCTGAAAAAGGGATTATTGCGTATGAAGAAAAGAAACGCATGGAGCACTAAGGGTTAACATGCTATTCCTTATAAATTAGTTGATTTAATTTCGTTGATTCTTCGGTCTTAACTCTTTGCGCTCGAAAGATGGCTGTTAGTCACCAAATGAGAGTTTTGCAAATTTTCAGACTTTAGTCAGTTTGTTTATTAGTTAGACTCAGAGGTTAAATAGTCTCATATATGTAAATTTTAGTATATCAATTACTAAACTAAGTAACGTATCATATAGGCTAGTCTTAGTAAGGTTAAATAGTCATATATGTAAATTTTAGCACATCACTTACTAAACTAAGTAACGTATCATATAGGCTAGTCTTAGTAAATATTTCGAATTTGAAAATTTTTGAAGTTAGTATCATCAAAACGACCTAACAGTCACCTTTCGAGTGCAAAGGGTTAAACTTTTGTCCGCTACTGTATGTATACTGTCAGCCTCAGCCGCCCGACCATCCGACGTTTCTTCATTCGACCGAATCCCGATCCCGGCAATAATCCCTATTAATTTTCCAGGCAAAACGCTTCGTCGGGCGAATCAATCGAGGCTGTCAGCCGAGATCCGCTGATCGGAGCACGGGAAATCCATCGGACGTGTATACGTTCCGTTCTTGCCTCTCGCGGTCTCCGCTGTTTCTTTTCTTATTTGCCCGACGTCATGTGTCGAGATATCGACGTGCGCTGACTCGCGCACGTGGAATCGGGATGTCGTTTATTTTGGCTGGGATTAAAAATCGTGCTTTCATGTACGAGCAGCGGTTAACCTTGGACGGGTGCTCCGTTTCTTTCTTTCCCGTTTTTTTTTTTTTTTTTTGAGTGGGTACAGGCCGTTGAAAACACAGAATGGTAATTAATTGACGGGGGCATCGTTGATGCTCTTTCTTTGGAAAACGTCAGGTGGGCGAGCGAGTTGCGAGATTTCTATTGATTTATGGATCTATGGATAGCATACTAACGAACGAAATGTGTGGGTGAAACTGAGAATTTTTAAATATTCTTAAACCATAATATAATATCAAGTTAACATATAATTTTTACTGATTTTTTCGATAAAAAGTGTTCCTCGATTTATCACTGTGTATATAATTTCACAGAATTATCGAGAATCAAATTATTCCTTCGTGTTTAAAATAATTATGATTGAATTTCCTGACAACAAGCTTTGTTCAACATCTGTACATCTTAAAACCTTGATATTAACCTTTTGAGTGCTGTGGATGCATACATGCGTTTGTCAATTTTTGTTTTCTTCACCTTTGTGACTTTTTCCATGGCCACACATTTCGGCGTTAACCTTTCAGTGCTAATTAAAGTTGCTTGTAGGGACCATGGACGAAAATATGCGTTTGCCGATTTTTTCGATCTTCTGATTACTGCAACGCGATTGTCAGTGCACGAATAACAATAACGTGCAGTCCCTTCGAAACACTTAGGCTAAGAGTATTCAGTGCTCAAAGGGTTAAATTAATCATCGTCTGCCGATCCAGACGAGTCGCAGAATAGATAACGTAAGACGGTTCAAAATAGTCTTTGGCCCAGGCCTATGTGACTTTTCCTATGAGAACTTCCGCCAAACTTTTCTTTGTCATCGGAAGATATAAAGAATTCATCGAAAACCCCGAGCTTTATAACGAGAACGTTATATGACACGGTCTTCCAATTCAAACAAACTTTTGTTCTCGATTGTACGGTCGACTGGTCGATTTAATAAATCTATCTCCACTCTTTTTTCTAACACAAAAACTGAACAGCGTGATATCGCGTTGCTTATAACAATCGTTAAGTTCGTTTCAGCCCCGAATGGAAAAGTGACCTATAAATTCGAAACCGGGGATGCTTTCTCATTATATCGGTACATTCAATAGCAGAATCAATTTGTCGATTCGGCTCTCTTAACAACTACACTCGGTCATCGCTCGAATTTTCGTCTTTCCACTCTTTACACCCCGCCCGGCGGAATAATGAAGGCAATCGTGCGTCTCCAATGAAATTTTGCGCCCGTCGAAAATTGCGCGCTTATACCGAAACGCGACCATTATTATTTATGGTACACATAGAACACGTAATACCGGTACACGAGTATAGAAATCACAAATACGGCGTATAAGCTGGTGCTGTTGCTGCACCACTCGTTGCATAACGGACGCGAACGAAACGACAGGAACGAAATAACCAACGGTGCGCGTACAGTCTCGCTCGAAAGTTTTAGGACACTCGTTTTCTTTTTTCTAACCCTTTGCACCCGAGAGGTGATTCTTAGACGTTTAACAGATTAAATACCAATGTATTTAATACGTTAGATTTTTACGTTGTAAGTCCCAATGTTCTCATTTCAAGACAAATATAAAAGCAAATTATTTGCAGATTCATTTGGTTAAATATTTTTTAAATTATTTTTTATGTGTTTCTTAATGTGTATATTCTGTAAAAATCCGTCTAACAATATAGAAAAAAAATTAATATTTAATGGGTTAATAAAATGAACATCAGAGATCTTCAAATGCAAAATATTTACGTTAAGATTTTAGTTCAGTTAAGTAACATACTAAAATATACATGTATTGATTATTTAACTATTTGCGTTTGAAAATTTTCGTAACTATCAATTGGTGACTAACGAGAGCAAAGGGTTTGCCTCTCGAACACAAAGGGTTATAAGCCCTTCGCAAATCACATCGATCAAGCATTTTGGCACTGAAATTTCAAATAAATTCTAAAAGTGGAATTTATTTAAATTTTAGTACCAAAATGCTTGATCGATGCTCAACTTTTTACGTTCGTCAATTGTTTCTTGCAGTTAATCGGTTTGGTAAATGAACAACTCAAATAACGAACCCTTAAGATTTAATAATCTGTATAACACCAGTAAATTTGAATTTGCATAAAAATAAGCAGTCTGGTAAACAGTGTTCTGAGACTTTTGAGAGCGAGTGTATCTCACGTGTGTGCACGTTTCTATCGTTTCAAGATCGATTCTATCGGAAGAGATCATCGGTCGAGCTGTCAGTTCGTGTTCATTTACAATCGGCAAGGATAATACGTTTTTCTTTTTGTTTAAACGTTTCGTGCCCTCGGATGGTCATGGTTTGTGACGTGAACCGATGAAGCGCTAGCGATAAGTTCAGTTCCATTTTCGCGTTTGTCTTGCACCAGCGTATTACAATGAAAGTGAAAACTTCGAAAACGCTGAATTTTACCTCGCTCGCTCAAATTACCATTTAATCACGTTATTTACACTGCTGCGGCCCTCGAGATATTTTTGTCCCAGACGTAATTCCATTTCGTTAACAAATCTAATTATGTTCGGGCAATAGATAAATATATGTCTTTCATTACGACACCAAATACTTATTTTTCATCGAATTAGTAATTCTTTTTTACTGTAATCGTACCACGTGTTTTTATAACGAATCGTACTACGATGTGACTCTCAGTCACTTATGAGGATCATGGGAATAATTAAAATGTTATTGTTCTTGTTCATAGCTTAAATTCATTTATTTACACAGGCCATTGCATTTTTAGAAATGCAATATGAAAATCTGTGACTCAGAGTCGCATCGTGACACCATTATGGTTAATGAAATCGAAGGACTTTTGATTGCAATAAAATGTAAGAAACGGGTTAAAATCTGTATAAAGTCTTACGTATTGTTAGGGATCGACAATTATTGTATGTATTATGAAAACTGGCTTTGATTAATTACCACGGGATCTGGTCCTGGCCATCGCCTATCCCCTGGGCTAGGGCCTAACCCATCCGGATAACCACCACCCTTCTATCAATAATTTTCTTTTCCCTCCATTTTCCCTCTACCTTATAATTGTCCACTTTCCTTTCCCACTTCCTATTTTCCAAACCTTTAAAAAGGCACTCGGCTTTCACCTACGGGTACAAGCAAAAAGAAGCAAAACGAAGAAGCATACTAGTAATTCACAAATCGCACCACCCGGGGAGTAACAGTCAAGGTGATCGTCAAGGTAGGGACACCATCGCAAGAACCGAGACAATCCGTCATCTTAGAAATTAAGAAACGTTGTTGCGGTCGATAACACGTATACCTTTTGAACAACTTCGAAACTAATAAAACGATCACTCAAACCATCTGTAATTTCACACGAGTTGTGTCACGTATCGTTTTGAACGAAACTTTAAGCACCGAGTAGGGGGAAAAAAAACGATTAATTTGCCGTGAAATGACCTGTCCCGTTTTTGATACGAGATAATGACAAGAGATAGCGATACCAAGCGTGTATCATTTTTTTTTTCTCTCCTTCGTACGGGATCATGTTAAGAAATAGCGGTGACAAGCGTGTCGAAACGCTCTCGGGCAACATTTCGTTTCGTTTCGTGGTCAAGCGGGAGTTTTAGAATGCACGGTATGGTTTTCTCTCGCGGTTCGCACCGGAATTAGTGTCACTTCGCGGTTACCAAACTTTTTTGCGCGTAATTTCCCCGGTTTACGAGCAGTTTATCATTTTGAAATGTTTCAAATTTACTGCATATTAGCGTCGCGTGTATCGCGTCGGCTGATCATAAAAATTCATAGAAATTAAAACAGATTTTTCTAACCTCGAAGTATTTTATGCTTTTCAAACAGTTAAACTGCAAATTATACTTCTTTCTCCCTCGTGAAACATGTGGCAAAGATGATACCGAGCATTTCAACTTATAAACAAATTTGATATTAACGATAACGAAGTACCTTTTCTAACGACCTCATTACAAACAATTTCGTCGTCTCTACGAGATTAAAATTTGCTAATCAAAACTTCGATAAATCGTACTTCTTTAGAGAAAAATCTAGCAAACACAAAAATTGATAGAATATAAAGCTGTTATCAAATTATAAAAAAAAAAAAAAAATTAAAAATAAACCCAGATCCATAACGATATTAAACTTTGCTATTTACACTAACATAAACTATAATTTTGTTTAAATTATTTAAGCTAGCCAACTTTTTTATGAATTCGTCCTTCTGTTATGAACTGAAAGTTATTTGCATTGTCTCCATAGCGGAGTCCTCGAGTGCAAAGGGTTAATAAATAAATAAATAAACAAATGATTACCAATCAACACTATTTCTACCGACACTTCACGTATACCTATTCCTATCGCGTCATTCCCACGTAAGACAGACTACAAATTTTTCTCAGAAACTAAACAATGAAAAAAGAAGTGAATATTGAAAAATGTATTATACGTATATCTGAAGAACAGTCTAAAGTTTAAAGGCGATTCAATTGCGTTATGTATATGAAATTCTAATCGAAATTTTAAAAACGGTCATTTGACCGGTCGTGGTAGGAATAGTGTTAATTAAGATACACGATTTTCTCGAGTCGCAGTATTTTAAAACAGCCAACGCTGTGCAGCCTCGTGGAGTTCGCAATTTCCTTCGTATCGCGATAATCGATACCCAAGCTTACTGTCCAGCAAAAACGTGGGGATTACGAGCAATTTAATAACCGCAGGAAACGTTCGCGGATCGGGACGACGGAAAAATTCGCGGGCATCCTGCGTGACCAGGCACATATCGTGCGACGCGATGATACAACCGGCGTCACGCTTTTGCATATTTCTTTGTCGTTCAGAGGTGAATTACATCGGGCCACCGGTATCTTTTTCTTTTTCTGGAGTAGGTCACTTAACATGCGATTCAGTCACGCGAGCAAGCCTTATATGTGCCAGCCTCCACCTATCGTGTCAGTTAAACGCAAAAATTAAGACGTATTACTTGTAAACAAGATGCACACGATACCGAGCCACCGAGACGGAAACGATTACGCGATTATCCTTGCCGATACACGATTTCGGGTGCCTCTTCAATTCTGTTGGACGAGGATGGACACGCGTTATCGTTCGTAACGCAGTATCCGAATGAGATGAAGGCAAATCCATCCTTTTTTCACAGTATTAACTCTTTACCGATCCGGGAACCTATTAATCGGCTTTTTGCGGGCTTCGTTTGGAAATTTTATAACGTTCCTTTATACGAAGGTAACGCGTTTCAGAGCGATATCATATGTATACTGTAAAGAAATATTTAACTATTAATTACGCGATGAAAATATCGAGTAATAATAAAATCATTAGCGACACAGTCATGCCAAAATGAACCGGTCAGAAGTGCGAATGTTGAACCACTAGCAGTTGGTGTAAAGTGTTAAGTTAGGTACAGTGCATTATTTTATCGAACAGATAAGAAAAAGTGACGAATTTTAGTTAATTTGGTTCTCACGTGCAAAGACCATAGTCAGGTCATTTTATTTTTTCGAAATTAACCCTTTGCACTCAAGAGGTGACCGTTACTCGTTTAATGATACTAACTTCAAACATTTTCAAATTCGAAATATTTACTATGATTCACGTATATTAAATTTCATTTAGCTTAGTTAAGTCGTATATTAAAATTTACATATATGACTATTTAACGTCCACCTTTGAACTAACGTCTGAAAATTTGCGAAACTATCATATGCTAGGATTACGATGTCCCATGAGAGGGGACAGCCGAGTGCAAAGAGTTAAGATAAGCACGCAGTATTGTATCGCTCTTTTTTTTTGAAAAAAAATAAATAAGATAAGAATAAATTTGGGATACTCTGATTTTTAGATGAAAAGTTATTATTCTTATCATTGAACGACAAGAATTTTATGTCTTATACTGATTTTATAGTTTAAATCAACTAGTTGCGATAGAAAAGAAAGGAATGAAAGGTTGTCTTCCTCGACAAACGTAAAGAATAATTATAGAACCTGGTCATTACCATAATTTTATCCAGTTGTAATATAAACTCGTCTCACCGTTTGGTTCTTCGTTTATTTTTCTAAACAGGATGCTTCGCAACGTAGAGAAAAACATGAATTCGAGGGGGGGAAAGAAGAGAACAGCGTATCATTGTCCTATTCTGTACGAATGAAAGGGCGCAAGCTTAGGAATAGCCTAATCTTAATAATTAGATTTGAACAGAAGGGAGAACAAACGTTCAGAAAACTTTTAATTCGGCCTTCTCGCGAAACACCGACACGTCTCCCGGCGAAAGTTTCGCGGTGGCCCATTTAAAGCGAGTCTTTCCAGGCACCCCGGAATTTCCCATGCAAACGCTCGTAATTGTTGGCCGTGAATAACTTCGTTACCGTGAAAAAACTTCACTTACATTCGGGGAAGTGGTATTCAAATTCCCGACCTCGTGTCGTATGCACGCGACCGTCGTATAAATTCGGAAAATTCTGCCGAATAAATAAACGTTTGCTAAAACAGGCTCGTAACTCCTACGAAACCTGTAGAACAGTTCGATTGAGTGATAATTTTTCCATCAAGTACAACCGAACGGTTATCGATCAAATATTTTCCCGATAAATCTGTTTTTAACGCTTTCTGAATTCTTTTTATTCGTTAAATTATTTGTAACTTGTACATAGCAATTTTTTACTCAGTGTTTTTCGAGCTCCTTATTCGATTACTGTAATTTATATTTGATTATCTTCTTGACATATTCTGAACTGTGCATCTTAATGTACTCGTAATATACTATACAGCTTTAATGCTTACCCAACCGAACGAGAAAATCTCTCATTTTTTCCTTAACAAAACGCTGCCATTGATTCCGTTTACTTTTGTTATTAGTTAGTTTTAAACTAGTATTGTTCACAGCGCATCAAATGCATTTTCTGTTTTTCTAAAGTACAATTTTTAATCAATTCAACACTGATCCAAGACTAACTAATAACAAAAGGAAATAGAATTAACGGTAACGTTTTGTCGAGAAAAAAATGAGAGATCTCCCTGTTCGGTTGGCTGGGTGTTAAATACTATAATTTACACTTAGCAATCTTTTTTCATTCTGCAATTCGAATTTCTTTATCGATTAATATAATTTATGATTGACGATCTTCCTCTAAGCATCATTTATACTTAGCGATTATATTCGAATTTTGGAAAATGTGAAGTTGAGCAATAGTAGTAGTAGTTTTCTTTTCACTCGTGTAAAAAGTGGTAGTAGTAGAATGTTTGGGCTTGAGTGTTACTAAGGCGCGAAAGATGAGTGTTTGAGAAAACGTCGCGACTGAGGAATTTTTGGTGAACGTGACTGAATGCATCGAGAGAGAAAGATTTAAAATTAGAAAGAAAGGAAATGAGTGTTTGGAAAAATATATGACGGATGAAATGCAAGCGCGAGGCAGAAAGAGTGTAAGAACGTTGTATTTGCTAAGTTGTAAAGTCGTTTAAGTTGTTATCATTAAATTATTTTAAATGTATATTAATAAATATTCTAATCACTTCACTTTATTTTATTCACACCTGAGCCCTCTCTCTACTAAATAAAAATAAAGCAGAAATTTCCTATAGCATTGGATCGCTACGTATTCCGAACGAAACACCGCCCAACCCTCATTAAAAACGCTGTATCGGGGACAATTTTCCGGAAAACGTAGAAAGATCGTATCGCCGGTATTATAAAAGCGGTTGAACGCGAATAGATTTCGTTCATTACAGGTCTAATTCATTGTTCGCGATATACGCTTCGCTGTTCTATCGTTTGAAACGCGAAAAGCAAACACACTGCTGCACGCCTGGCCACCGCCGGGTACGTTATTCAAGCGTCGTTTCACCGTGTTGCAAGCAAGATACGACCGCATAATATTTCTGCATACTTTGCGACCGGAACGATACCATCGAAAGAATGCATACTTTACACGTACGTACGGCCACTACATTTATCATAAACGTTCGCTTTTACTCAACGGTGGTGACGTATTATAAACATTGTTTCATTCCCTCTTCCACCACCACCATCCTTCTCATTTCCCTACTTTTTCCCTGTTTTAACACTAGAACCATCGAAGGAGTCAAAACGACCAATTCGTAATTTTTCGCAAAAGCTTGGTAGATTTACCGTAATATCTACACTTGTGAAAGCTTAATATGATTGCTATGATTTATTTCTCTCGTATCACGTGTTTTCTCGTGCAATTTTCAATTTCATTCTTTTGTCGCAAATAAAGATACCGTAATCATTGATAGTTCTAGCGTTGGCTGTTTTATTATTTAACACTTAGCCGACAGAATGGGGAGATCTTCCATTTTTTCCTTGACAAAGCAGTGCCATTGTTTCTATTTACTTTTGTTATTAGTTGATCCTAAGTTGATGTTGAATTTATTAAGAATTGTTGTTTTGGAAAATTTATGAACAGTACTAGTTCAAGACTAACTGATAACAAAAGCAAATAGAATCAATTGCAGCGCTCTGTTCAGGACAAAATGGGAGATCTCCCTATTCGGAGATTTTGTTAACATCGCAACAAGTACTGATTGCACTTTATTTAATACTGTAACTACTTATGGATCAGTTTAGTCTAATAATTTTGATAAGTTATGCATCTTTCTTCTCAATCTTTTCAAGCTGTCTTAAAAATATAATTTTAATTTTTTTTTTATGGTGAAACAAATCGTGTCTTTGTTTAATTGCAAAACAGTCATTGTTACACACTTATGTAAAATATGAATCTCCTATGCAACACCATTCATTTTAATAACAAAATGGTAACTCCTATGTAAATGTGAATTTTTATGCATTTATGCGATGTATGAGTATGCAAAAAAAAAAACACACAGAACATACATAATATAAAAGATACATTACTTATTATAATACGCTTGAAGTGTCGTTTATATAATTATAAAGAAATCTTCATTTAAATTTCATTTATTTATCTGTACTTGTAAAAGACATATCGACATAAAAATTCATAGCCTAACGAAAAGCATGTTCATGATAAGAAAAATTTATCACTTTTGTTGTTCATTTATACCTGTCAGTTCCACCAGAATCAATGAGCCTCGTTTCATCATGTGCTGACGACACGAAACCATCGAGATTCTACAATACTCTATGCATCCACGTGTCCATTCGTGACACGACTTTCACGCAACGTATCGATATGCCACGAACGATGCAACCACACATTGTTACTTCCGCATATTTCTCCTTTGTTGGACTTCACTCTGACGCCAGGTATTCGATATGCCCGACGACGCGTTCGCGTGCACGTCTGCCTTATTAATGATAGAAGAGACTGGAACGCTCAACGCTTAAACAACGGTGGTAATGATTTCTAATTGCTCGAAGCAAGCTTTAGAAACTGTGTCAGTCGAAACAGCCGACTAAATTGATTCCTTTTCACATGAATCTCTTTAACGAGCATTTCGTTTCAGAATTATTGTACATTGACTCGCGGAATCGATCAAATATTACCATTCAGCGTATCGTTTTACTTCAACGAACGTATAATTAGCGTAATTAATTAATTAAGAAATTGGAAAAAGTCGTTCTTCGTAAAAATTAATTAACAGACGGCAGACTGCTGTGAGAATTAATATTTTTGAAATCGAAATAGGGATCTGTGCGTGGTTTTTCATTATCATAATATCTGCTTTGATCGGGAAATCTTGGATATTTTACGCATTATGCGTGTTCTGCACTTTATCTGTTCATTCAAACGCCTCCAGTTCGCGATGAATATTATATTTGCTCTGGTTAATTTCACGCATTAAATTGTTCGACCAAGATGCAATCGCGTGTTATAATGCTTAAATCGAACCGCTCCACAAAGTACAATTTATTCTTCCGTTAATCCTTAATTTAACCCTAATGAATTTCACGAATTCTTTGGATCGTAACACGTTCGAGCTGTTAAGCATCATTTTCTCTTGTTACCAACAAAGGAATCAGACCGTGGATGCTGCTAAATCCTTTTTGAAGCGGAAACAATCTTCTCGTTGGTACCTGTTAATAGGTTTCGTGCGTTTCAGAGGTGAATAAATCGAAAGGAGATCAGCGGCTTAAAATGCTATGGAACATTTAACTGTAGCTATTGTTTAACTTCCTTTGGATTATTAAACTAATAATCCATTTAATTGCAATTAACGTTATTTATGTGAATAATAATACTTTAATTTGATTAACGGGGATAACGATGTATATAATTTATCGCATTATCGATAATTGCAACATCTAATTGTTACCGAAATTTTTCTCGAAAAGGTGTTATTTTTGGAGCTCGCAGATAAAATTATAGTCGAATTAACGGCGAAGTTATGATTTAATCGAGAAAAAACAAAGAATATATTATACTGGGGAAAAAAATCGCAGATATGTAGTTTTTAACACTAGATTGCCGGATGTTGGGTATATACCTATTTCGCCTGAAACGAGTCAATTTGACTCAAAAATGAAAATTGAAGCTTTGAAAAAAATAAAACTTTATTTTAAAGAAAATCTATTCAAAACAATTTTTACATATACATATTCTGTCTTTAAAATACATTTTCCGCAGATTTTTTTATTATATTTAGCACAAATGCCCTTACTTTTGTTCCTTTCACATGATACTTGAACTCGACAAAATCATAAGTGAGTCAAATTGACTCGCTCCGGCAATCTAGTGTTAAAGAGTATACTAATTATTACACGAGAAGCATGTTTTATTGGTTACGTAGAAAATTACACTGTATTGCTATTCCAGTAAATTACAGATGCTATACCGATCACGTCACGGCACGAAGACATTTTCAAACCAAATGGATTGTTTTTTTTTTTTTTGTTGCGTTGACAAAGCAATGAGCAATCCTCTTTCACAATAGAACATCGCTTACGTAAAGTAATTGATCGCTTCAATAGCATACCTATTCGGTTAGTATAATTTTTATTTCTGTTCTTCCATCATAATCGGGAAAGTCACCAATAAACGTGAATCGAACGTACTACATACCATTATTGCCCCATAAACTCATTCCTTTAATAACTGAAACACGTTTGCATTGAAATCGAATCAAAAATATCTCATTTATTCAATTAAACTTGAATACGTCAATTGAAAAGAAAATTGTGAAGAAATATTCGCATTAAAAACAAAACAAAAGAAAAATAAATAAATATTATTATTATATAAATATAATAATATAATTATTATATAAATTATTAAATGAGAAACTATAGTTATAATCTATTTCGACTTTCTTCGAACTTCTGAAAAAATAAATTAAGAATTCCCTAATTTTTTCTTCCTATTAGATTAAAACATGCAAGGTGAAAAATTTAATATTGATTTTTAATGGATATCATAAACAATTTTGTGATGAATTTTCTTTTCTTTTTTTCAAATATAAGAGTTCTCCCATTTAAAGGTATACATTCGTTTACGACTATTAATTTTGTTACACCCTGTATATGCGAAGAGGTGCTCAGGTTCAAAGCTACGCGGACGCGTTTGTCAAATCTACGACTATGTATTTATGTATTTTGTCAAGTAACGGAAGGGTTCTTCAACAATGTTTTCCAACGAAACGAAAACACTTGATGCATATCGGTTGGAACGCTGAGTGATCCTTCGATGACATGGACATGGATGTGGCACTTCCGGTACGGTTCGAATATTACCTATTTTTTTGTCTATTCTGTTGGTGTTAACTCACCATGGTTTCAGTTTGGGGTTACATACAAAGTATGTAGTTAGAGTGACTGTAAAAAATATTCTGTAATACTTCTTTCTTTCGTCATTTAGTTCATTTTTAGAATACTAGATTTTTCTAGTGAAACAGAAGCGCTATTAAATAATACGAAATTTAGTATTACATTTGGTGTAAATACTTTTTGCGATTACCATACATGTAGGTGTCAAACTTTTTGGAATTTAAGTAATTTTTAAGACATTTCGAAATTACTGTTTCTATCTAATCTTCTTTCTAATAAATATGCAGCATCGATTGCTTTCATATTAAAAATGTTAGTTGAGTTAGTTTTTCTGGTAAAGATTTTGGACGTTAGTCAGTTTCGCGAGAAGAATCGTGCAATAATTACATTTTATCGTTCGCTTAATGTATGCCACGATTTACATATGTAGAACATTTTTACGGTGAGATAAGAAGCAGTACGAAACGATCCAATAAAAAGAATAAAAACGAACGCATAAAAATGTCCGGCCATGTATGCGCAATCGTACGTATGGTACAATCTGAAATGTTAATCTGTATGAATATGAAAGATCATTGATAGCGAACGATCTAATTTAATCGAGGTCACAATTCTTTATTTCCGCTTTTTCTAGTTTTAATAACATTTTTATTAAACCGAATGGATTCTTAAATATTAATTTGTAAAAATGTAAGGGGTAGTAGATAATTTTCTCGAAATATTTTATTTCCGCTTTTTCTAGTTTTAATAACATTTTTATTAAACCGAATGGATTCTTAAATATCAATTTTAAAAATGTAAGGGGTAGCAGATAATTTTCTCGAAATATTTTAGACGCAAGAAACAACGTGTCCTTAATATAATTTTATTAGCGAGGTCGACAAACGGCCCTTATTATTTTTAACCTTAGTAATTTAATTAAAATCCAAGGGTAAAAATAAAAGAAAACTCAACAGTACATTATTGACGCGAGGCGTTGAAAATTTCATAAAAGAAAGTAGCAGCGAGGAAAGGAGATGAAAATATTTGTTTTGGCTATCAAAAATATTTTTTTTCGGCACAAGAAACTACCACATCCGTTAAACATTTATTTTTAAAGAATGTCGACGTTACGATAAATAAATTAAAGTAAAAAATTACAAACTGTGACGGCGAATAAATAATTTACACGTTTCGAAAATTTATTTGTTCCTCGAAACGCATCAATCTTACACGGTTAATTGTCTTTCGGATCGGCTGCAAGATAATTATTTACACAAAAGCAATTTAACCCGAGAATGTTAACTCAAACGGTGCAATTGAATTTCGTTCAGGTTAAATCCTTAAGGCTTTCAGCATTCGAACTCTCCTAGTTAAAATCGTTAGAGGTTTACGGGTGTAAACTGTACCCTTTTGGAAGATTGTTCCAAAGTTTCGCCAGCATCGCAGTTAACTTCGTCAAGGATCCGACGAGAAGCCCTGTACATCGAACATCGGTGCATTCTCAGTGCAAAACATTCGACCACTCTTTCCAAGGAGAACGTCTTACAGATTCGAGAGATTGTCCCGCCGTTCTATCGTAGACAATTAATCGAGAACCGGCCTATTTTCGTTATTAATAATAAGAAACATGAAATGAATTTTACTTTCACCTTTCGACTTTGTATTTTTCCGTGACAAGGCATTTATTTCACGTGCTTGCATCAATAAATAATATTACTTATTATTGAAATTTTTCGGTGTCTTTGATTCCTGATTTTTGCTACATTAAAAGAATATATGCAGTGGTTACAAAAAGCATTGGTACCCAATAATTTTTATTATCGCGTGTATCTTTGAATTAACGAGGATCAAGAGTATTAAATTTTTTTCCAGCATTAGGTAGTACTTATACGTGATTGTACCATATTTGCTGTTATAAGAACTAAATATTGAATTTAATAAAAAATAAGGATAGAGAAATATACAATTGCTTTTTACAATCACCACACTTGAATTCATATATTGAACATTCCTTTAATCCTAATAACATGAAGAAAAAGAAAAAGTACCTCACGTTTAATTTCTACGATATAAAAAGTAAAGCAGTCTTAAAAAGCGCATTTAACACAATTCATTCATTTCTTCGAAGTTTAAAAATTTTCATGCAAATACCACGTCGTTTATATGATAGAACACGACGGAACATTCTGTGTGGCAGTAAAAAGCACGCTCTTAACGCTAATTGCACGATAATCGTTTTAATTTGTTGAACGTTTGAGCAGAGACGCATGCCTTTCAGTTCGAAACGCGATTCAACGGAAACGGAGTTACCTACTTTCCTGCAAGCTCTTGAAATTCCCAGAAGAACACCGACTCCTTTAAAACGTGGCCCCTTTATGCATAAAAAGGTATTTCCTTATCGTTCCCCGAGATCGCGAAACCGGGCGAAATTGTTACGCAAAACGATCGTATCGTCGCACGGCAGCCCTAAAATAGTTCAACCGCTCTCCTCCTCTGGACAGCTGCTGATTTGCATATTCATTTTCGATGATAATATTTACGCCACGGTCTTTGAACATGCTCCTCGTTTACGAAATCCCAACGAACTTCGGTTCCGCGTTTCGAGTAATCCTTGAACGTTATCGTTCAAGTGTTACGATCTCTTCCTTAAATTTACGGCCTCTTCTGGATATATTATTTTACGTTTTACAGCGTTTCAAAATTAGAAACTTCTACATCGTAAATTTTAACTATAATCACGGTATCCACGTGTAAGACTGAGGATTACTCGATGCAAGTTGCTCAGAATACTTTAATTTCTGTATTTGACACGGGGTTTAAGCAACGAATGATTAAATACTAACCCTTAACGAACGAACGCATTTTTCTAGAATAATGTGACCAGTGGATCGACGGATTTTTAAGAAATTAATTGCTTTATTTCCAAAGCGAGAAAAAGTGTATAATTAATATCGTTTAATTGGATTTTATGGAAACTTTCAATAATTTTAAGTATATGAACAGATATGTCCATATAAAAGGATATTGAAGCGAATATTTAGAATATTTATAATGTCGCGAATATGGCAGCATTCGTTCGCTAAGGGCTAATACACGTATGCGGAGGAAATTATAATGTAAAGGGGTGTGAAAAAATCTTAAACAAAAGGTTTAAGTATGCAGGGACTTGGAAATAGAATCCTTTTATACGAATATTTTATATATTATAACAGCGTGAAATACGAATACCTAACCTAAAAATGGCTCATTTAAATAATAATTGCATAAATATGTATATTTGCTTATCTAACCTAA